>JAUMTR010000016.1:16153290-16169218 GCA_032270685.1 Microctenopoma stevenorrisi
CACGGATCACAGACGGAACCAGTGCAGGTCCACGGATCACAGACGGAGTCAGTGCAGGTCCACGGATCACAGACGGAGTCAGTGCAGGTCCAAAGATCGGGTCCACGGATCACAGACGGATCCAGTGCAGGTCCAAAGATCGGGTCCACGGATCACAGACGGAACCAGTGCAGGTCCAAAGATCGGGTCCACGGATCACAGACGGAACCAGTGCAGGTCCACGGATCACAGACGGAGTCAGTGCAGGTCCACGGATCACAGATGGAACCAGTGCAGGTCCAAAGATCGGGTCCACGGATCACAGACGGAACCAGTGCAGGTCCACGGATCACAGACGGAACCAGTGCAGGGTCCAGCAGAGATCAGATCCTTTTGAATCCAGACTAAAACAGTTAAAGTTTGAGGCTTAATTCTTAGAACCCAGAACAGGTTTTCCTAAGTGAAGAGCTTTTATTTTGAAATAAAGATCCGGACCATGCTTCTGGACCTGCTCAGTGTTTCTGTTACAACGGTCGTGTGATGATCATAAACCTGCTCTGATCATAAGCATCTGAAAAACATCTTTACGCACAGGAAAGGTCCAAAGTCCATCATTCAGCCCATAAACAAATCAGTTTGTTAAACTGTCACGTTTTTATTTTCTATTGGATCATGTTGGAATTGACACATCAGAAGTCCGTAATGGTTCTCAGGCACCTGCTCATTCTGATTCTGGGAGGTTCTGGTTCATTTTAAAGACCCAAATCTGGTTCTTTGGTCAAAGTCTGATCCTGACAAACCACGGGTTTGTAGAAGTGGTTCACTGATCCAACAGAGGTTTATGAGGAGCACAGAGGAAGACGAGCTGCTGATGCTCAGAACCCAATGAACCTGATGAAGCAGGTGTCGTTTGGGAACTGAAGCTCAACAGATCAAGTGGTTTCACCGACAGAACCCCGACTTAAGGCATGAGTCATAGTCGTGATATTAACCTTCGGATCAGAAAGGACCTGAGGCCAGAACCAACATCTTTGTAAGAGGACTGGAATCCTGTGAGACACGGAGCAGGGCTGATTAATACTTAGTGTGAGATACTGAGGCTCTGACCAGACGTGAGAAAGTCCTCTGGAATGGGAGGTGAAACGTCTTCAAGAAACCAAACAAGTCCAGCTGCTTTGGATCAGAACCATGACCTGGATGACCGAGAACCGGGTCTTGGAGCAAACCTGAACAGAACCTCGTGAGCTCCACCATCTTACCGAGATGTAACATGACGCTGTCGCCCTTTTTTGAGTGGAAAATCTAGACGAGTCTGTAGCTCTCAACAGATCAGGTTCTGCGAGGAACCAGGTCACAGGTTGGTGACAGGAGGTTCCAGCCTCGTTCACAGGAACGTGGCGGGAAAACACAACAGGCTGGAAACATGAGGAGTAAGAGTCGGAGGCCCCGAGGAGCCGATCCCAGGAGAACAGCAATGCTGCAGCTCCTGACGTGGAACTGATCCAATACACAAACGCGTTCTACTGAATGAACATAATCCTCACTGCAGCTGAGACTCAAGAGTCCAGACCTGGACTTTTACTGAAGTACACAGAAATACTGTGGTCAGAACCAAAGTAAAAGGTACTGACAGTACAACAGGCAACTACTCACAGTACGTAAAAATACTTCATGTGCAGGTAGAAGTAAAATGTAAAAGTACAAGCTCCACTTCAAATACTTTTCCCAAAGTACCAGTACAGCAGTAACAAAGTATTGTAGTATAACAAAGGTTCTGGATCAAGCCTCTGGAGTTCTTCGCCGTATAACGCAGGTAGAACCGCACTCACCGGGCTGCGCGGTCCAGGTGAGTCCGGAGTGGTCGGTGCCTGCTGCCGCCGTGTCCCTCCCCCACTCTCGCCGTGTTCCAGGTATGAAGGGAAAGGTGGAGGAGGGTGGAGTTAGGCAGTCTGTTGGTACCAATTCAAAGTAACTTTATTGAACCGGTGCTGGTTCCGTTTTCAGCGGATCCACAGACCGATCAAAAGGCGGAACCAAGCGACCCAGAACCGAGAAGCAAAAAAAAGGTCAAATTCGAACGGAGTTTGGTTTGTGAGGAGTTTGGCTGATCCGTCCAGGTTTTTAACACAGCTCAGAGTCCAAATGAACTGAACCAGGTGAGCGCGAGACATTACCTGGAATCTGAGCTCACCCCTCCCTCCCCCACAGAGACAGGCTGCAGCTTGTCTCACTCTGCCCGCAGGCTGTGGACGGACGTGACTCAAATCAGCCAGACTCCATTCACTTTACTGCAGATTTAAGTTCACAGCATGAAACCGGTTATGTGTCAGATTAGTGGTTTTAACAGTGATCCAGGTTCTGTGTGAAAACTGAACCAGGTTTGGACTTTATCACAGTTGAGTAAAGTCTGTCCTGCGTCCTCTGCTGGACACAGCTTCATAAAGACAAATACAGCAGAGAGAAATAATAATAAACGTGAAGTAAAACGGATTTTATTTATTGTTGTGAAGACAAAGACACACAGACGAGCTTTCAGTGGTAAAAAGTCGACAGCTGCTCCGTCAGCTCCGTCAGGACAGACTGTGTTGAATGTCCATCAGCATTCAGCAACGAGCGGAAAAACGTCCTCCACATCCAGGAAAAGAAGTCGCTGCAAAGAGAGAGAAAGGTTTACTAGACCAGGACCAGGACCAGGTGTACAAACCTTGGCGGCCTGGTGGCAGAGTGGTTAAGGCAGAGGACTGGGAAGCAGGAGCCCCCATACCAGGTGTGTCCCTGAGCGAGACACCCAGCGCTAGCTCCCCGAGCGCCTCCTGTGGCTGCTCACTGCCCCCCCAAGGGGGGATGGGTCAAATGCAGAGAACACATTTCGTTGTAACATGTAAAAATGTGTCAATGACAATAAATGCATTCTTCTAAAAACCAAAGTCTGTACCACGGTTCGTTTCCACTGAACCGCTCTGCTGTCCAGCCCCTGTCGTCCTTCACCAGAACCATGCTGCTGTTGGTCAGGAGGAGATGGACCGTCTCAGCCAAGCCCACCAAGTCCACCTGACAGGTAGGACAGGGGTGGGGTTAACATGTAGCTGTCTCAGCAAAGAGGCGGGGCCGTACATACTAAGCATGTGTGTTGCAGTGGTACCAGCTGTGGGGGGGCATCAGGATCCAGGAGGCCCAGACGGATGTAGGTCTGAGCTACAGGGAGCTGCTGGACCGACATCACGTCCTGCTGGAGGTCCAGGTCCACCGAGGAGGACCAGTCCACTGGGAAGACGCAGTCAGGGCTCAGGAGACGTCTGCAGGACCCACAACGAACACAGCAGAGTTCTGTAACTTCACACATCCACAGCCACAGCCCCACCCCAGACCTACCTGTGAGAACAGGTGAGGCTGCGAGGCTGCAACGCTGCATGTAGCAGCCTGCAGCCATGCAGCTGCGACACCAGCTGCAGCAGACTGACAGCTTTAGGAACCACAGATGTGTCACACGGATTACACTCACTCAGCTCCTGGGACACAGAACACAGGGTCAGGACAGTTCAGCTTCCCCTGGATCCAGACCTCAGGTCAGGACTCACGGTGAACATGTGACCCGGCGGACTGGTGTAGACCGTGATGCAGCCGTCCAGGAACAGGAAGCAGCTGATCAGAGGAAGAGCGGCAGAGGAAGAGCTCTTCTTCAGACGATTAAACTGATGGAAGTCCCAGGGAACAGAGCAGCTGTCCACCTGCAGCAGGTAAACCACACGTTACCATGGAGACGGGTGTGTGAGGGGAGGGTGGAGCTACTGTAAATGACACGGCTTCACCTTGATAAACACGTAGTCGTCGTCGTCTTTGGCTCCTTTAAAAACAGAGAAACTTCCTCCATCCACAACTCTGGAGATGATCAGGTACACGCCGCCCCCTGGTGACAACACACAGAACTGATCAGAAGGTTTGACTCGCGCTCCGTCACGCGTGGTTTAAACTGGACACGCGTCGCTGCATCACGCTCAGTCGTACCGAGCTCCAGGCATCTGCTCTCCTCCACAGCAGGGACTGAACCAGGCTCGGGGTGAAGGTCAGCACAGGATGTGACATCACAGCGGTCCAGCAGCCGTCGCCGCACATCCGGGTCACATGGATCCACCACACGCCCCCCTGCTACACACAACACACACACACGGTGAGGCGTTCACTGACACTGCTCTAACGTGATGTTAAACTACAGTAAATCTTTGGTTTTATTAGTGAATCAGACATTTCAGAAACATAAACAAAGGGTCCGGTTCTCTGCTTCGGTTCTGTGTCAGAAGTTTTTCTGACTGGGAAGACAGTGTTGAACTGGTCATAACTTCTTGGTTCTGTCATGTTTCAGGTTTATAGTCAGTGAACTACTCACCGGGGGACAGAGCAGGGCCCGTCTCCTCCTGGTCTTCTTCCAGAGGACTGCAGTTTCCAGCAGAAAGCCCCCCCAGCGAGGTCAGAGAGATGGCCTCCACACTGGTCTCTTGAATGGGACTCAGCTGCTCTAGGATCTTAGATAATGGTTTCTGAGGGGCAGACGGGGGCCGACTGTGGACCAGACTCTGCAGGTCATGATGATCTGAGGACAGTAAACACGTCCTCATGCAGCTTAGGACCCAAACTGGTTTCTGTCTGATCCGGCCACTTCCTATAAATTCAGTTTGGGATTCAAGTGAAAACTCACCTGTCGAAGCTGGAGAGAGTCCAGACTTGATCAGGTCTCCGGTCTGAGAACAGTTCTGCTGAGGAATCGGAGACAACACGGTGGGTCCAGGTTCAGACAGTTCAGAACCATCTTTATCCACATGTTATAGATCAGAGTCTTCTTCAGCCTGTGGCGTTAGGACAGATCTGTCCTGTGTGTGCGCGCGCGTGTACATCAAGGAACAAACCTGAGAGGGTCCGGAAGGAACCACAGCATCTGAACCAACACAGATTAGAAACTGATGATTAAACTAAGCAATAATTAAATGTTTATTTTCTTTATTACATTTAATGGTGTAAAAAAAAAAAAAAACGTAATCACAAAACAATGAAAACACTTTGATTTAAAGTTTGCGAGTTCAGGTCCAGAGGAGTTAAAGTAACACCGGGCCTCAGCTCAGACGCACCTGGCCGCAGACGCAGACCTTTCTCCTCTGGACGCAGGAAGACGTCGTCCAGCAGCTCATTGGGAGACGGGTCAGAGTTTCTTTTAGATCAAAAACATGAACATGTGGTGAGTGAGGTGGCCTCGTAGCAGAGTGGTTAAGGCAGAGGGAAGCAGGAATCCCAGGACACCCAACGCTAGCTCCCCGAGCGCCGCCTGTGGCGGCTCACTGCTCCCCCCACAGGGGGGAGGGGTTAAATGCAGAAGAACACATTTCACTGCATGTTGAACACTGTATGTGCACACAACGTGACAAAAGAAATTTCATTTGAATTTGAGTCCGATTCACATTAGCAAAGCTGAAGGTGTTTATTACCCAGCAGGCTTTGCAGCATCAGGTTGGGATTCATCATAAATGTGGAAGGAGGCAGCAGCTGGAGGTCTGTCAGAGCTGGAGGCTTCAAGCACCTGCAACGAGAGCTTTAGTCAGACTCACTACAGGTCACGGGACCAGGTCTGGGTGCAGTGGGGGGTTCAGGGTCCACACAGGGTACCTGCTGCTGACTCCTCCAGGCCAGTAAAAGTCTCATGTTCTCCTCCAGCTCCTGCGTCAGCTGCTCCCTCAAACCTGTCAGATGTTTCAGTTTCTCTGGAGAAAAATCAATCGATAATAATAAAAATATCAAAGGATCATCTGAATGACTAAGGTCAGTGAACGCACCAGTCATGTGTCTGTCTTTATACATTTCAGCTCGCAGCTCCTCAAAGCTGAACTCGACTCCTGCTCTCATCAGCAGCTCTTTACAGTACTCGCTCCTCATATAGGCCCCGCCCTCGCCTTGAGGCCCCGTCCCTCTGCTCAAATACATCTGTAATGAGTTACTGTGATTGGCCGACCTGCAGCCAATAGGGTCACAGAGAGAGGAGTCACTTCCTGTATGAGATTCAGCTCAGGTGTTAAACATTAAAGCAGTAAAACAAACTCACCGTTTGTTGACAGACGAACCCACCTCGACCACCTTCCCTTCAGCCATGACCACACCTGGATCTGCTGGACTAATCAGAACCCAGCTGTCAGGGTGAGCCAATGATAACTGTGTAATATTAATATACAGACTGTATTGTGATTATTTCACCATTTACTTTACTTGTCAGATACTTTTTTCTATATATTTTGACTGAGCTTTTAAATGTTGTTTAACTGTAGTGATAGTTTCAGTCATTCCAGCATCCAGGGATTTACAGCAACACAGTGATCGGTGAGAATAACCGGAGGAGCAGCAACCAAACGTCTTATTTAATCTAAACAGCGGTTTGTCGGTTGTTCGTATCTGAGCCGAATTTGAGAAAATATGTCATTTATTCATATTCAATTTTAACAATTGTTGTAGTTTTATCGCTCTGTGAAAGTCGGGTTTGCAGTAAAATACAAATGTTTGTGACGGAGACTGGAAACGGTGTTAACGTCTATACAAATACACTCAATGCATGTTGAGATTCGTTCAAAAAAGGACGTAATCACATCTACCCTCTTTCGTGAACAGATTGGCGGACTAATGGAAGTATTATTTTCTTACCTTGAAATGAAAATTGTTCCAAAACCAAAACAACATTTAAACCGACCCGCTTTAAACGTTCAGCGGTTCAGAAAACGAGGGTAACGTCACTTCCGCTTCGACCCGTAGCTTTTCACAGTGCCCCCGCTGGTTGGAGTTTGTACTACAGCCTCGACGCGCGAAACTCTGGACTGCTTTCCTCTTACAGATTTCAGTTTGTAAAATGTGTTGATCACTAAACACTACTCTGGCTCCTTCTGAACCTTTGTCACAGCCAAGTTCTCTTTTAACTGAAAATTTTGTACTTTTGTCTCTGAATTCAAATATAATGTTCTGCAACACTTTAGGTTCAGTGGAAGACGAGTAAACACTCTGAAGAATAATTCTGTGAACAGTTCTGCTGACATACAATTTAACCATAATGATAATTAAACTTATATTATTTTGAAAATTCAGATGTTAGTTCATTAAAAAGCAAATGTGAGAGTTTGGAAACTTGAAAAACATTTGAAGCAAACAATTTCCCTCTGGGATTAATAAAGTTTTTTGAATCAACTCTTTACTTCACTTGAACAATTAAACCTACAGGTGCAGCGATTCCCTATAACTTTGGGGTGTAGACAGAAACATGTGCTGCCTCTCACAGAAAGTAAAACTCTGTCTCTGCGTATCTACCCTGTCAACATACTTCCTGTTCCTCATCGTGCAGTGTCTGACCCCTGACCGTCTATGAAACACACGGTGGAGCCCTCCAACAACATCTGCAGGTGATAAAGAAGTTCAGTCCCACGGATCAGCTGTGTATCTGTTACCTCTGCTCTGTGGACCAACATAAAGGACACGACACAGTCTCAGCGGCAGCAGAGAGGACTGAGACACAGAGAAAGACGTGAAGCTGTGCCAGAATGACAAATCCTGGACTTTACTCTGTCACACAGCAGGATTTCTGTCTTTCTACAGCGTCTCTCCTTCACAGAGTCCAGACCACGTTTACTCAGCTCCTACATGCTGGAGTTTTAGGTTGTGAACAAACTCCACACTTTATTTTTTTATTATTTTTTTCACACTTTACACAAATAAAAAAACAATTTAAGGAGCAAACATGAGGAACGTATTACGTGATACATATTTCTCATTGTTATTTAACACTTTCTGACAATGAGAAAGTGAAAAATCAGCTCATTAGTTCCATGTTTGTTCCTGCAGTGTGGCTCAGTATTCAGTAGAGGGCAGCAAGCGCGAACGTCCCATTTAATCACATTTCCACCTTTACTGTAAGATGCTGATGAAGACTCTGATCTACAACACTATTCCTGCTTTAAACGTTAACACGTTGCTGTGTTGGTGTGCACAGAGAAAAGGTTTAATTTGGACGTAATGAGAAACCAGCTTGACACCTGTTCTAGATAAATGAAGACAGGTACGTTTAATCAGTTCACTGAATACACATCTTGTGTGTTGTAGTTAATTCTAATATGAAAATTAAGTTTATAAAACCTCAACATTATTCTTCATTAGAACCTTGTTCCTTTCAGATGAATTATTTTACTAATTCACTGTGAGTTTTAACCAGGTCATAGCTCCTCCCTGCATGTTGGAAGAAAACACACTCCTCTTTGCATAAGTGGGGAATGTAGCAAAGCCTGAAAACCCTCCCTCCATCACCTGCTGTCAGACACACTGAGCTCCACCCTGTCAGCATATTTCCTCTCTGTCAGTGTCAGTATGAGGACAGGTGTAAACAACATGCAGTGAAGCGCTGGTGCCGGTGAAGGTCACTAACTGCAGACACTGAAGCAGAGCAGCAATCAGAGAAAAGTATCTGACTGTGAGGATGGCTCAGCAGGGAAACCAACCGGACCAAGAAAGGTTCTGCTGTTCCATCTGTCTGGATCGCCTGAAGGAGCCAGTGACTATTCTCTGTGGACACAGCTACTGCATGAACTGTATTAAAACCTACTGGGATGACGAGCATCAGCAGAAAACCCACAGCTGTCCTCAGTGCAGGCAGATCTTCACACAGAGGCCTGTCCTGATGAAAAACACCATGCTCGCTGATTTATTAGAGGAGCTGACGAAGACAGGACTCCCAGCTGCTCCTCATCCTCACTGCTATGCTGGACCTGGAGACGTGTCCTGTGGTTTCTGCAGTCAGAGAAGGCTGAAAGAAAGAAGGAATCAGGAGAACAACTGCTGTCGTCACCAGGAGGTGATGAAGATGTTCTGTCGCACGGATCAGCAGTGTATCTGTTACCTCTGCTCTGTGGACCAACATAAAGGACACGACACAGTCTCAGCAGCAGCAGAGAGGACAGAGAGACAAAGGGAGCTCGAGGGGAGACAACGAAAACTCCATCAGAGAATCCAGGACAGAGAGAAAGAGGTGAAGCTGCTTCAGCAGGAGGTGGAGGACATCAATCACTCTGCTGATAGAGCAGTGGAGGACAGTGAGAAGATCTTCACTGAGCTGATCCGTCTCATGGAGAAAAGAAGCTCTGATGTGAAGCAGCAGATCAGATCCCAGCAGGAAACGGAGGTGAGTCGAGTCAAAGAGCTTCAGGAGAAGCTGGAGCAGGAGATCAGGGATCTGAAGAGGAGAGATGCTGAGCTGGAGCAGCTCTCACACACAGAGGATCACAGCCAGTTTCTCCAGAGCTACCCCTCACTGCCGGCACTCGGTCAGTCTACACACTCATCCAGCATCAACATCCGTCCTCTGAGACACTTTAAGGACATGACAGCAGCTGTGTCAGAGCTCAGGGACAAACTCCTGGACAATCTGGGTGAGACGTGGACCAAGATCTCACTGTCAGTGACTGAAGCGGACATTTTACTTAAGTTGACAAGTTTGCAACTGGATCTCAAAACCAGAACTGGATTCTTACATCACTCCAGAGGAATCTCTCTGGATCCAAACACAGCTCACACATACCTGCTATTATCTGAGGGGAGCAGAAAAGCAACATTAATGAGTAAAGCACAGTCTTACTCCAGTCAAGCAGACAGATTCACCTACTGGCAGCAGGTCCTGAGCAGACAGAGTCTGACTGGACGCTGTTACTGGGAGGTGGAGTGGAGGGGGACGGGGGTTTATGTAGCTGTGTCATATAAGAACATTCACAGAGAGGGAGGTGCCAACGAGTGTGGATTTGGACGAAATGACAAATCCTGGGCTTTACTCTGTTACATCAACACTTACACCTTTTTATACAACAACATCCAGTCTCCGGTCTCAGGTCCTCAGTCCTCCAGAGTGGGAGTGTTCCTGGACCACAGTGCAGGTGTTCTGTCCTTCTACAGCGTCTCTAAAACCATGACTCTCCTCCACAGAGTCCAGACCACGTTCTCTCAGCCCCTACATGCTGGCGTTCTGCTCATACACACTGGAGACACTGCTGAGTTCTGTAAAGTCCACAGGAGTCACGTAAAGTGAACGAACCAGAAACCACCTCATCAAACATCGTCATGCTCATTTACTGCTCTCATGATATTTAAGGTTTGATGGAAGACAAACGTTTGTGTAATGAATTAAATTATTGTTTCAGGAACAGAGAAATTTGCTTTGACTTGATTCCAGAATCTGACAGCTGTGTGCAGGTCTGAGGGAAATCAGAAATATCTAGAACATCCTTCTTCAACCTCTTCCTCGCTTAAAAGCCTCCAGTTAATCCAGAATGCCACAGCCAGCGTTCTGACAGGAAATAACAAGAGAGAGAGAGAAATCTTTATTTACAAAGCTGCAGTAAAAGCAGTTTTTGAGGCAGTTTGTCCTGGTTTCATTGTTCTTTATCTGTCACATGTCAGGTATCTCAATGGGTTAAGCGTCAGACTGGGTGTAGAAGTCTCTTTGGATAAAAGCGTCTGCCAAGTACAGTAAAACAGTTCATATGTAAAATAAAATAAAATATTAAATAGAACAAGTATGGGTCTGCGTTTCAATCTGAGGTGCAGACAACAGAGACTCGTTCCCAACAGTCTTCGCCTGGGCTCCTCGGTCAAAGAGCAGACGAGATTTTACAAAAGGCACAACAGCAGCTTCTCAGCAAAAAAAGTTAATCAATTTCACCATTGAGGTACTGAGAGAACCGAGCCCTGAGCTGGGATTACACCCAGCCATAGGCTCAGGTATGTGTGTGATACATGGGTCAAGATTAAAAGAAAATGTGCAGCGGCTGCAATTTCCCTTATTTTCAAATCCAAAACCTCACAGGTTTGTTTCGTCGATGGAAGTTGGTAGTGATGGGTAGATGAGGCTCTCTTGAAGAAATGAATCGGTTCAGGGCTGATCAGTATTCAGGCGCCATGACGGATCTCAGGAAATCTGGTTTCCCCACTGATCGGACACTTGATCCCAGGGTGCAGCTTTCACATTCAGCCACACGAACAATAGGCCTACTAGACAATAAGCCAATCAGAAATAGGGTAGGGGCGGGCCTTAGCCAAACATTGATACAGATCCAGCAGTCGATCCACGTGCAAATGTTTTTTTGTTTGTTTCCATAATGGCAACGCAAACCATCATTATGGACAACACGGTTATGAAGCCAGGGGAAGACACAAGTCATAAAACAACACGCCTCAGGTTTCCCAGGGGCAACAGCCACAGCAGATATTCCACCGTCAATGACCAATCACGCTGCAAAAGATGGGCTGGTGCTCCTTTATTGCAGATTCACTATCACTCTGCCACTTGTCACTAACCGCTCTCCCATGGTGGGGCTGTAGTCTCAGTGTGCTGTCGGGGCAATAAGCAGGTGAGGGATAGATGACAGAGCAGGGCTACCAGTTCCATGGTGCCAGGAGCTCTGGTGCTATGCACAAAGATGCTCCTGTTATAGGATTATACTTGTTTTTCATCTCATGTCTGAACTTTGTCACCTCCTGGTTCACCTGTCCTTCCACTGTCTGCGCTGTGCAGACCAATTAGCTCTGTTTGGTACTGAAGCCACATGGTTCACTTTGGACCTCACTGTCGGGCACAGGTGAGCCGTTCAGGTAACTCGCACCACTTCCGGAACCAGCGAGGCTTCAAGCGTCCGTGTTACGTC
Organism: Microctenopoma stevenorrisi; assembly: GCA_032270685.1. Classification (NCBI taxonomy): domain Eukaryota; kingdom Metazoa; phylum Chordata; class Actinopteri; order Anabantiformes; family Anabantidae; genus Microctenopoma; species Microctenopoma stevenorrisi. The sequence goes on from JAUMTR010000016.1 coordinate 16,164,972, forward strand.
ACTCACCGAAACGTTACAAACCTTCACGTAACACTTCCTGGATTTCAGTGCAACCCATCACCAGGTGTCGGGTTTCTCTTCCTGTATTGTTCAGGTGAGACACACCTGTGCAGGTCGGTGAGTGAGGAGCGGCGGGCGAAACTTTTAACTGTTTGACGAGTTCAAGGCGAAATTACCGGAGACAGAGACGACTGATCCAGAACCGGTGGTCGCGGAGCCGCGATGCGCGTCCTGCTCCGTTCACACCGACTGCAGCTGAGCATGTCTCCGTCGTCCTCCGTCTTCATCGTGCTGCCTCTCCTCCTCCCGCTACTGCTGCCGCGCGGTGGAGCGGAGGACTGCGTCGACGGTTTCCGCTCCGGTCAACGCGACTTCGTGCTGGACGCGAAAGCCTCGGTGCGCTACGGCGCGGCCCTGCTCGGAACCGTGTACGCTCCGTCAGAGGACGAGTGCAAAGACATGTGCTGCAGTCAGCCGCGCTGCAACCTGGCGCTGATAGAGCCGCGCGGCACCGGAGACGCGGAAAACCGCAGCTGCGACATGTTCAACTGCATCTACAGAAACCAGTTCGTGTGCACGTTCGTGAACCAGGTGGGGTACCTGAGCTTCATCAGAGAACCCGTGTTCCAGAAATACCTGGGGGAGCCGCAGAGGCAAGGTGAGTTCACAGAAACCAGTTTTATCAAAGTACCGGAGGGTCCAGACCTGCAGGTCCGACAGACAGTGTCCACATCTAACTTGAACCTGAACAACACGATTCATTAAATGTGACTTAAATGTGAAAATATCTTTTAAGGATCAGATCATGTGTGAATCTACAGTCTTTAGATGGAAACTTGAGGAGGGTGAGTTTGTGTGAGAAAGGAGGTGGAACATGGTCCGATGGTGTCTCAGGAGGGTTGGACTGAGTGTTAAACACACTGTGAAACCACCAAACAGGGTGTGACGAGCTCACAGTCTCTGCTCCTGCTGCACTCACAGAATCCGTTTTTACAAACCGCCTGCTTCCTCTGGACTCATCAGACAGACACTTGTCCTTGTCTCATGGTCACACGTCACTAATTACTCCAGCTGTTATACAAAGGCCTTTAGGAGGAGAACGAAAGCTCAGGGAGAGCACCAGAGACTTTTTCATCTCCGTCACCTGTGTCTCCAGGTATGATGGCCCCGCCCATCGCCAATGCGGGCCGTGATGTCGTCATTCAGCCTGGAGAGACGGTGTTGCTGGACTCGGTGGAGAGCGAATCACTGGGTGAAGCCGAGATCGTGGAGTGCAGCTGGAGCCTGGAACACGGAGACCAAGGCGTTATCATAGAGGTAAACGGATTTGTAGGTAATGAAAGGGGGCTCTTTGGCTCCGTGCAGGTAAATTCTGGTTTTTGGTGGCAGCAGACAGAACGTGTTCCGGTTGAAATGCGGGTTCTTCTTATGTGGTTCTGCAGGATGCTGATCAGCCGGAGCAGAAGAACGTCTCCAACCTGCTGCCAGGTGTCTATGTCTTCAAACTGACCATCACCGACTCCAATGGACAGACAGACGATGACAGGGTCCAGGTCCTTGTCCTGAACCCGGAGCAGTCCAGCAGTGAGTGCTCATGGGAAATGTAGTCCGCTGACCCGAACCACTAGTTTAGTGTTTTTTAATAAGGGCTTCGTGAGTTATGGGTTCAGCTGATGCCCTGCTGCATCGTGGGTAATGATGTTTGTGCGTCTGTGTGTGTAGACTAGACACGATGTTTGTGTCTCTGTGTGTGTGGACACGATGTTTGTGCGTCTGTGTGTGTAGACTAGACACGATGTTTGTGCGTCTGTGTGTGTAGACTAGACACGATGTTTGTGTGTCTGTGTGTGTGGACACGATGTTTGTGCGTCTGTGTGTGTGGACACGATGTTTGTGCGTCTGTGTGTGTAGACTAGACACGATGTTTGTGCGTCTGTGTGTGTAGACTAGACACGATGTTTGTGCGTCTGTGTGTGTGGACACGATGTTTGTGCGTCTGTGTGTGTGGACACGATGTTTGTGCGTCTGTGTGTGTGGACATGATGTCGATCTGTATTAGTTTGATAAAAACTGTTGTTGCTCAGTGGACTGAACCTGCTGCTCCACACCTCGAGTCAAACTGGTTGGACTGGAATACCTGACACACACACACACACACACACACACACACACGCACACATACACACACACTGTGAGGTTTTCATTTTGTTGACTTTTGCGTCACAGGATTCACTCTCAGAATGATCATGTTAGACGGGGGTCTGAGTCCAGACCTTGTCTCAGGTTGTAAAACTGTTGAGTAACATGTGGTCGTCTGCAGCGTGTTACTGTGGAAACGGCACTCCTATACTGCACCGCATGCTCTGTGCCACACAGACAGTCAGTACTAACAGTACACAGAGAGTACTGCAAACTGCAAAAAATGACATCACTCATGTTCTGTTTCTGGTTCCTTCAGATTATGCTGAGTCAGAAACAGAACCTCTGTCCAGATACTGGATCAGCTGCAGACTTTTAAAGTGTCGCTGGTTCTGAGAGCAAAGTACTAGTAGTACCAGTACTGTGCTACAGAGAGGAAACAGTGTAGTGATACTGAAACTCCATGAGAACAAAGAAGATCTAAAGGGACGGACCGATAACGGTGTGGGTAGAATTACCCCCCTTCACATTTCTATGGTCATAGGCAGAAACGATCACCCGTGGATCTGAGGACGACTTGATGTTGATCAGTCTCTGAACGTGCCGTCAGCGTCTGACCTCCAGTAAACCCGGTTACACGTTATACCCGTCTCTCTCTCTCTCAGTGTACTGTCTGACTCCGATGAAGGCCGGACCGTGTCGAGCTGCGTTTCCTCGCTGGTACTACAGCGCTGCCAACGGCACGTGTCAGAAGTTCGCGTTCGGAGGCTGTAACCCAAACAAGAACAATTACCTGAGCAAAGAGGAGTGTTTGGCTGCTTGCAGAGGAGTCACGGGTAAAAACACAGTACTACAGTACACATGTAGAGCATCTCCACTGTACAGGGAGTACATACAAGTACTGTCACTTAAGCATCATTAAAACTTCTGCTGTATTTGTCCACAGCGATGTCAGACAGGAGCGTCGCCCTGCCCACCAGTGGTCAGTCCCACAATGCACCTCTTAATAACAGCTCATGATGTAACGTGTTAATAACTGTGTGTGTGTTTTCAGTCGTGTGTGGCTCGACGTGTCATCACGATCAGCTGGTCTGTGACGACAGCTGCTGTCTGGACAGGAGTCTGGAGTGTGACGGTGTGAAGCACTGCAAGGACGGAGCAGATGAGGTGTACTGCAATAAATGTAATGTGTGCGCACACACACACACACACACACTAAGTTAACACCCAGCACTGATCCTCCTCTTCCTCCTCAGTGAACCGGACCTTCTCCCGCCTGCTCAGTATCAGTGTTGACCCGAGGAAAGGTCAGTTTATCGATCTGTCTGTTTGTGGGGTGACGCCTACTTGCTAGCACCAGAAGCTAACATGCTACATGCTAATAACGGTGGTCCCGTCTTTAGCCCTGTGCACCCAGCCCCCCCACACCGGGCCATGTCGGGCCTATCTCAGCCGCTGGTACTTCGACCCCGTGCGTAAGAGGTGCTACATCTTCACCTACGGTGGCTGCCTCGCAAACGACAATAACTTTGAGAAGGAGGAGACGTGCAGCAGCTCCTGCAGCGGAGTGACTGGTACAAAATACATACTGTACTACTGAGAATACTACTGTGTACTACACCTCATGAAGTATAGTTACATGTTTTCGGTGCCTTGTGTGTCTGCAGACAGCAGCGTGTTTTCCAGAGGGATGTTCGAACGTTACGAGTGGGAAGGAGGTGACGGAGGTGACGGGGGTGACGGGGGTGACGGAGGTGATAAAGCTGATGGTGACGAAAGTAACTCAGGTGAGAAAATCAAATCTCTCTGATTTTCCATCCAAATGAAGCAGCGGACAGGAAGTGAGGTCACTGTGTCCCATTCAGGTAAAGTGGCGCTGGCTGTGTGTCTGACGGTGGCCATCTTGGCTCTGTTGGCTGTGATGACCTACTGTCTCTTGAAGACCCGGCGCGAGCGGACCCACCGACCTGTGGCCACCAATTCCACCCCAGTGGCACTGTCGGAGCAGGACACACTTGTTTACAACACCACCACCAAGCCTGTGTGATGTCGTCACCACGCCTGTGTGATGTCGTCACCACGCCTGTGTGATGTCGTCACCACGCCTG
>JAUMTR010000016.1:16172564-16187510 GCA_032270685.1 Microctenopoma stevenorrisi
GTTGACTGAAGAGGAGAAGAAGATAAGCAAAAAAAGTTGATAAAAGTTGAAGAGCTCCCACTCTAAGGAGTGACATCTCGCACTCTAGCTGAACGAGAAATTCTGTGAAAATCCAAAATCACACAAAACGTAAACTGCTGAAAGCAAAAAGTATAAAAGATACGAAGAAGCTGAAGAGTAATAGCACACCTGTCATAAAGAAGACTCACGTTTAGAAGTTTGAACGGAATTTCTACGACAAAGCGTCTAAAAAAGAGAATATCAATAGTGTGGAGCATTTCATGCTCCCCCACTAATTCTACTGGTAATAATGTTGGAGCCGAGCGCATGCGCAGATGCTCGGGCTTTGCAGCAGCACAGTGGGGCAGAGACGGCGCAGAGGTTTCAGTGAGCGCAGACTGAGCGGATGTTTGTCTTCACAGTATTTTTATCCGACTTCACTGAGGTGAGTTTTTATCATGTTTCATCATTCAACACTTGTCCAGTTTTAATCTGCTGAACTTGTTTTAACCGCGTTCAAACTTTATTTTAAAACCCGAGTGTGTTTTAAAGAACATCACACAATCCCAAGTTATACGTCCGCTCGCTGATGCAGAACCTCCGTAGGAAATCCTGGCATTTAAATATTACCTGCCGGGCTGACAAAACACCCTGTGCTAACAAAGAACCGGATCAGTGCTGGAGCCGGGGGGAACCCGCCTTTAATTCGGCGATACCTGAATAAAGCAGAAAGTGCTTGTTGGTTGAACTTTTCGACTCCTTCCCAGTGTGTCTCCGCTGAAACACGCCCGACAGCGGCAGAGAGCCAGTGTTGAGAAAGAGCGGAACATGTCTGAACTCTTCACATATTTCTACCTGATGAGGAGCAGCTTGGTGAAACACAGGGGCCGAAATCAACCTGGGGTTCTCCTGGTTACAGTGAAACCCTGAGACGTGCTGGGCGAGGGCTGCTCCTCCGCGGGAAACAATGGCAGCTTAAATGTGGCATAAATAAAGTGAGATTCCTTTGAGAGCGCGTTTAGGCTGTTAGACTGGCTGTCTGCTGTGACTCCAGAAACCTGGTTATTAGTTTCTATCTGCACTGAATCCACTAGAGTCCAGAGAAAAACTCCAGTTTCACACTTGACACCTTTGTTCTGGACTAAGGCACGCGTCACATTATAACTGGGAAATTAATTGGTTTCCATGGCGACCTGATAGGATTAAACGTGACGGGCTGCGGTCTGAGCATGCTCAAACACAGCCTCAGGACACTCACACCTTTAACAGGATTTTCAGCCCTTACTGAGAGACCTGTGGTTACTATAGCAACCAGGCCTGGTGCTGGTCTCCAGCAGACTGTACTGGTTTCCAGCTGAGTGAGATGGAAGAACTTTCACCACCCTTCATTTGAATGTCAATTACGGAGTCAGAGGATTGTGCACGATGTGTGTGCACGTGTCTCACCTGTGTGTCTCACAGGTGTGTCCTGGTTTAAAGGGGCAGAACGATGCTTCACTGGACACATGGAAATCCAAGCAGGATGTGTTTACAGTGTGTACATGTACACACGGCTACTGTGCTGTGTGTACATGTACTGTTTACAGGGCGTGTTGTTCTGATCTGTGTGTTTGTGTGTGTTACTGTGTGTTACTGTGTGTTTGTGTGTGTGTGTGTGTTGCTGTGTGTGTGTTGCTGTGTGTTTGTGTGTGTGTGTGTTGCTGTGTGTGTTGCTGTGTGTTTGTGTGTGTGTGTGTTGCTGTGTGTGTATTGCTGTGTTTGTGTGTTGCTGTGTGACCGTTCACATGATCATTGTGTCTCTGAAACCTGAGAAAAAGGAGAAAGAAGCTCAGCAACAGCTTCTTTCTCCTCAGATCTGATCTGGATCCTGGCGGAGCAGCAGTCTGAAGACGTGTGACCTGTGGACTTGTCCCCGGGACAGACGAGGTGGCAGCAGTGAGGCGGTCGGTCCGGTTCTTCTGTCATCATACAGGGTTTTTGTTTGGCCCTCATCACACATCATGTGAGCAAACAGGCTGATTCAGGTGAATGTGACCGAGTGTGTGTGTGTGTGTGTGTGTGACTACGTGTGTGTGTGTGTAAACAGAACTCTGAAGGTCACAGAACCTGACAGTGGAAACATTAACAGCCTGAAATCACCTGATTTGTTCGTTTACCATCAGTATTGGTGCTAAAGGTTCTGCGGTTCTCAGCAGGAACGTCTCTGCGGCTCAGAGGAAACATGTGGAGCAGGACGGACCGGGTCCAATGGACCAGTAGAGGAGTCCCTGCAGTCATTATGTCAACTGACTGAGCAGTGTCCCTGTCCCAGCCACCCCCCCCCCCCACCCCCCCCCACACACACACACACACAACAGCTGTCGCTTTCCTGATTCTATAAAACTCAGCTGTAAAATGACGTCACAGAACCGGTACTGTGTCTGACTCTGACTCTGTGACTCCGTATCTGTGACTCTGACTCTGTGTCTCTGCCTCCGTATCTCTCTGACTCTGTGTCTGTGTGTAGGCGGTGTTGTGATGCCTGAAGGATCTCACAGCTCCTCCACTGACGTCCCGATGGGAGAAGGTAAGAAGCTGATCGGTTCTTCTGGGTATGATTTGTTTTATAACACATGATGGTCCTGGTCCTGGTCCTGGTCCTGGTCCTTTTTACTGGCTAATATTAGATGGAGACTTGGCTGTGTCTCAGCCGGATGTAACAGCTGTTCAGACGCCAGCCTGTGACTGTGGTCCGGTTTGTGGACTGAGTTCTGATCCTGCAGCAGGTTTCACTGACACAGTCCGAGCAGACGTGTCTGACGTCACAGAGCAGCAGGAACATTTCAGGTCCAGCAGCTGGTCTGTTAATGAGACTCTTACAGAACTAGTGGAGCTGGACTCACGTGTGTTTCTGAGCCCTGCTCGTCGTCTTACAGGGGCTGCAGTCAGACATGTTGGGTTTCCTGTGTGCTTTCTGCAGGGTTAAGATCCGGACTGTGCTCTTTGGTGGAACCACACATGTGTTTTGTGCTGGTTTCGTGCTGCACGATCCACTTTCTGTTAAGCGTCACTTCACAGATTGTGTCTGTGTGTGCGCAGCAGGCCACAGTTGGGTCTTTGTTTCGCTCTGTGTTGTTGTGTACCGTCTCTCTTGTCTGCGCTCGGTGGTGGAGGGAACCGGCAGTAACATCAGAACCGTGTCAGAGGACAAAAGACAGTGTCTCTGAGCATCTGCGGGTTTGAAGACGTCTAAGTGTCTGACAGAGACAACAGACATTAGCAGGAAGTGACAATGAGAATATGTGAAGCAGCTGTAATCTGATTACGAAGCAGGAAGTTCTGATGCGTGGCGGTAAAAACACATTTCTGTGTCACAGACGCAGCAGTGGGTGGTGTTGTGTTGTCATTCTGTGTGTGTCTGTGTGCGGTTGGACGTGTTCCCACTGATCCTCCTCATAAATGAATATTTGTTCTGTCACAGACGTGAAGCTGAGGTCACAGAGTCAACACGAGAAGAGAAAGTAAGACGTGTTCATGTCTGACACTTCACCACGCCTTCAAAATAAAAGCCTTTCTGGTCTCAGCTGCCTGTAACCTGGACCTTGACCCGCTGTTCTGGTTGGTAGATAAAAGGTTCTGTAGACGCACTCAGCTGCAGGTTTAATCACTGAGAGACTGCTGCTGTGTGTGTCCAGTCCAGCAGGGGGCGTCTTGCTTCTTACGCTCACTCTAATCGGATGAAATCCTGTCTCCTCCTGCAAGGTCTGCAGGTCGGTGTCTCTCAGACCTGATCGGTCCTGGTCCTGGTGTCTGTCGGTGTTCAGAGCAGAGGTTGAAGGTAAGCCTCACGTTTCTACTGAAGGCTTTTGGTTCTGAGTGTCTGTCTGGGACTGGACCCAGAGTTTAGGCCGTGTGCTGTCAGACTGTGCTTAGTTCTTCAGGGGTCTGATTGTTAACCTGTTAAATGTGCAGGTTGTGTCCAGCAGACACTGGACTGAGATCTGTGGACACGCCCACATGCTGCAGAACAAACCTGCTTCTTAAACAAGTGTTTTTTGTTAGAGGTTTGGTTGGCGGTCACCCTGCAGGTCAGTTCCAGGTGGGCGATCCAAGATCTGATCCAGAGCCTGTTCCTGACTGTTCTTAATAATATTCACAGCCCTGAAGAGGCTCATGGGTAATGTAGTTTTCTGATGTATTTTATCTTTTGTGTTGATTCTGATAACTGTGTGTGTGTGTGTGTGTGTGTGTGTGTGTGTGTGTGTGTGTGTGTGTTACTTCCTGTCTTACCTTGCTTGAACATAATCTCAGGTCACATGACAAGAGTCTTAGTCGTCATGGAAACCAGCCACCTTTAACTGTGTTACATAATGCCAACACACGTATGTTCACAGGTTTATAACATGTGTAACGACTCGTACTGGTGAAATCAGGTAACATTGTTTTGTTTAAACCAGAATTCAGGTAGAACTGTGACATCACACAGCAAAAAGATCACACTGGACAACAGGTGTGCCTGCGTTCAGTATCTGTGCAGATTAGCGTGTCTTTCTGCTCCCGTATCAGCGGGTGGAGACAATTCGTCGGAGCTGAAGGCTGTTGTGAGTTGTAAAGTGTAATCTGTGCTGATTCGGGATTAACGGACAGATTTATCCTCATTACTATAGATTAGACACACACACGCTGAAGTGTTCTCCGAGAGACCCGAGGCTGCTTAAACCAAACTTCATGATGAAAGTAGGTGTTTTAACGTGTCAGGAACCGGCAGAGAAGATCTGGTTCACGGGTGCAAACTTTCAGTCCTCGATGGAAACACGTGTCACATTCTGCCTTAGAAACTCAGCGGCTGGGATCAGATTCTTTCTGGTAGAATCAGTTCTACATCAGTATCCACGTGGAGACATTCGCGCTGATCGCACGTCATCACGTCCTGCCTGGGTCGAGGGTCACAGCCGAGAGAGGAGCGGGCTCAAGTTCTGATTCAGACTGGCTTCAGGCGAGACTGGTCCTACTCAGGAATGTGTCTGCTGACCTCAGAGGGCTGAGGCATTCGAGGCATGCAGGAAATCTGACACATTCCGACTTACCTGCTCTGTGTCTGTGACTCAGCAGCTGCTCTCAGATCAGTGTCACACAGAAACACTGACCTGATAACATCAGTGTGAACACAGTGACTGATCCACCTGGAGTCTGTGTTTCCATCTCTGGGTTTAGTGTTTGTCAGCTGTTTCAGAGCTCAGGCTCTTCCATCCTCCTCCTCCTTCTCCTCCTGCTGCTACTGTTTGTTCCCTTTTCAGTGTTTCACCTTTCAGACAGGAAGTGAAAGGTCAGAACTCTGCACGACCCCAGCAGCTTCAAACACCTGATCCTGGATCAGCTGCTCTGTCTCTGTCTCCACCTGTGAGTCTCAGAGTCGTGAACAGATCCTGTGGGTGTAGTTTAGACACAGGAGACCGGAGGAGTTTTCAGGACCGGCTTTGTGCTGGGTGGAGCTGACTGTGTGTGCGGGTTCAGTACTTCTGTGGTTAGGGTCCTGGACTCAGACCTCAGGACTCATGTGGACTGGTCTAGTCCTGATGCAGGAACAGAACAAAGAGAGGAACGTGTGCCTCAGTTTCATTTCCTGCTTCTCTGGTTAATGTTTAAATCTCCTTCCTCTCTCTGAGAGACTCCTCCTCCTCCCACCTTCTTCCTTTTCTGTCCCACTCTCCTCCTCCTCTCCTCTTTTCCCCCTGTTGTGTTTAGTTGCAGTAAAATTGTTACATGTGTTTCAGGAGCATTCAGGCGTCTGTGAAGCTGCAGGAAAACTGAGCGTTTGTTAGTTTTACTCTTAAAGAAGGATTTTGTGAGTGAACATACTGATTGATGGGGTATCAGAGGAGCTTGTGGCGCAGTCTGGCTGGAGGAGGAGGAGGAGGAGGAGGAGGAGATGTAGCAGTGGTTCGGTGTGTGTGTTCAGAGGAGGAGGTGAAGATCTCCTTCAGGAGCACCAGGGACGACTGGCGACTCGCACGAGTCTTGATTCAGCGCTGGTTCGGTGAGTCGCTGCTTGTGTGTTTAAAGCTGCTGTAACTGCTGCAGAGGTCAAAGTTCAGCAGTTTGTGTTTGAATGTAAACGCTGAGCTGTGACTGGTCGACACGCTGATGTTATCAGGAGTCCCGAAATGGGCTTCCTGCTTGGTCAGTGAACGCCTCGCTGACGTTAAACTGGCAGGCAGCCAAACAGCTAACGGACTTGCTGTGTGCGTGTGTGTGTGCGTGTATGTGTGTGTGTGCAGGAAGAGTCTGTTTTCATTCAAACAGCCTTGTGTGGATCAGCTGTTTGTTACTGAGTCTCCAGCTCCTCCAACATTTATTAAATATTAGATTTACAGAAATATCCTGAAACAAAGCAGCACCCAGGAAGTGAACTGACCATTACAGTATTCAATTTAACTTTATTTATATAGCCCCAATTCACAACATCTCAAGGCACTTTACAGTGTGAGGTTTAGGACCCTACACATTATATTCTCAGAGCTGAGGCTGAAGCTCTGCAGGGCGTGATGAAGAACTGAACTCAGTGTTTCACCTTCCTGCTGCCGCCCAACCTGTTTTTGTGTCCGTGTCTCAGGTGCAGCGTCAGCCACTCTGCTCCTCAGATATTTAGGTAAACCCTCAGAGACGCGGTTCACCGGTACGTTCACCGCCTCCCACATCACACGGCGGCCATGTTGAGCAGTGAGGGCGGGAAACTGAACCAAACCTTAGATCAGACGCTAAATGTCCAACGGGTTATTCGCTCAGTGAGGTCGACCCCGTGCAGACGACAGTGAGCGTTAGTTAACTGTCTTCAGGTAGTTTCCCGACGGTGAGCTCAGAATGGCCGTCAGGTGGTGAAACCCAGCACGCTCCAGAAATCCACCCAATCAGAGCTGATGGCTGATTGATGATGATCTGATCGAGTGGATTCACGTGATCACGTGTGATTTGAATGACCTGCAGCTTGTAGGTGATTGGCTGCTTGAGCAGTGATGTCATCATGTTTTTATCTTGTGTGTGACGTGTAGCAGGACTGTGATAAACTAGATTCCTGACATCGCTCAGGTTCTGTTGTCTGATTAAAAACATGTTTTGAGATGATTCACTGTGATGTCGAACAGGAGGACGAGGAACGAGCATCGTTCATGTCGTAAGATTCGTTCTCCCACATAAAATAATAATTATCACAACAATCTGTGTCGACATCATTTCACCATCTATTTTTGCTTGGACATGCCCTGAACCCTTATTGTGAAAGTTACCCTCAGTCTGTCATCATAACTTTTATTTTGAAAGAGCTGTTTTTATTGCGTAAAGAGTCAACTCGGTTTAACCAGAGTGACCCCTGGTGAACGTCAGATAACCAGAGGCCGGTGGGTCAGTACTGTTCCGTTTCCACTAACAGGAAGTAAATACGTTTACGTCTCTGTGATGAGAACCAGGAGAACAGATCAGTCCGGGTTCAGTTGACCGCGTCACCACATGTTCCGGAGTCTGTCTGAAGACGTGGTTTTGGATCTGAGTTCTGATCAGGGACTCAGTGCCAGCTGTCGTCCAGCTGTTGAAGTGTGAACACGAGTCTGAGCAGATTCTGTTCTGTTTTAAAACGTGTGGTTCAAAAAGGAAGTTACTCACTGGAAGCATCTTAAATGCTTTTATTGTGAAGGGGTCTGGCCAAAGGATGTACAGGTGCTCCAGGTGCTGAGAGACCAGGTGTCAGATACAATCAGACAATAAAACAAATCTCCTCCTCAGAGTCCCCCCGCCTGTCCACTGCCTCTATCAGCAGTAATGAGCACGCTCCGTCGGCCACGCCCTCCGACTCCTCTGACCTGCCATCGTCAGAGCGACGCCCTCCAAGCCTGATCTCCACGCTGTCCTCAGGATCCGGATCCTCCAGAGACGACCTTGTCCCGCCTACTGCACAGACCCCAGACGCCAACATGGACCTGGACTCCATCCTCACGGGGGCCCCGGAGGGGCGGAGCCTCATCCACAGCAACAATAACAAGGAGGTGAGTCGAGCCTCCAGCCGGCGGCAGCACTTGTCTCCGTTCGTCGCCGGCACCATGGCCCCCAACCCTCACCTGACCTACCTGGACCGGGTCGTCATGGAGATCATTGAGACCGAGAGGATGTATGTCCGAGACCTGCGCATGATCGTAGAGGTGAGTGCTGCGACACCAAACACAGGTAAAGACTGAGACGGATCAGACTAACTGTTACTGTCCAGGAAAATGTTCAGTACCATAAATTCATTAATTAACAATAATATATTGATTATTGATCCCCACGGGAAGTTCTGGTGGACTGGCTGCCCCCCTTTAAGGCGCCAAGGGCTCACGGTTCAGTGTCGTCTCCAGGGACACTTCAGGTTCTGCCCGACCCAATAATTCAGGAGAAACATGACTGTAAAATACAAATGAGTCTTATTATTTCAGCCCTGAGTACTGTCTGCAGGGCTGAGACTGAGCCCAGCGTCATTCAGGCTGACGGGCCGATGTGAACCCGTGGATCACAGAGAGCAGCAGAAAAAGGGCTGCACGTGTATTTTAGTCTTTTGCCCGTCAGCAGGAAACGTGTCAGTGTGATGCAGTGGTTCCTCTGATTAAAGCCTCGTCGTCACGTCTATAATTAACTGGTTAAGATGTTCAGCAAAGAACGGATCAGCTTCTTATGTAACGGTGAGGGTCACAGATAAACCTGGACCCAGAGTGACATAAACACACTACATGGTCTTTAGAGACCAACACAAACAGGCGGGGTTTGCCTGGACGGACGGGTGGGCAGGGTTCACCTGGACAGGTGGGCGGGGTTCACCTGGACGGGGGACAGTCTGTCACAGGGCTGAGGCAGAGACCAGGACTCATGGAGAACACGCAAACTGCTGTCAAAGTCTATTATCTCTTCAATTCTTTCCGTTTAAATGAATTTAATTTATTTTATTTTATTTTATTGAATAAATTATATTAAATGTCCATGAATATTAAATTTTTTTACTTTACTCGTGATATAATTTATTTATAATTAAATAATAATCCCCCCTCTCTCCCCCCCCAGGACTACCTGGCCCACATCATCGATCAGCCTGATTTGTCCATCCTTCCTGAACAGGTGTGCGCTCTGTTTGGAAACATCGAGGACATTTACGAGTTTAACAGGTCAGAAACTGTTTTCTTCAGCGTGAGACTCGCGTGTTCGTTAAAATAATCCGAGTGATGTCAACGTGTTGACGGATTGTTTCCACAGCTTTAGCGCTCGGCGCTTTGTGTCACAGGGTGAGTTTGTTTTCGGACCAGTACCTCCCGGCTGCACTGCATGCTGTGTGTGGACTGTTTGTTGTTTGCTGTGGTTTCCAGAACACACATTTCCTGCAGAACCCTGAATGTGTCATCAGTGCTGCAGAGAAGTGTTTACTGACTCAGCGTGAGAATATTCTGTAAGAACATGTTCTAAAACATTTGAAAAACATCATAAACAATCTGAGAGATGGGTGACGTCATCACACCTGCTGCTGCTGCAGAGGGCGGAGTCAAAGGTTCCTGTGGTGATCCTCTTCATCAGCAGCTTCACTTATAAGAACAGATGTTTTCGGTTGATTCTTCTAATTATTTAAATATATATCACTGTCAAATCAGTAACACGTTGTTGTTGTTGCCATGGTGACGGCTTGTTGTTCTTTCACAGCGAGCTGCTCCAGACTCTCGATATGTGTGACAACGACCCCGTCGCCATCGCCAGGTGTTTCGTGATGAAGGTCAGAATGTTTGTGAGCTTTTAATGATCTGATGAATGCTCCGTGTAGTTTTACTTCATGATGTCACCGTGTTTGTCTCATTTCAGAGCGAGTACTTTGAGATCTACACGCAGTACTGCACCAACTACCCAAAGTGAGTCCTGACCAGCTGCTGCTCTGTACATTCAGACACCTCTGTTAAAACCTGACGCCTTGTTCTCCTCTCACCTGCTGCAGCTCGGTCGCGGCGCTCACCGAGTGCATGAGGAATAAATCTCTGGCCAAGTTTTTCCGTGACCGCCAGGCGTCTTTGAAGTGTTCGCTGCCTTTAGGTTCATACCTGTTAAAACCTGTTCAGAGGATCCTCAAATACCACCTGCTGCTCCAGGTAGGACAGAGAGAGCCTGAGTCTGTGTGAGACACATCACAGAGAAGTGATGATTCTGGTTGAGATCAAATGTGTCTGACGTGAGATTCTGATGTGTTTGTGCAGGAGATAGCGAAACGCTTCGACCCGGAGGAGGAGGGTTACGAGGTGGTGGAGGACGCGATCTACACGATGACGGCAGTGGCCTGGTACATCAACGACATGAAGAGGAAACACGAGCATGCCGTCAGGCTGCAGGTCTCCAACAGCACGAGCACAGAGTGTGAGACACACAGTGGCACTGGTCACACACTCACGCCGCATGTTTCCTGCCTTGTCTTCAGGAGGTGCAGTCTCTCCTGCTCAACTGGAAAGGTCCCGACCTCACCACGTACGGAGAACTAGTTCTGGAGGGAACCTTCAAAGTGTACCGAGCCAAAAACGAGCGGACGCTCTTCCTGTTCGACCGCATGCTGCTGATCACTAAACGCCGCGGGGAGCACTTCGTCTACAAGACGCACATCTCCGTGAGAAACTGGAAGCTCAGATTCACTCTGTTCCCTTCATGTTCTGCAGAACCAACGTTTGTCTGTCTGCGTGTTTTCAGTGCACCACTCTGATGCTGATTGAAAGCGCCAAAGACTCTCTGAGCTTCAGCGTGATTCATTACAAACACCCCAAACAGCCGCACACCGTCCAGGTGAGACCCCCCCGCTCCCCCCTGTGTTATTCAGCTGTCCGCCTCAAACGCTGAGCTAACCAGTGGTGCTTTGTTCGGGTCTCAGGCGAAGACGGTGGAGGAGAAGAAGCTGTGGGCTCACCACATTAAACGGCTCATCCTGGAGAACCACCAGGCCATCATCCCGCAGAAGGTGAGGAGCCGGCGGCAGCAGTACGATGAAGGAGAACAGTTGCAGAATGATGTTTTGTGTCTTGTTTGTTTCAGGCGAAGGAGGCCATTTTAGAGACGGACTCCATGTGTGAGTAAAACGTGGCTCAGTTCAAACCTGCATCTGTTTTCATGTGTCACTGGATTCTCATAGATCACGCTGCCCCCCCACAGATCCTCCCAGGTATCGTTACAGTCCAGAGCGACTGAAGAAGGCTCTGAGCTCTCAGGCTGAGGACGGTCGTCAGGGACGGCGTCAGTCCGGTAAACTCACGCACAACCGTGAACGTCTGCTCATGTTTGTTTTCACGCTTCACTTTATCTCTTTGTCTTTTGTCCTCAGAGCCGAACAAACAAGCAGAGAAAAGATCCAGAGGTAAAAGACTCCATGGTTTCAGGACCAGAACCAGAACTAGAGAACCTGTGTTTGATCTTTTTACTGTGTATTTAACCTCTCATCAAGTCTGCTCTTCTTCTTCTTCTTCTTCTTCTTCTTCTTCTTCTTCTTCTTTGGCTGCTGCTGATGATGATGAAGATGAAGACGATTGTCCTGTTGGACGAACAGATGTGTCTCAGGTAAGAAACAAACTGTCTGTGGTGTCACTTGTTGTACTGATGTACTGACTCCTCTGACCGCTCTGACTCCTCTGATCTCCCTGACTCCTCTGATCTCCCTGACTTCTCTGATCTCCCTGACTTCTCTGATCTCCCCGACTTCTCTGATCTCCCTGACCGCTCTGACCGCTCTGACTCCTCTGACCGCTCTGACTCCTCTGACTCCTCTGACTCCTCTGATCTCCCTGACTCCCTTGACTCCTCTGATCTCCCTGACTCCTCTGACCGCTCTGACTCCTCTGACCGCTCTCACTCCTCTGACCGCTCTCACTCCTCTGACCGCTCTCACTCCTCTGACCGCTCTGACTCCTCTGATCTCCCTGACTCCTCTGACTCCTTTGCTGCATATTTTAGTGAGATTAAAGTAAGTCTTAGATCAGTATGGAGACCGCTGGCTGTAGTCGTAGAGAGCCCATCATGCTGAGTAGACCTGGAGCTGCTGGGGCCCCTGAGGGTCTGAGGAGCCGGCGGCTCCTTTGATCCAGTCAACACAACATTAGTCGTAGAAAAGTCAAAGTGTGTGACGTCCTGCAGCAGTCAGACAGTGACGGGGTCTTACCGGAGGAGAGACGCTCTCTGCAGTCTGCCGTCAGCAGCAGCACGCTGGGATCCAATCTGGATGAGTCAGAGGCCGACCAACATGCCAGCATGGAGGAGGAGGAGGAGGAGGAGGAGGAGCTGGGCAGCACGAAGGACTCAGTCAGGCGACTGCTCTGCAGTGAGGAAGGGGTGGGCAGGACGTTTCCACAGCGGCTTCATCAGGCTGAGGATGAGCAGGTAGACGACTTCGCCAGCTCCGTGCTCGCTGCCATCTCCTGCTGGCACTTCAGGGTTCAGGCCTTTCTTTCCACCACGGGGACGGTGAGGCCTTCGGCTGCCAGCCTGGACTTCTTCGTGGCTGTTGCCCGCCCTCCACCTCTCGTAACACACTAAATAGATAACAGCGCCCCCTCCCTGCTCCGCCTGCTGCTCTAGAGCTGCATGAGCTTCACTGTGGAACTCAAACACCCATAAACCCTCTGCTTTTAGTTTGAGGGAAAAGGAACAGTTCAACATTTAGTCAAGTCCTCTTGTTTTGTCTCTGATCAGTTTCTTCTGTGTGTCCAGCACGATGTTAGCCTAGCTTAGCTAACACAGATGAAACTGACTCTAATCATTCACTGTGAAAGAAGAGTGTAATTGATGAGCAGACCTAGAGTCCAGTGCAGAGTGGTCCAGGGTTTGAGAGCGTGTGCTGGACTCTGATAACCAACCAGAACTCTGCAAACTGCTGAACTGTTCCTTTAATGGGCCAGAAACAAATACAAACATGCATTTTGCTAATCAGCAGCTTCTTTAGTGTTTATTTTGAGCCACGTTTCTTTGGGGGGTGTTTGCAGGTTCTGCTCAGTTGAACCTCTTCTGGTTCTGGTGTTGCCTCATTTATTTGCATTTGGTTTCAGAAACTGAACCGAACTGTTTTCATATTTATTTTGAAAGCTGAACCAGGGAAAATCCAGAAAAACTCTGCAGCAGCTGTTTGTTGTTCATATATTTCACATCTAGTTGTGTTTGTTGTTGAAGGAGGCAGAAGGAGGCGGTGTGTCCTCGAGCAGCTGTACCGAAGAAAATGGACAAATTCCTGAAGAAGCTGAACCAGGAGGAACTGAACCAGAATCTGAGCAGGTAAAGTTGCAGGTTTGGTATCAGACAGGAGGATCCTACACGGCCCCATGTTTCAACTCCTCCAACCACTGATAATTCCAAATCTAATTATTTGTCCTGTACGAATGTTTATTTGTCTCCAGATCTCCACAGATAATTTGCTACTGGAAAAGTTGCCAGAGTTTGATCTGACAGAAAACCCTGAACCAGAGCTGCCTGCTAAGTCAGACCCTCCCAGGACTCCAGAATCTCTAATACCTGAAGGAGATTCAGAACCCACAGAGGAACCATCCTCAGCAACGCCTGATTCAGATGCTAAAACCTTAAGCAGCAGTGAGTCATCTGAGGAAGAGGACGATGAGAAGAAGACATCAGGGACGAAGGGTGAAGTCACCAGCATTCTGCCTTCCTCTGTCCTGGACAAAGCCAGTGCCATCGCTCAGCACTTCACCAACAGCATCAAACGGGGTAGTCTTGCCCAAGACGAGACCTCCTGCCTTGGCCGGTCTTCACCGCGGTTACTCAGCCGGACCAACAGCAGCCTCAGCCTCAGCATCAGCCTCAGTGCTGAACCCACAGACCGGCCTGTGCAGCTCAACAGCATCTGCTCTGATCTAGCCGAGACAGACGTGTCCCCACAGGAAGACAACCTGTTTGATGCCAACCAAGGTGTTCACCGGAGGCGGGAGTCCACCCTGTCCAAACAGGACCAGCTGCTCATCGGAAAAATCAAGAATTACTATGAGTGTGCTGGGAACCAGAATGCCAGCTTCTGCCTCCAGCGCAGAGAGAGTCTGACGTACATCCCGACCGGGCTGGTCAGCAGCTCCATCAGCCGGTTTAACGGCTTCCCAAAGAATGAACCTGCACGTACGAATTTCTCCACCTCAGTCACATCTTCCAGTCTTGATCCTTCATCCTTGGAGTCACACTCATCTTTCATCACTGGTACAGGTCACATGGTCCAGAGTGACTCTCTGGACGTTTTCATGTCTGAGCGGAGGAGCACAGACCCCGAAGATTCAGAAAGACGCCACAGACCCAGAGCTCAAGAGGACAATCTGTCTGAGGAGTTCAGACCGTCTTCTGAGATGATCCAGATCTGGCAGGCAATGGAGCAGGACCTCTCTGCACCACAGGGCAAAGATGAATGGTTGAAAGAAGCTTCAAGAAACTCCAGAGCAGCCAACATCAACCAGGAAAAGTCTCTTAACATGAGCGGTGACAGAGAGAGTGTTTCTGAGGACTCCACGGGTATTTCACCCCTCAAACCCAAAAATTCTGCAGAGAATCGGACAGAAAGTCTAACGAACTCCTTGAAGCTGTTTGGGGAAGAGACAGCCGCTCTCAGGGCTCCAGTTCCTCGGATGGCCCAGTTCAAAGCAGAGACAGAGGGGCAAAGGCCCAGTGACAGCCAGCTGGATGACGTAGACACGTCAAAGAGTAAAGTCCTGCATCTGGCTCGTCTGTACAGCCAGCGCATCAAAACCACAAAACCAGTTGTCCGACAACGCAGTCAGGGCATCCTGATCAGCAAGAGCAGCTTACCCTGCGTGATGGAGGAGAAGGAGACCTCAGGTAGTGTCTTTATCTTGTGGTTTGTTTTCCCTCCTCGAGTTGATTAACCCTCTGGGGACTTTGGGGTCATTTTTGCACACTTGGGCTATTCTTTTTTGGTTATTTCACTCTATGGTC
>JAUMTR010000016.1:16195069-16234918 GCA_032270685.1 Microctenopoma stevenorrisi
CCTCCATTACCTGGTATGGGAGCCCCTCCTCCTCCTCCACCTCCTCCATTACCTGGTATGGGAGCCCCTCCTCCTCCTCCACCTCCTCCATTACCTGGTATGGGAGCCCCTCCTCCTCCTCCACCTCCTCCATTACCTGGTATGGGAGCCCCTCCTCCTCCTCCACCTCCTCCATTACCTGGTATGGGAGCCCCTCCTCCTCCCCAACCACCAGGTGACATCATTGTGGCCCAGACAGTCCAGGGTCTGGGCAGATCTTTTTACAGCACCACCACCCTGGTCAGCCCCACCCCGTGCCCCACCCAGCGTATGAAGAAACTGAACTGGCAGAAACTTCCGAGCAGAGCGGTGACAGGTCAGTGTTAGGAGGTCCATCCTGTGGTGGACTGGTTCTGTTCTGGTTCTGGTGTTGGAATGGAGACCTGTGAATGGTACAGCTCACGTCTCTGTTGTCCCAGTAGCTCATCAGTCCTTGTGGACATCAGCATCTTCAGGTTCGGTTGAACCGGATTACTGCAGCATCGAGCAGCTCTTCAGTCTTCCTCTGACTGAGACCAAAGCCAGAACTCAAGCCAAGACAGAAACCAAAGAGGTACAGCAGAACCGTGAACCCTCCATCCTGCCAGTTTAAACCAGAACTCAGACAGGTGTCCTGTGAGTAAATGTCTTCTTCTCACCTTCGTCCACAGGTGTCCTTCATTGATGCCAAGAAAAGTCTTAACCTCAATATCTTCCTCAAGCAGTTCAAATGGTGAAACCCGTCTCGAACACACCTCACCTGTCTCACTGCTGTTTCCCCTGTGCTGGATCTGGACCCGTTACCTGTTCTGATCTCTCTCTCTCTCTCTCTGTCTGTGTCTCTCTCTCTGTCTGTGTCTCTCTCTCTCTCTCTCTCTCTGTGTCTCTCTCTCTGTCTGTGTCTCTCTCTCTCTCTCTCTCTCTCTCTCTCTGTCTGTGTCTCTCTCTCTCTCTCTGTCTGTGTCTCTCTCTCTCTCTCTCTGTCTGTGTCTCTCTCTCTCTCTCTCTCTCTCTGTCTGTGTCTCTCTCTCTCTCTCTCTGTCTGTGTCTCTCTCTCTCTCTCTCTGTCTGTGTCTCTCTCTCTCTCTCTGTCTGTGTCTCTCTCTCTCTGTCTGTGTCTCTCTCTCTCTCTTTCTTTCTTCACTCTCTCTCTCTTTCTTTCTTCACTCTCACCTGCAGTTCTCATGAAGACTTTGTGTCTCTTATCTGGAGAGGAGACCGGTCTAAGTTTGATGTGGAGGTCTTGAAACAGCTGGTCAAACTGCTGCCACAGAAACATGAGGTATCGCACCTGTCATTTACCAGCGTCACTCAGTCTTTATCTTCCACCTCTCGTTTATTTACCTGTCCTCCACCTGCCCACCACAGATTGAGAACCTCAAGTCTCACCAGGCAGACCGGGACAAGCTGGCATCAGTGGATCGGTTTTACCTGCAGCTGTTGAATGTTCCCAGGTAGGAGGAGGAGGATACACCTGTGGACTTGAGACCTGATTAGAGACAGATGCTCAGTTGTGTGTGTGTGTGTGTGTGTCGTAGTTACTCGCTGAGGGTCGAGTGCATGTTGCTGTGTGAGGAGAGCAGCTGTGTGTTGGAGTCTCTGAAGCCCAAAGCTGAGCTGCTGGACCGGGCCTGCCAGAGTCTGTACCCACATGTCATTTAAAGTGATGTTATAAATCACTTGGACTGACGGGACGACGCGGTTTAGTGTTCAATGACATTCTGTGTTTTGTGCGCCCAGGTGTGAGGGAGAGCGCTCGGCTGCCGAGCTTCTGTAAACTCATCTTGAGCGTTGGAAACTTCCTGAACTATGTAAGATAAACTTCCTGTAACCGGATTTCTGATGGACTGGTTCTAGTTCAGAGTTTAGTCACAGATTTCCTTTAACTACACAGAACGATCTCATGTGATGTCATCAGTCACGCTGTGATGTCATGTGTTGTGTTTCAGGGGACCCACACGGGGAATGCTGACGGGTTTAAGATCAGCACTTTGCTCAAACTGACGGAAACTAAAGCCAACAAGTCCAGAATCACCCTGCTGCACCACATCCTGGAGGTAAGTGGTCTCACTGGTCTCACTGGCCTCACTGGGACTGAACCAGCACTAATGTTGTTTGTGTGACCGACAGGAAGTGGAGGAGAACCATCCGGGCCTGCTGAACCTGCCAGATGATCTGGAGATCTGTGAAAAGGCTGCTGGGTAAACGGGTTTTTGTGTTTAAGGTGCGTAAGCTCTGTGTGAACAGACTGACTCATCGTCTCGTTCCTCGTTCACCTGCAGCGTGAACCTGGACTCGATTCAGGCTGAAGCAAACTCTCTGATCAAGCAGCTGAAAACCTCAGAGAGTAAAGTCTTGTCTTCGTCCGAGGACGTGAAGGAGCAGTACCTATCGGCTATCCAGGTAAGTGTCCACTGAACGGGTGTAGAGGTGGAGGGGTCTGTGGTTGAACCCGCTCTTCTGTGGTGTGTTCAGGACGGCCTGCGGGCGTCCGACGAGCTGCGGCAGCTGTTGTCCTCTGTGGAGGACAGGAGGACAGATCTGTCTGCCTACCTGTGTGAGGACAGCGGCAGCTTCTCCCTCGACGAGCTCTTCGGCACCATCAAGACCTTCAGAGGACTGTTCCTCAGAACCCTGAAGGTCACAGAGACTGAACTTTGACCCGGTTGGGTTTTAACCCACATTTGTGTGTTTTCATTAACAAACGTGACTCTGGTTGTTCAGGAGAACGAGAGCCGCAGGGAGCAGCAGAAGAAGAGGAAGCAGCAGCAGGAGGAGAAGAAACTAAGAGGAGACACAAAGATCAGTGAGTCAGATTCTGTGATTCCACCTTAAGTCCAGGTTTTTTGAACAGAAAGGTTTCTGTCTCAGTCAGAAGGGATGTTTCCAACCAGGATGGAGGCTGCATCATTGACAACCTGCTGGCTGAGATCAGGAAGGGCTACAACCTGAAGAAGTCCAGACCGCGAGGGGCAGCAGAGAGGGGCAGCAGAGTCCGGGGTGAGGACTGTGGAGGACTCGTCCTTGAGCCGTGAGTCTGTGTCAGTCCGTTTGACTGTGGTGTTGTTGTCGTCAGATCCTCCTGAGGACACAGAGACACTTCTTTCTGTGGACGAGCTGGATTCATCAAAGACTGTTCCGTCAACCAAACCAGGTGAAACCGCACCATATCCAGGACCAGCCAAGTCTCACAGTGGCCCCACAGAAACCCAGAAGCTTCCAGAACCCGCCGGCTCGACTTCTACAGAAGACCAGAGCCAGACGACCAGACTCCGCGACTCAAAGCTGGATCCAGGTCCTGACCTTAAGACCAAAGACCAAATTCCTGCAGGAGTGAAAGTGGAGGCGGTCCAGCTCACACCTGAGGGTCCAGAAGAAAACACAGATGTAAACAAAGTGAACGGAAACGAGGAGACGACCGATGATCCAGATTCTGCTCCAAAGTCACAGAAGATATCCAGGACCGGTTCACCAGGTAAAGGGTGGAGAAGGATGGAGGGTTTTTTTGTGTTTTACACAAAGGTTCAGTCTTTGACACAGTTTGATCCAGATTCTGATGAGGGGTCACATCTGATCTGACTCAGTTTGGATCCAGTTTCATCATGTGCTACACAGTCTGTTTGTATAATGACCCCCCCACCCCCAGTAGAAACGCAGACCCTGTGAACTGACCAATCAGAGCTCTCGTTTCCTCTGCAGGTGCAGACCAGGTGGAGTCCAAACACACTAAGAGTAAGAGAGGCTGTGTTTCCCACTGAGGTGAGTCAGTAGACCTGGACCTGATGCTGATCCTGGACCTGTCACAACACGTGACACTCGCTCGGAAACGTAAAGTGTTAAATATAATGATGAAGATGAAGGTGTGTGAGCTCTGACCTCCTGCGCGTGTCACAGTGAACGTGCAGCAAGTTGATCAGCTAAGGCCCGGAAACCATCCTCCCTTCACAATAAAAGCACCGGTAAAAGTTAAAGTACCTTTACTTAAATACAACTTTAAAATACTTTGTGTTACTGAACTATGTGTCTGATCCAGTCTCGTTACAGATTTACAGACAGAAAATAAATGTTTTAAATTATCTGTAAAAATAAAATATTTTTCCAGATAAACATAAAAACATTGTGTGTTGGTGTAACATACTAAAAATAAATGTTTATAATAAAGTACAATCTTTGTTCTGCTGACGGCAGATGTCCGCCCACCCGGAGCCTGGTTCTGCTGGAGGTTTCCTCCGGGACTGTTGGATTTTCTCCATTAGTCTGTTTATACAATGTGTAAGATCTTAAACATTGTAAAGTGTTGAGATGACGGATGATTGTTTAATTGTTTCTATATAAATTAAACTGAATTGAATCGAGCTAAAACAAATGTATTTATTTTCACTTTTTATCAGTTTTTATGCTGCGTTTACAGATTTTACAGTTAACACTAATACAATAAACTGGAAAATTATTCAAACTAAAGGTTCAGTAATAGTTTCAGTACTGTAGTAAATCCGAAATATCACCGAGGTGTCTGCAGTGATTCTACTATCCACATTATTTTATCCTGATGCCTTTATTTTGAAGGCCTCGCCGTTCCCTTTCCTGTGCCGTGTCGTTAACGCGGTGCGTCTTGATGCAGCGGGTGGCCGCTGGTGCGTCAGGAGGAGACTGAGGGAGAGAGATGCCATGACAGCAGCATCACCGAGCACCGCGACCAGCGTCTGATCCGCTTCCTATCGGTCTGAACCCTCCGGTACCGGGACGCCTTTGATGCTTTGTCCACCACGCAGCGCGTCAGTCCGGGTTTTTATCAGCGGGGAGCAGCATCTGGAGCGAAAGTAAGAGCTGCAGGGGGGTGCGGTGAGGGGGAGGGCAGGGCGTGGAGGAGGGGAGCTGGTACCAGACTGTCTGTCTCTCTGAGCATCTTTCTCTGCCCGCTCACCGCCGTCGTTTTCCTCCGGTACCGACCGCTCTCCGCGGCTCCAGGCGGCTCAGGCTCCCTCAGGCTGGCCTGGAGCCGAGGCTGTGGCGCCGAGGCCCGTATGGATTTTTGGTTGATCTAGTGTGTGTGTGTGTGTGTGTTATCCCGGGTGTGGCCCGGTCCAGGTGAGCCGGGCCGAACTTTGATGATGGACAGGTTGATCCGTCAGTCTGTAGAATCCTAGTGTGTTTGTTGTTCGTGTGACATCATCAGCATCATTATTATTATTAGTATCATTACAGATATTTTTAAAGGAAGATGATAAAATCCAACATTTATAAAAGTTTATCTTTTTTTATCTGCTGATATTTTAGTTAGTTACAATTAAAAAAGTTTATTATAAAACGACAAAGAATCTGTCTGGTAATTGACATAAAAATTACTGCGGACAAACCTTAAACGGGGACGAGTTTCTGTCTCTTCTCTGGTTTGTTAGTTTTAATTCCTGGTGACAGGTGACTCTCGTGGGTCCAGTCAACACCTGTGCATCCAGAACCTGGTTCAGCTGAGTCCTTTGTACCAGACCTCTCCGGTTCTTCTTCCTCATCAAACATGGTTTCAGCTCAACGCTGCTGTGACTCTTTAGAAACATCCAGCTCACAAACAAACAGCAGCTCGTGTAACGAACTGAAAACGTGTCATCACGGTTTTTTTACGATGTAACTCGTTCTTTAAGTCATAGATTTGTTTTTGTTACAACCGACCACTGTTGTCATAGCAACCAGTCCTTAAAGGTCAGGCCCAGAGTTCACTGATCATTCTGTGATATGATGCAGACAGAGACCTGGGTTTGTGTGGTCTCCCTGAGGAGGTTTCCTCGTGACTCTAGTCTTCTGTGTTCACGGTGATTGATCGTTGCTGCAGTTCACGTCTAACAAGACCTGTGTTTCCCTCCTTGTCTGTCCGGACTCCGTTTCCCAGGATGCCCTGGGGTTTCCCAGCAGGCCTGTGAAGATGAGTGTGACATCATGGTTCCTGGTCAGCAGCTCAGGCACTCGACACCGTCTCCCCAAAGAGATGATCTTTGTGGGCCGGGAAGACTGTGAGCTAATGCTGCAGGTAAGTCCGAGCGACCTACAGGTGGTCCTGATCAGTCTGGTCCTCATCAGTCTGGTCCTCATCACTCTGGTCCTGATCAGTCTGGTCCTGATCAGTCTGGTCCTGATCAGTCTTGTCCTGATCAGTCTGGTCCTCATCACTCTGGTCCTCATCACTCTGGTCCTGATCAGTCTGGTCCTCATCACTCTGGTCCTGATCAGTCTGGTCCTCATCACTCTGGTCCTGATCAGTCTGGTCCTGATCAGTCTGGTCCTCATCACTCTGGTCCTCATCAGTCTGGTCCTGATCAGTCTGGTCCTGATAAGTCTGGTCCTGATCAGTCTGGTCCTCATCACTCTAGTCCTGATCAGTCTGGTCCTCATCAGTCTGGTCCTGATCAGTCTGGTCCTCATCACTCTGGTCCTGATCAGTCTGGTCCTCATCACTCTAGTCCTGATCAGTCTGGTCCTCATCAGTCTGGTCCTGATCAGTCTGGTCCTCATCACTCTGGTCCTGATCAGTCTGGTCCTCATCACTCTGGCCCTGATCAGTCTGGTCCTGATCAGTCTGGTCTTCATCACTCTGGTCCTGATCAGTCTTGTCCTGATCAGTCTGGTCCTCATCACTCTGGTCCTGATCAGTCTTGTCCTGATCAGTCTGGTCCTCATCAGTCTTGTCCTGATCAGTCTGGTCCTCATCACTCTGGTCCTGATCAGTCTGGTCCTCATCACTCTGGTCCTCATCACTCTGGCCCTGATCAGTCTGGTCCTGATCAGTCTGGTCCTCATCAGTCTGGTCCTCATCAGTCTGGTCCTGATCAGTCTGGACTTTGGATTAGAAGATATTAGTTAATCGTAATGTTAGTAAAAAGGGTTAAAACTGTGCTGACTGCTGGTCCGGTCTGGTCTGGTCCGGTCTGACAGTGGGAATGTGTCTTCTCTGTTTTCAGTCTCGCAGTGTGGACAAACAACATGCCGTCATCAACTACAACACCGCTACGGATGAACACCTGGTGAAGGACCTGGGCAGCCTGAACGGGGTGAGAAACATGACACTGATGGACAGTCCAAATAAAAACATCAAGTTATATCTTATTATATTTTAGATATTTTTGGGTTCAACATCACTGTCTGGTTTCATATTCTCTCTGTTCTTCTCATTTTCTTCTTTTGGTGCGTTCAGGAACAATCTGTTGTAGTTCCAGATGTTCCACCTTAGCACCAATAACTTGATGAAATTCTCATCATTGTGGAGGAATTTAGTTTCTTTCTACTTCACAGCTTTGTTTAGCTCATTGAGATTTTGGGACATTCGCTCTCTTAAGGTCCGACCACAGCATTTCAGTTGGGTTGAGGTCTTGGACCGTCTGGTCCTGATCATTCTGAAGTAATTTACTGGTGTGTTTCAGATCATCGTCCTGTTCCTTGACCCAGTTTGTCCAAGCTTTAGCTGTCAGACAGATGGCCTCACATTAGCCCCGAATCACCCGCCCCCCACCTCCTCTGTCATGCTAGGAGGTGGGTTTGAGGTGTTTTTGCTGAAATGTTGCTGCTGGTTATAACTAAACAAAACTCTCTGGTATCATCTAACATGGTTAGAACATGACTGACATTAGCAAAAGCTTGTGGCTTCTTATGTGTCTTTAAACGCACCACAGCTACTGCAGACTGAAGGAGAATAAATCAGAGTGGATTCATTTTTCTCTTCTGCAGACCTTTGTGAACGACCTGAGGATTCCCGATCAGACCTACATCACCCTCAAACTGTCCGACATCATCCGATTCGGATATGATATCCTTTAAATGCAGAGCGATCTGTCACAATGTCGGTCTGAGGGTTTTAGTGTTTTTCTTAATGTTCTCGCCACATTCTCACGTCTACGTTCTGGAGAAAAGTCAACACAAAGTCCCAGAGGAGGCTCTGAAGGTCAGTGTATGTGTGCTGCTGCCTGCTTGTCTGTGGTCCTGTTCACGTTACTGCCTCCTTTAAAACGCAGTAAAACCGTTACAGCAGCTGGTTGTTCTCTTTTTATCCACTTTGTTAGAGGAACAGGTTACGGACAGTGCACGTTTACCAGTGCTCTCAGCCTAGAGTGAGTGTGTGTTTGTTGTTTCAGCATGAGAAGTACAGCAGTCAGCTGCAGATGAGCCTGAAGGCGTCAGAGGGGAAGAAGATGGAGCTGGACGGTCGAACTAAAGTGGAAAAAATACAGAGTGCTAAGACTCTGACACAAGGTTTGTTACAAATACTGCAGCGAATACTGCTGTTTTTCTGTGTGGTGTTCAGTGTCTCAGCATTACCGTGGGACATTTATACTTAGTGACAAGCTGCTGTGTTGGTGCTGAATCGGAGGTTTTACATTTTCACTACTCGACTTCTCACAGATCATCATGACTGACAGAAAAACAGACACAGAGAAAAGAGAAAACAGTAATAAAACCACAGCATTTGATCATTGTGTCACATGAAAATGTGTGTGTTTCAGAGACGCTGGTGAGTCGGCCTACGCCTCTGTACGGTCAGCCATCCTGGTGGGGGGAGGAGGATTATGGGACCAAGGTTCGCACTAGCGATGAACCTCATCCAGGTGAGAATCTGTTGTGTTGAACAGGACACATGGTCAAAGTTGGTCATACTTTATTTAATAACGGCTGCTTGTGTTCGTCTTTTTGTGAAATAATAATTTTGTTTTACAAACAAACATTATTTAATAAGTTCAGATTTATGCAGACGTCAGAGTGAAGTCAAACATAAGTTCTTCTTCTTTGTTCTGGTGATTTATTATCGTCACTGTTTGAAGTGTTTTTACTAACATCCTGGTTTCTGCCAGACGTACACAAAGATCTTCAGTCTGTGGACCCAGACCTCCCCGGATCTCTGTCTGACTCGCAGCCAAAGACCATTTTCCCTTCTTACCACCGTGAACCAAGCTACTTTGAGATTCCCACCAAGGACTTTCAGCAACTCAAAACTCCAGGGATGGAGATTCCCACCAAGGACATGGACGTGCAACTGGCCCCGTCCTCCCCTCCCACTTCGACCCCACCTGTTGTTCAGAGCCACGCTTCCTTCACCATCGAGTTCGATGACTGTATGCCCGGCAAGATAAAGATCAAAGACCACGTCACCAAGTTCTCCACCCGTCAGAGGAAGATGCCGGCTCCACCCACAAAAACAGCTATTGGCCCCACACCTGCTGACTTAATGTCAGCAGAGAGCAAGGTGGCCGATTGGCTCGTCAACAGTGATGTCAGCATGATGAGGAGACACCCAACGTGTGAAGACGTTTACAGCACCAAGAGTGATCTTGCCATTAACATCAAGACCCCTAAAGGTCAGAGTCCTCCTGGTGTCAGAATCATTAAAGACCACATTACCTGGATGTTTTTTCTTTGTGACCAGGTGTGAATTCGCTCTTAAATTAAAGTAATTCATATTCAAATTAATTTATAGGTAATTTATACGTCAAACTTCTTGCCCAGGTAATGCACTGACGTTTTTTTAGAGCAGCTGGTTTTTGTTTTATTTGTGGAAAGCCCAGACGAGTGTTTTTGTCTCTTGAATTTCCTTTATTGTTGGATTAAAACCATCCACTGCTCTGCAGCACATAACAGATCTGGGTTTTTCACAAATAGATTAATCTGGGAAGAGCAGCTTATGGTTTTATATGAAAAGAAAAGGAGGTGGGGGTTGGGTGGGTGTTGAAAACAAAGACCTAAAGCTGCAGATTAAACTGCTGAATCTCAGCAGGGTCAGCAGGACTATCAACACTTTGTAATTGGGACTGATGTCCCTGTTAGACACTGATCAGTTTCTCTTCCTGTCAGGTCATCATCATGAGGATGGGACCCAGAGCGACTCTGAGGACCCAGTTCACAAAGAACGGAAAAGTAAATCCCACCAATCTCGCCAATCAGATAAGTCTGATGTGTCACAACAGACTGTCCAATCAGGTCAGTCAGTGCCCTGTCATATGCCTGCTCCAACTCAGAAACTCCATCAGCCACTGCAATATTCTCCACCGAGACGGGCCTCTCCCTCACCTGTGGCTCCAGAACGGCCCCTGTCCCAGAGCCCTCCTCAAGCTCCATCCCCAACCATTGAAACACCCAAGCAAGGGCCCCCTGAGCACCTCATTCAACAGGCCTTCATCATTGAGTTCTTCGATGACAACCCGCGCAAAAAGCGCTCACAGTCTTTCACGCACAACCCTGCCCACACTGACTCGTACTCTTCTCTGAAGGCCAAACTGGAGCGACGGAAAGGTGGTGAGAGGCCAGCCTCTGTGCACGGCCACATCCCTCCCACTCAGCAGGTGACGGTTCCGCTGAAGGGTCAGGGGCACAGCGGCCCGCAGAGGTCAAGCTCTCTGAAGAGGGAGAAGACAGAGGGAGAGGCGGCCTCATCCAGTTCCTCTTCCCGTTCGTCCTCGGGCATCACGATCAAACCATTTGGCAGCGTTGGGAAGAAGTCCAAGTTCGCTGAGGAGTTTGCTGCTGAATTCCTGAAAAATTCAAATCAACAGGATTCCTCACCAACAAGGGACAAGGCTTCACCTCCACCAATGTCTGCACCACCAATCATGGTGTCCCCGCCTCAAGCAATGATTCCTTCCCCACAGGAAGCGCCGGCACCTTCATCAGTCTCCTACTCGTCATCTCCTATACAGCATCCAGCTATTTCCAAATCCTCATCTATCCCCACCAGCTCTGCTGGTCAACCTGCCTCTCCAGTGCCTTCCTCTGGGCCTCCCATGTCCCCCATTCTGCCCTTGGGTGTTCATGTGGGAGATCTCAAAGGTTCCCAGAGGATGATTCGGAATGAGGAGGACGATAGTCTGAGTGATGCCGGGACGTACACCATTGAGACGGAGTCACAGGACAAAGAAGTGGAGGAGGCTCGAAACATGATAGATCAGGTGAACTCACTGTGACTTGTGATAGGTGAAGCAGCAGCTGGTGGAGAGTCAGTGTTTACATTCTGTTAATAACCTTTTGCAGACGTGATGCCACAGACACAATCTGCATGATCTGTGTTCATCCAGAAAAAGCTTAGTCAATGATAAAAACAAGAATTTCTTGAGAGCTTCTCTGTAGATGATAAAAGGCGTCTTAATGGGTTATAACATCCAAACATTTGACTCGCTACCAGGGTAGTCAGGATAAACCTCGTACATGCTGCAAAAGAGTTTTGATTCTTTTCAGTGTCAAAGTGACTCTATGTTGTAAACTGCTTTAGGAGTGCATGAAACCTCTTGTCCTTCTTGCTCCTTCCTGTTGCTGTGGTCCTGCCTCCTCCTCATGCATGCCCTGTGCTCTGACAGGTGTTCGGTGTCCTCGACTCTCCAGAGTACAGTGGTGTGAACACAGGAGTGTATAGACCTGTAATAAATGATGGCAAGGATGAGCAAGCTAACATGTCTTGTGATGGTAGCACTGTGGATCCGTTGCATGGCTTTGTCCCAGCTGCTATCAGCGGCCACCCAACAGACCCCATTCAGGTAAAACCCCTGGACAACTGAATCCAAACCTGGAAAAACACTGTTGTAGCATGTTGTGCTCACAGTGCACACAGACTGGTGGTGTTGTTCCCTCTGTTTCTCCTATTACACATTTGGATCTGTGGAGTCCTGTTGGAATCTTTGGCTCTGTGTTTCATTTAATTTATTATGTGATGGTCTGTTCTAGGTCTGTTCATCGGGTTCAGCAGGCCTGGAGGGACCTAAGTGGGTTTCCCGTTGGGCTAGTCTGGCAGACAGCTATACCGAGCCTGGTTCCACTCCACCTCCAGGGGAATGTGCCGAAGGTGCTGTCTACCTTCTGTTTGTTAATTCCATGTTGCTGGTCCTAACATATTTTAGCAGACTCTGTAATATCTGATTACCAACCGTTCTGCCGATAACATGACATATCAGTTTTATTTGCATATTGTTTTGAGTCTTAGTTAACGAATCATTTCTAGAGAAAAATAGAGAAGTTTGAACAATATACAACTCATGAAGAACATTTAAAAAGTAGCTCCAGTGAGTCTACCACACACACTCATATCATTGTCCTTTAGCCCTTATCAGGGTTCCTTGTTCTCAGTTTTACAGGAACTGAATAGTAACTGTTGGTGTCTTCTCCTTGTAAGTCGCTTTGGATAAAAGCGTCTGACAAGTAAAATAAAGTAAAGAACAAAGTTGAGATAATTAAATTGTTTTCATAGATTTGCACTCGATGAGCCGGTCAGTGGGATGTTTCAGCTACGACAACTCCGAGTCAGAGTCCAGCCACAGTTCCAGGACAAGAAGACTGCTGCCGCAGGTGCCTCCAGAGAAGCTGGACAGTGTTGCCCCATGTATCCTGATTCGCCAGGAATCTTATCAAGGCCCTGAGCCCTTGGACAGAGTCTCTGGTCCACCCCGTCCCCAGGATTCCACCCAGCTGTCCATTCAGGATGATGTGGACCCCGACAGCTTGAGTGATGCCAGTCGCTCTGATGATGGACCACTTCTGGAGAAAGCGAAAAAGAATCAGGTCAGAACTGGAGCTACATCTCCAGGGGCCACTGGTTCTCAGCAGAAGGGTCAGGAAAAAATGTCTCCATCCACCAAAGCCACATCTTTCTATATTGGTTCTGAAGATCATGGAGCCAGAAATGAACAGGCCCGGAGTCCCGTTCAGTTCGAAAGGACGTATGACCCACCAGCAAAACCTCCTCCAACCACTGTCCTGATCAGACACCTGAGTGGACATGAACCTAGGAGGGCAGGGGTCAAGCCCAACAGCTCTGCTCCAAACCTCCAAACACAGGACAAGGATTCTGTCCCCACTAAAGACAGCTGCATGTCATTCTTTGTCCGACAGGAGAGTTTTACCAAAGATCGTCCCAGTGACAACGCTCAAATAAAGAAGCTGCCCCACATCTCCAGCCACCCGTCAATCAGAGACCTGGAGCAGAGGAGAGAGAACACCCAGGACACACAGTCCTTCCTTCAGGAGGCAGAAGGAACTGTAACGTCGATGGACAGCAAGTTCCCCTCATCAGGCTGCGGTCGCAGCTCTAAGAAAGGGGGCTCTTCAAGCCACATGGACGACTCTCTTTCTGGTGAATCTGACGTGGACACAGCAAGCACCGTAAGCCAAGTGAGCAGCAAAAATGCTCCCATCAGTTCTGCCTCTAAGAAGCGTCCTGTCATCAGCAACCTTCAGAAGGAAAGGTCCTCTTCCAGCTCGTCCATCCAAGAAAAGGGACGACAGCTTACTGCCCGTGAACGACTGTCAGAGAAACGCAGAAGCCAGGCAACTACCGATCCTTCAAACAAGGCGGAGTCCACAAAGCGTCTACAGATGCGCCGCAGTGCAGGCAATCGTGGCTCTCTGGATCTGTCTGAGGGCCAGCAGGGTTCTGGTCCACAATGTACTGAGACTACTTCATCTGACCACGAAACTTCTTGTCCAGTCAGTCGTAGCAAGAAAGTTATTGCTCCTCTTCAAAAAGATGACACCGGAAAGACTCCGAAGACAGCGACTCAGCAGGTTCTGACTCGTTCCAACAGCCTTTCTGCTCCACGGCCAACTCGTGCTTCCATGCTTCGTCGAGCACGACTCGGTGAGGCCTCGGACAATGAAGGTGCTGAGACGGACAGGGGGTCCCAGAATTCTGACCATTTCACTGCTCCAGCAAAAGTGTCCACTGAGGCGAAGAAGCTGTCCAGGCTGGACATCTTAGCAATGCCAAGGAAGCGGACTGGTTCCTTCACGGCTCCCAGTGACAACGAGACATCGTCCACAGGCCGATCTGGTTTATCTAATCGAAACTCAGAATCGGTCGTCACCAGTAGGAAGACGTCAGTGGGAGATGCCCGACAGACAGGAAGCAAAGGAAACGGGGCTCCAGGGAAGCAACCAATGACCCGTACCCGTTCCAGTGGAGCGAAGTACCCCAGCACCAGTAAGTGCTGACTGTTTCTACAAACTGAGCATTCACAGCTCGTAATATTTGCTGATCTAAGACGTGTTGCCTGGTCTGGCTTCCAGCTGATCATGTGGACAGTTTAGCTTTTATGTTTAACTGTTTTAAGCCTTTTTATGCTGCTTCAATCAGGACACAACAGCTGCTGCAGCTTTTCTGCTTCTGTCTGATGTTTCTAACATGAAACCAACTGTGTTCTCGAGTTTGCACAGTGACAACATAACACTAACTTTCTAAGTGTCAGACACTGATCACTGTTACTGGAAAGAAACAAAGTTCAACATAATTCCTAAAACTACCTAAAGATCAATGATAATGCAACAGTTCCTGTTTAAACCTAAATGTCAGATGTTGCTGTAACATAAATGTTCACACTTTATATCAGAGTGTGGAGCAACGACTGAGTTTGCATTATGTCAGGTGTGGTTACTGCTGTCCAAAACTCTGCTGCTGTTACCATGGAAACACAGATTCACAGCATCATTCTGTATCACCCCCACCCATGTTAAGAATTAGGATGTGGCTCTAACAACAAATTAATCCACATCCTGCTGTCACCAAAAAATATCACGATATTTTAGATTTAACGTATTTATTACTCAAGTCTTATTTCTATGGCAACCCCTAAATCCACAGCTGTAACATCAATGTTTTAGAAGAACATATCAAAGTCTGTGAAGAGTCTTCTGTTATTCTACCTTTATGTGATGGACACGCTGACCTTTTCATCTTAGCATGTGATTGTTCATCAGTGAGAGAAACGAATAATCTGAATAAAAACGTTTACAGGTTCTCAACGCAGACAGAAGGGCTCAGATTTCTCCTCGTCCTCTGAGGAAGAGTGTGAGACAAATGGTGGTTTGACTTCCAAAATCAAACGCTCCTCCCATCCCTCCACCGCTGCTCCCCGTGTACATCGGAATGCTGCCACTCGATCTAAGTCCGTCTCCCTGGAGACAGAGGAGGACGAGGATCAGACTGAGGTCGACCCCTACCAGAACTGGTCCACGCACAGTGCTGAGATTGCTAAGTAAACAAAACGTTGAACTATATGAACATGACTTTCTTAACGACTGGTCTTTGGCACAAACAACATGTCTTTTACTTGTGTCCATTTCCATTCCAGGCTGAGCCAGGACCTGGCTAAAGATCTGGCCATCCTGGCAAAGGAAATCCACGATGTTGCTGGGGATGACTCCCAGAGCTCTGGGATGGGCACTGCCACCTCACCAAGCTCCCTGCCCAACACTCCAGCCTCCACCATCTCTGCTAGGGAGGAGGTGGGCCATGAACTGCCAAACATCCTCCTAACCACTTCAGCTTACCACACAAACCACGGCTTCTAGGAGTGGGATCACATTACCTGACTTGCAGACCTGGTTACAGCTATGTGGCCGTAGTCTGGAATAGTTTTTAGATTAGGTGTAGTTAGGTGTAGTCATCTGCGAGCTGAGTCGTAGCAAATGGATTTCAGCTTCCAGATGTTACTTTGTGTTATTTCTGAATTCAGTCAGTGATATCCCAGTTCAAACTAGATTATGAGTCTCCAAACATCAGAAAATGATCAAGTTCCAGGCTTCACGTTGACTGACAGAAGCTTCATCATGCTTTGGGTTCTCATAACTCATTTCTCTGTTCTGCTGCACAGACGTCATCTTGTCCATTCTTACTCGGGGTCCAACCATCTCAGGTGTCGAGCTGACTCATCACTCTTTCTGATCTGTGACTGGTTCTCTTCCACAACCACCCCGCCCCTCCCATTACTGATCCAAACACTCCCCTCTCACCAGTGTTGGATTGTTCTGAAGCACATTAGCTTTTATAGTTTTGTATTAACGAGTGGTTTGATTTAGACTTCTATTTACAAAATTTCTGTGTGAGCACAAAACAGTTCCCTGATGAAATCAGTCTGCAGGCGACACAAATAATACCACAACACAATGATGCTATACCCAACCCCGCCCCGAACACACAGCTCTGTTGTACTGGGAATCATGACTACAGAGCTGGTTCTAACCTTCCTCTGCGTGAAGTTTAATTTCTTAACAAACCTTGGAGTTAGAATAAAACATATTATAGTCTGACCCAAATACATCTGTACCAAACACTGTCTAACACCAGTACTACTCAAAGTCGTCTCAGACCTACTGCAGAACTGTTCTGTTTGTGCTTAAGCAGGAGTTTTGTTCCTAAGAATCTGTGACTTCCCTGCACCACTGATGAACTGGTCTTACTGGTTTTGGGTCAGTTCATTGAGCTGTAACTGGTGAATGTAGGATCCTCCTGCACCCCCCGTTCTCCCTGTTGTTAGAGCACTGTATCCCAGCAGTACTAAAATTCACTGCATACACTGCTGCCCTTCACCATCGCAGCTGCATGTTGACATGGTGCATGTGTTCACGGAGCAGCACCATCACCGACCGGCTACTCGCTGGTTTAATAACGAATATTTAGAGGTTGGATCACTGGAGCAGACACCTTCTACTCTCTTTCCAGCTGGTCCAACATATCCCTGAGGCCAGTTTAAACTACCAGAAGGTTCCTCCAGGTTCTGCTGCTGTTTCTGAGCTGGACGCAAACATGAATGAGCCAGAGACCGGTTCTAAGCAACGGCGTCCGTGGAATCGTGAAGAGGTCACTGTCTAAACCTACACAGGCTTCGCTCACACTGCAGCTCAGTGTAACGCAAATCTGAATTACAGCTTTTAGATAATTTTGACTTTAGATGCAGGCCTGCATGTACAGTTTACTCTGTTTGTAGATATATTTGCAGTTCAGCACTAAATCACTAACATAGGTAATCTAAAAATGCTTTCCATAGACAGGTTTAAGACAAACTCACCAGTTATGGAGCTAAAGCGAAGTGTGTCCTCAGCTTGGCACTAGAGGACGTATCATGGAGTCCAGAGAGCAGGAATGAAACCATGACCAGATTTATAGACAAGAGTGCTGACTGAGATGTTTGTCTTAAGCGTTTCCAAGGTTACAGATAAGTTTAGAGTTTGACCTGAATACGTGCAGTGTGAACAAAGCCGAAATGAAAACTGTAGCAGTTAGTTTTGGTGTGCTGGGAAACTTTATGTAAACAGCTGTTCATGTTAGTGTTGGTAGTGTTCTTATTGCTTCGGCGTTGTGTTCGTCGTAACCTGTCGTTTCTCTTTCAGGTGATATTGGACAACCTCATGCTGAATCCTGTGTCTCAGCTGTCTCAGGCCATCCGGGAGAACACAGAGCAGCTGGCTGACAAAATGAAGTAAGGAGGCAGCAAAACACGGTCCAGAGATGTGCAGAGTGAAACGTGTCAAAGTTCAGGCTCCAACATGCACAATCAGTGTCGGTTTATTTGGGTCGGTTCATGTTCGGCTGAGACCTCTTTGTTTCGTGTGTAGTTTTAGGGTCTGTTGACATCGCTGCAGTGGTTTTTACTTTTACCTTACTTGGCAGACGCATTTATTCAAAGGGATTTACAAGGAGCTAGCGCTGAGTGTCTTGCTGAAGGGCACACCTGGTACGGGGGATGGGCTGGGATTCAACCCTGCGACCTTCTGCACCTCAGTCTGACTCTTGTACCGGGCTGCTGGTTTTTTATTCCTGTAACTGTAGTAACACGGTGGCATATTTGTTTCAGGGTTTTGTTTCAGAACAAAGCAGAAGTTTGGGAGGAAATTGAGGCAAAGATCAATGCTGAGAATGAAGTCCCCATCCTCAAAACATCCAATAAGGTTCTTCTTAAAACTCATTTTATGTTCTTCTTAAAAGTTTGGTAGTAATAAGAAAACAGCTGGAACCTTTTGTCCCTTTTTCTGTTTCATCTCACAGGAAATTACTTCAATTTTGAAAGAGCTGAGGAGAGTCCAGAGGCAGCTTGAAGGTACTTATTTGGTTCTACATATTTAGGTTTAAAGTCGACGAATCAGGGCAGCTTTACACTGACATGTAAAATCTGTGGTTACTGGTTAAGATAAAAATTCAAACGTTGAACTGCATGTACATACACCAGATAATTACACACAAAGGCTGGTAAGTTCCTGAAACATGAAAGGTCTGTGTTTTCTGAAGGCAGCTGTGATGGGCTCCAGCGCCCACCGCGACCCGACTGCGGATAAGCGGAAGACAATGGATGGATAAATTCAAATCAAATCCAATCAAATTTATTTATATAGCACTTTAAAAACAACATCTTGTTGACCAAAGTACTTTACATAAAATATAAAGGAAGTGAGAAATTAATGATAAGAGGAAAAGTAAAAACAATTTGAGCAATCAGA
This sequence comes from Microctenopoma stevenorrisi, assembly GCA_032270685.1. NCBI lineage: Eukaryota > Metazoa > Chordata > Actinopteri > Anabantiformes > Anabantidae > Microctenopoma > Microctenopoma stevenorrisi. Next base: position 16,213,313 of record JAUMTR010000016.1, read on the forward strand.
ATAAAGAGTATACACAATAAATATCTAAAAAACAGATAAAACATGGGGACAGTTAAGAATCAGACTTTACTATTGGTTAAAAGCCAAAGAATAGAAATGTGTTCATGTGTTCATTCAATAGAAAATTGAATTGAATTGTATTCTGTGAAGAATTGTCATTTGTGTGCATTTCAAAGGTGTAGTGGTGCCCGTAACCCAAAGATTTCTTCGTCCTGTTGACCTAAACAAAACTGTGGAAAGAGAGAGGGTTTAATGTGTTTAGCATGTAGGGTAGGATGTCTGTATTGTGCATCAGTGACATGTTCATTAGAAAAATATTTTGTTTATTGATGTGCTCTGGTTCCTGCCATAGTTATAAACACCATCGTGGAGCCCAGTGGAAGTCTTCAGACTGCAGCTGTTGGAACACCATCTGTCAGTCAGACCCGACCCTCCTCGAGGGAAAAGAAACCAGCCTCCAAAACCCGTGGCACCCCCTCAACAGCCAACGCCAATGAAAGCACCAGAAGACCACCTCGTGGACCCGACGGGGCCCACTATATGGCCTGAGAAGGCCACTGTAGCACCTCTGGATAGTAACTGTGCATCCACACCATCAACACCTGCAAATCCCTACATCTGTCCAGTGATCAGTTTGACCCTGAGGATTGTGGGCTGTAGCACCCAGAGAGGCAAATTGCTGGTGAGGTAATCTCAGGTAGCTCGGATGTCGTGTTGAGAAATGTAGATCAACAGCTGCTGAACTAGTTTATGGCAAGAAATGAATTTGGAAAAAATGTCACGAGGTTCAGGAGGTTCAGGCTTTGTGAAGCTGAAGTGTTGGTCTGTCAGAGCTGCGGGGTTGTTGGCGTCATGTGTAAAACGTGTCAGCTAAGCTGTGTCCTGTGGGGGCTGCATTTGTAAACCCACAAAATTCTGAAAGGTGTTTTACTAGTGTCCCACATTCACTGCATTGCACCATTTTCAGTGAGTCACCACCTCAGGGAGGAGGAACAGGGTCAGGTTAGAATCCTGAGGGACCCAACACCTTCTTTATGGATAGACAAGAAGAGGATATATTAGTATTGGTGTTACTGTTGTTTTAAACTGTTTTCTTATCAAACTCAAATAGATCGTCCATCTGTCCATGAACCTAACCTCCTTTCCTCTTGAGGGAGTGTTGGAGCCACCTGGGGTTCACCTGGACAGGTCACCAGCTTTTCACAGGTCTGACACATAGAGACAGACAATCACACATTCACACCTATGGACAGGTTAGCGTCACCATTTTCAATTTAACTACATGTGGACTGAGGAAGCCGGACGGCGACAGTGCAAACCACTACATCACCTGAATCCCAAACAAACATGGACGCCTCCCATCACTCGCTATCAGACATAATTGACTGAAACAGGATTTATACAGAACAGTACATGTCCAACTCTGCAGTCGTACAACATGTTTCATCACACACGTTGATTTCTGTTGGTAAAGAGAAGGATCAGAGACTGATCAGATTTTTTCTTTGAAGGAATCCATTGATCCGTTGGTGTGGATGCTCTGAAACTGTCCGAAACAAACCTCTCCTTTGTATTCAGTCATTAACAACAGTTTATGTAGAACTGCTTCCTCATGGCACAAGCTCAACAGAATTTAGTCAAAGCTACAAAAAGAAGCAGCTGCTCGCGCCGCAGTAGAACGTGGACAATGTACAAACACATAGACACATTTTGTGCTTCGATAAGCTGTTGTTGCGTTGCTTTTGAACAGACAATAGATTGTGTGTTTCAGTTTTTGTGTCTGTGTTTCTGAAGAGAAAGTAACTTTTGCCCGTCAGAAGACGCCTTACAGTCGGGAAACAGCCGTCAGTAAAATTAAATAGATGTAAAGTTAGATTTTATTGAATGTTACGAGCTTCGCTGCCCGCCCTCTAACCGCCAGGCTCTTTGTTTGCTGAATGTCTGAGAGTTTTTTGTGAAATGTCAGTTGACCTCAAACAAATCAGCTTTAAGAAAAAGATCTAACATGAGACGTCCTGCTGGTCCTTAAACACATCGCCTTTTTGAAACATATGAATGAAGAAATGAGGAACGTGACAGTTTGACTGATGAAGTCATGAAGAACTGATGAGACAAGTTGCTTTATGATTTCTAGTAACGAGCTGCAGTGTCACCAGTCTGTAAAGTCTCAACAACAACCACTGCAGTTTGTACAGGCAGTTCGAGCAGAGGATCACTTTTCTTCCAGACCTAATCATCTCTCCTATCCGCTATAACGTACAGTATAAACATTCCCACGTTGGCTTCGGTAAACATTAGCATTGAATAATATTTGATGTGTATCGATCTGTGCAGCGTCATGTCAGTGCTGTTAAAAACCTGAAAACCTGAAGATTAAGACAATTTTACAGTTAGAACCATGATAGCTTTCAACCACATCCCAGAGGCTTCACCGGCGAGTCGCGTTCAGCAGCAGAGACCAGGAACAAACAGATGTTCATTTACAAGCTGTGGAACTAGTTTCTTACTTCCACACTGACTAGATTGTTTTTAACCTTGAAATAAGTGTAAAACCTTTTTCTAAGAAACATGCTCGTAAGTTCTTTCAAAGTGCTATATTAACAAAGTATTTACATTTTTACTAAGAAGGAAAACCACCTGCTTGGCAAAGGGTGGAAGATTACGTAAAATGTGTGCTTGTGTTTAAGTGGTGTAGTCGCTGTGTGTTATCAGTTGTGTTTCTCTTCTTCTATGTCAGGGGAAGGTAAGTTCGGTCCTAGAGAGCCGCAGCTCTGCTGGTTTTCCAACCCTCCAGCTGTCAACCAAGAGCAGGAGCTGTTGATTACCTGGATCAGATGTGTTCAGCCAGTCAGAAGCTGTAAGGGGATGGTTGGAAAACCAGTAGCACTGCAGCTCCCTAGGACCAAACTTGTCTACCCCTGGACTACGTGTTAAAGCAGCTCGGGCCTCAGTTTAGAGACTGTGCGGAAGTGTTGAAAATTAGGTGTCTAGATGTTTTCTCTTAATGTGTCCTGTTCACACCTTGGTCCAGAATCTATTTTATCAGCACAAAGACTAGATGCAAAACTTAGGTGGGAAATCTTCTGCTGAAAGCCTAACCCCAACGTTTAGTCTGATACAGACCATAGAAAAGTCAAAAGCCAGTCTGGTTTAATTAAAACAACATCTGTATTTTATAAAATACAGGTTTAAATAAACAGAGGATCCAGGTTCATAACCTGTGGAACTCCTCAGATAAATCACTTGTTTACATGTTGGTAGCTATATCCGACTTAATGCCCTCAGTCATCCAGGTCACGATGACTCTGTCCTTATGTTTTCATAAAGAAACAACAACATCTAACCATAATCAGAGATAAGGAAGATGAACCTTGAACTACATGCTGGACATTTGATTAAACTGAGAGATAGAGAGTTTCTCTGAACTGCTGCTGCAAAACGTTTAGCTGGAGAAACTGGATTTTTCTGACTTGGTTTTTGTGATGTGCATGTTTCCTGTAGTGTGGGGCAGGTGAGAGCTGGAGGCAAGTTCACCAAATGTGCACTTTTTTCATTTATCAAACACCTTGTGAAGACAGGTGGAGCTGACTTTCATTATTTCATTATTTATCGTGCTCTGCAGCCTTTGAGAATGTATCGACGTATTGATCCATGCCCACAACCTGAATGCCGTTGCTGTGATGATGTGACTGCTGCTGCTACAGGTGATTGGTTGACTGGGCTACCTGCAGTGTGTTTAATTCTCGTTACAGTGCATGAGAAGCTGTAGAAACAAAGCAAACCAAACTCTGTGTTTCCCGTTGACGTATGAGAAACTTTTTTATGCATCTGATCATGTGAAGGTCAACCACCGTGTTTCTAACAGAATAAAACTTGATTTATTTATTCAGTTCTAATGATTTGCAGATCTCTGGACTCTCATGTGTTCATCATCAGCAGGATTTCTTTGTATCACCGCGTCATTTGTAATAAATTGATTTCATGCACTGTGCTGTTTGAGTGTTTCTGGCAGAAAAGAAAAGCAGTTCAATCATTGCAGGGTTCTACACGGACCTCGACCTCACAGTGAGCCGGACACAGTCTGCTTCTCTGTTTAGTCCAAATGTAGTGAAATCCGTTTCTCCACAGGTCCGTGACTAACACTGTGTTATTGTCTAAAAAGAGGTCAGGTCTGACGTCTGGACCCTTCGTGGTTCTGCACCATAACATGAGAACAGAAAGAAACATTTCCGGTACACAAAGATTTATTTTTCACACTGTTCATTGTCATTATTAGCTTTTTGTGCTTCATGAGTTAGAAACTTCAAATTCACTTGGGTTCATCTGCTGCAGGAATGTGTTGAATCCTAATAAAAGAAAAATCAATAAATCCTTAAAGTAGAAAGTCAAAAACTCAGCGCTGAGGAAGACAATGTAACAGTTTCCGGAGAACTAACAGTACTATTTTTAAACCTTATGTTGAATGAAAACATGTCTGTGTCTAAAATATGAAAATCTCAATATGTTCACTGCCTAAGTCTCGCTGCAGGTGTTCACATGTCACCTGTGGATCAGTGTGTGAGCTAAAAACACATTTGGGAGTCGCTCTACCGTCACCAGCATCAAAACAAACAGACATCGTTCAGTTTTTCCTGCTGCTCAGTGATGAACACCTGAAAACTGTCACACGTCTGAGGCTTGTTGATTAGTCCAGTCTGTTCTGACCCCCCCTCTGTTTGTAGATGGGGACATAGGTGAGCTGGCCCGGCCCCATCATCTTCACACTGATTGGCCAATACTGAAGAAGTTGTGTCATTCAGAAGGTTTAAACTCCGCCCTGCTCTGACTTCACCACCTCCTCCACAGGTGCACCTGAAAAAAACACACCTGGTGACAGTCTTGCTCAGGTACAGTAAATCTTTTTAAAAGTCATGACCTTACCTGTCACCTGGCTGTGTCCCTCTGTGACATCACTGCTGACATCATCAGGAGGCCAGCGCAGCTCGCCACTCTCCACATCTTCTCCGTCTGTTGGCTCCACCACTATAGACGGGAGACACCTGGAAAGTGTTGGACTGTCTGGAAACACCTGGAGAGGTAGAGGGGACCAATCAGAGGGCTGGTGCTGACTTCATGTGGGCTCACCTGCCTTTGTTAAATGACGTTTCTCACCGGAATAACTGCTACATCTTCTCCAGAGGTGGTGCAGGTGTTCATCACCTCAGTCATCTTGGCCAATCAGAGGGCAGAGAGACAGGAAGCTGCGAGGAGCCAAATGAACCTGAACAAGGTGCAGAAATGTGCAATGAGTATATGTTTAGTTACAGAATTTAAATGTTGGGATGGTTCTTTTCTCCGATAGAGAACCAGTGTGAAAGAACTTTGAGAACCGACGGTAATTAAACATTTTGAAGTGGTACACAGAGTGTAGTACTGCTGTAAGTTCTGTGGTTACAGATGCAGAAGGATCCAGAACCTCTGCTGGACTCCAGGCTGAAGACATTACACCCTCAAAGAATCAGGTTTCACTCCCTCAGCACCGACTGTAAGGAAACAAACCCTCAGCACTGACTCTCAGGTAACTGACCGTGATCATGTTACAACGTAGAACAAACTGAACATGTGCAGATATTCTAAACAGGGTTCTTTTAAAAATCAGTTTTTACAGGGTGAATGATTTCTGGTGAAGGAGCCGTCACACCATCAGAGGTTAATTCGCTGCCCGCCCTCCAGGCGTTAATTCATCACAGTAGAGTTTGTTGAACTTTTCTCCACAGAATCTCGTCTCTGTGTACCAGAACACGTCCACAGAACTCAGAGTTCAGAGGTCGTGTTGAGTAATAATGATATGAATGCGTGAACGAATGTGTCCATCTTGTCAGACTGCTGTTGTCAGTGCAGTACTCGTGTATTTGTACTGCTGCTGTGTAACGCAGTGCAGGTCAGGTTCAGGTGAAACTGGTGAGATTAGATCTGACACGTAAGACAAACCGTCTGGAAACTCCTGGATTATTTAACACCATTTCTGAGCTTTTTCTTTTCCCACAGCACAGACAGACGGCTGCTTGTCACCATGACGACAGATGTGTTATTATATTAATTTAGAAGCTTCTTTACTTCCTGTTTCCAACCTCAGGTGTTTGCTTTACTAAACCCAGATCAGGTTTAACACAGAGACCAGACATGTTTCTGTCACATCACACCCGTCTCCAAACAGAAACACGGATCAGGCAACGCGAGGAGATCCAACGGCTACAGCCAGTCGACGTTCAAACCAACAACGTAGAACATTTAAAATAACGTGGAGAAGAAAAAGAAACAGAAAAAGAAGAAGGAGAAGATGAAGACCTACCTGAGGATGACGATGAAGAACAGTTTCAAATGTGAAGCTTGTTGTTGCTCAGACGCTCGACTGTTGCTGTCAGCTCAGATTCAGGTGTGTGTGTGTGTGTGTGGGGGGGGGGGGGGTAGGGGTATTTGCATATCTCCCTGATTTGACTTTGGTGAGATTTGTTTGTCTCTTTCACACACACGTACTCAGCTGTTGTACTGCAGTAAAAGTATCATTTCCACAGAGTAGAAATATTCAAAGTTCTGTCCTGAAAATGTATTGAAGTCAAAAAGTGTAAAGTATAATAAAGTACTACAAGTAGTAACTTTAGAGAAGGACTCTTTTTCTGTTTTTATCATTATGTATATTTATAAGTGTGCATGTATGTATAAACGTATTATTGATAATTTATTTAAAACCATATTTATCGTTGTTATTGTGTGTTGTTACTGTATTATTCACTCATGTTGCTGTAACTAATGAATTTAATATTTCATATTAATAAATGAACTCAGTATAATCCCATACAGTGCTACATGTAGTCCAGTTTCAGCCTTGGTTGGAGCCTGACATTATCTCCACCTGCACAGAGATCATCCACCAGGTGGCGCTCACGCTGAGGCTGATCAGTGTACACCGTGTACTTGTACTTCGAACTCAATCAGGTGACAAAGCCCATGTGCCCCTGAAGGGTGGAGCCCCGCCCTCCCCAGGTGAGACAGGTGACCTTTGACCTGATCACCCTCCTCCATCTATTATTGATCAGAGCAGCATTGATTATTAACAGGTGATCGGGTTACATGTGAGAGGACATCAGGCTGTGATTGGCCAGTTCAAACTGCTCCAGGTGTGAGGTCACAGGAGGAACATGCAAACAAATGTGCACGTGATTCTGCTCTGGATGGATCAGAACCCCGAACAGATGGAGGCAGGTGGAGCAGCATGAAGGTTACCTGTGGGTGGAGGAGCAGGTATCTGAGCTGTGGGTGGAGGAGAATGTATCTGAGCTGTGGGTGGATGAGTGGGTGGCGGTGCAGGTATCTGAGCTGTGGGTGGAGGAGCATGTATCTGAGCTGTGGGTGGATGAGTGGGTGGAGGAGGCTGCGCTGCAGTATGTGATGCTACGGACTGAAAGTGAAAGTACAGAGAACAGAGATGCTCCGCCCGTCGCGCTGTCTCCATCATCTGCTGCAGCTTTTTACCCAGATCCTCCAGAACCTGGTCTGGATGCAGTATTTGTTCCGTGAGTCCAGCAGACGTGAGCGGAGGTGAGGACCTGTTTAATTTATTCGAAGCACCGTCGGGGTTTTTCCTGGATGCTTCAAAACCGGATCCTCGAACGGGTTCTGATTCTGGTGCTGGTTTATAGACCCGGACACGTCGTGGTTGGATTATTTCCGATTAGACAAACGTAAAAGTGTTTATATAAAACTAGTTTTAATCAGAACTGCGCGTTAGTAGGAATCGTCGAGTCACGCTGAACCGCTGCGTCACTGTGTGTGTGTGTGTGTGTGTGTGTGTGTGTGTGTTTCAGGTGATTTGTTGCTCATTACATTTCTCAGTTCCGCTAAATCTCTCGGGTTCTATAAATCTCATTAACATGTATTTTATTAGCAACAAAAGCTTGTCTGACATCAAACTAAGACCTCGGATGACTTTTGTTTCTCATCACGGTCTGGTCCAACACATCAAGTGAGTGTCTGACAAAGAGTCTGATCAAACACAGCTGTGATTGTTACACACAGGGACTGAGACAGATCCTCTGCAGGAGCACATAAAGTCTGCTCCGTCTTTGCTGCTGTTCAGTTCTTGTTCTGTTCTGTTTGTCGTTTATGTACCATGGAGATGTCAGTGTGATGTGTGATTGTCCAGGAGATAACCAGGTCCAGGAGGACCGAGGAGTGGGGGCGAGAATGATGCTCAAACTGAAGCTCCCTGTGGCGTTCAGGAGAAACCATGGCCAGGAAGCAGGTCAGTACCAACAGAACGGTTTAAACCAGGGGTCTCAAACTCAATTTACCTGGGGCCGCTGGAGGCGGAGTCTGGGTGAGGCTGGGCCGCATCAGGTTTTCCACAAGAAAAGCGCCAATGAAACATTCCACTGTTCTCAAATATCTTTATTTTGAACACAAATAATGAATTAAACCTGACCTTTCTCTTCAGTGCAGGCACCTTTGGGGCTCTGTAATATGTGATTCCATTTGGAGTCAGTGTCGGGTTTAACTTTAACTTTCAGTTGCGTGGGGCTGTGGCGCAGGCGCACTTTTGCTCTCCGATCGTTATCAGAGAAAGGCGTATACATGGCAGAGAGATCCAGAGAGCTATCAGAGTTCTCTGGGGAGCTCAATTGGATTTTTCCTTTTCCGATGGTAACGGCAGTTATGCGAACTTCTCAAGCGTCATGTAAACGCACTGTTAAGTTTTAGTTTCCTAAAATAAGTAGGTCGGAGTTTCTGAGAAGAACAAACACACAGCAGCTCTCGGCCATGATGGAGATGGCTACAGACACAGGCTGGATCACAGATCACAGCGGACTGTGGGCGCCGAGCGGAGTCAGCGGCTTCGCGGCTTCTCCTCCGCCCAGCTGACTAGAGGAATGACCCAATGAGTGAGCGATGCACTGGACAGCCCGGCCGATGTCCCGCCCTGTAGTGCAGTATACCTCACCGTGATTGGTTCATTCAGCTCCGCACACAACAAGTGTCATTCATATCAATCTTGCGGGCCGCATTAACATTAATCTTTCATATTAAGATGGGGGCCGCAAATTATCGTCCCAGGGGCCGCAGTTGGCCCGCGGGCCGCGAGTCTGAGACCCCTGGTTTAAACCTTTGAGAGGTTAAAAAGATCTGAGAGTCTTGTGTCTCTGAGAAGCGTCTGTGGACTATGAAAGCTTCCACATCAGGAAAAGTTCCATCAGCGCTGAATCCTCGGTTCCATCCAGACAATGGCTTTTTAAGGAACACCTTCATGTTTCAGCTGGACCGTGTTAAACCACATGACAACATGACATCAGCAGGACTTTATAGAAGAAGGGTCTAGGTGCTGATCTGGTACCTGCAGTCCTACTTTCGATCTATCTACCTACCCATGAAAGTTGGAGAACTGTTGAACGGTTAGAATCTGATCTCATGAAGAATGGGACAACATCCATCTCCTTGGTTCTCAAATCATAAAATATCATTTTCAGTTCAGTTTGTTTGTTGTTTATTTAACATGAAGATGTCGGTGTGATTGTCCAGGAGATAACGCCCAGAAGGACCAAGGAGCGGGGAGGAGAACGAAGCTCAAACTGAAGCTCCCTGTGGCATTTAGGAAGAACCACGGCCACGAAGCAGGTCAGTACCAACAGAACCTCACATCAAGATCCCATCAGGATCAGGATGTGTGCTCTGGACAATGAACTAGAACTTTAGACCAGAACCTCAGCCAAAACAAAGTAAAACAGCAGGTCAGGACCATAGGTACAGAAACCAAAATACCCAGACCTGAACCTCGGACCCTGCACTAGGTGGAGTTTCTCCAGTTTTTTGGCAGGTGTACCTTATTAACGGACATGGAGGGGGTACATCATGAACTCAAGAGAACAGGTGTTGAGATCTCTGCTCCTTCACTGTGTTCAACCTGCTCTGCTTCATTACCTTTGGCTTCTGGCAGAGGAGGAGCAGCAGGAGGTGCAGCTGCAGCTGGACCAGATCAACCGGAGGCTGATTGTTAGGGAGGAGCAGCTCTTCAGTCAGGACTCCATCAGTGAGCAGGAGGAGGACCAGCTGCACAAAGACCTCGAGGATCTCCTGGTACAAATCTGGATTGCAATCAACAACACTTTCACCTCTACGACCCCGGAGGAGCTGGCGATCCTGAGGAGTGCCGTGGCCTCCCTCCAGCAGCAGGAGGAGCAAGACAGGCGCTGGACAGGCTGTGTGGGAGCCAGAGTCCCAGAGTGGCGTCCTCAGAAATGTCTCAACACCCATAACACTCTGCTGCAGAACATTGTGGAGTCCAGGCTGAAGAACGCTGTAGAGGAAGACTTGAGTAAACTCAATGAACCAATGTCATCCCTGAAGAAGGAGGTGAGTCCTGAATGACAACAGAGACTCGATCAAACATTGAAACACTGATTAGTCTCTGACAAGCCTGGACTGAGGTTGTTTGTGTCGGACATTAAGATGATAACGTGTGTTCAGGTGCTTTGTATGGGGAGGTGTGTGAAGGAGGATCTGCTGACGGTGGTCAGGACGGTGAAGGATTGTTACCCTCCACAGATGGACATACTGAACATCTACGCTGGACTCTACCACTGCGTTTTCTCTGCTCGGTTAACTGAACTCGCTGATTCTGGACTGGAAACAGACAACTGCTGCTACCTGCTGCTGTGGGTCAACCACTGCTACCCATGGTGAGTTTGGCTGAAAGATAAGTTTCTTTTTGTGAAGTGCATTTTACTTTACTTTACTTTACTTTACTTTGCTTGGCAGACGCTTTTATCCAAAGCGACTTACAAGGAGCTAGCGCTGCGTGTCTGGCTCAGGGACACACCTGGTAGGGGACAGATTATGAGTCAGACGGGGTTCAAACCCACAACCTTCTGCATTCCAGTCTGACGCTTAACCCATTGAGCTACCAGGCCATTTTAAAACACATCAGATCCTCAGTCAGGGAGTTCAGATCCATGAGGTCACCTTCAGTCCTGGTCCAAGAGGAGGAGGCAGCAGTAATCAGTAAAACCTCAGCTCTAAAAATGAAGGCTGAGGTAGAAACTACTTCTAACTCTGTTTCTGCCACATGTTTGAGTTAGCTGCACTCCAGCTCATCAATCAATTCTCTGACACATCTGGGCTCTGAATGTTACAGAATCTCCTGGAACCTTTTATTAATGTACAGTGTGTGGTTGACTGAAAAAGAGAAAAACATCAATCTGACCTGTCGTTAGGACCTTTGTGCTGATCTGCTGTCAGGAACATGTGGTAGATCCAAACACAGACCAGGACAAGAGGGGGTTTATTAAAAAGTACAGACAGGTAAACACGGGTGGAGGCTGATCTACTTCACTGAAAGGAGGAAGAGAGAGAGACTAGACGGGCCATGACCACTGGTTTGGGTTCAGAAGGTCCAGCACGAGGCCACAAAGATTCTGTTGTCCACCGACTGATTGTGTTGGTATAAAGCTGTTGGTTCTGTCTCCCTCCTCAGTGACATATTAAAACATGAAGAACTGGATGGAAAGATCAAGGCGGCTTGTCTGGGTTCTCTGCTGCTGCCGCAAAAGCTGCATCAGCTGGAGGAGCAGTACCTGAGCGACAAACAGGTGAAGACCTGCACAACACCTGTGTACAGGTGTGCGTACATACAGATGTGCATACAGACGTGTGTGCATACAGATGTGCGTACAGGTGTGCGTACCTACAGGTGTGTGTACATACAGATGTGTGTACAGGTGTGCGTACATACAGGTGTGTGTACATACAGATGTGCGTACATACAGATGTGCATACAGATGTGCGTACATACAGGTGTGTGTACAGGTGTGCGTACATACAGATGTGTATACAGCTGTGTGTAATTACTTTCAGAACAAAGTGAAGCTGTGGCTCAGCAACGTGTTGAAGAAAGAGGAGGAGAGCTGGCTGAACAACGAGACACCTGAAGTCATTGACACCTACTACTTCAGCCCTCTGGCTGTAGATGTCATACAGGTGAGATGACTGAACAGGTGTGCTGCGTGTTTACCTGCATCTTATTCAACCTGTCACATTCAGGTGGTGGGTTCTAGATGTCGTGGTACTTGTGTTTCCAGATGGTCGACGGATCCCTGACTGAGCTCAGCTGTGTGATCAGAGACCAGAGCAAAGTTGAGAGGCTCGTCGTTCACCTGGAGCACTTCCTCCGCAGGTAGAGCACCGCCACAGTTCACGTGATAGTTACAGACACAAATATGTGGAAATCAACGAATGACAGATGCTGTGTTTCAGCTATAAGAAGCGTTTGGAGGAGTTTGTGACAGGAAACAACAGTAACGTTCTCCCAGTGGTCAAAGCTCACCTGGTCTGTGAAGAGCAGCTCAGGTGAGATTACCTGTCATCACTCATCTCTTCATATAGTGTCAGGTCACTGGAGGAGTGATGATGATGAGGCTCCATGAGAAAGATTGAAGCATTGGTTTTAGATAAGACTAACATTTTAAATGAATGAAACTTTAATTTGGTTTTCATTCATCCTGAGACTCACTGATAACAAACTACTTCAGTAGGACTCTCCCTTTAATTATTTGATCGCACACTTAAAATAATACATTTTAACACTGGACAATAAGCAACAACAAGAAAAGAGAGAGAATCACAAACATACATAACTAAAAGAATTAAAAGTGGGACAGAACCGAAGAAAACGTTCTTAAACTGGTTCCAGTTTGGATTTGAAGAGGGATGAGTTGGATGAATTTGAGTGAAGGGGGTTTGTATGCAGATCAGGTGATTGATGGAGGACTGTCGAGGATGACACCCTGACTCTGTGCTGCATTCACAGACACTAACTTAGATTAAAAATGCTGAACATCAGGAGATGACTCATGACACCCTTGGCTTTTGATTCAGGTTTCTGGTTCTTTTTGTTATCAGACAATAAACTGAACCGATCCAAACATGTCTCTGATTCTTTCCAGGGAATACATCACAGGTTCGGGGCGAGTGTCAGAGAAGCAGAGACGTCACTGTCTGGACAGTTTGTCTGCCCTGAGGGATTGTGGGTACAGGTGCTTCACTGGCCCCGTTTATGTCCAGCTGAAGGTATAAATACTCTGAGTACTCAAAGTACTGCAGTAAAAACATCTGTCTGTGTCAGTGACATGATGTCAAACAGTGTTTTTTGTTCCTTAAAACGCTCAGATACAGAGTTAGAAACCAAATCAGAGAGAGAAAACCTGCAGCAGCAGAGCAGTGACGGTAACAACCTGGACTGATGACGTTCTCCCCGTTACCGTGACAAAAACCAGCGTCCGTTTGTGTCATTCAGCTTTATTCCCTGAACCTCATTTCACACACGAATCTTCCTCTAAAGTTTCTGCTGTCATGATGCGTTCAGGGGTCTCCCAGTGATGTGTATGGAAATTATCTCAAACATAACCCAGCCCCCCCACCCCAACCCCCCACGCCATATTTCTGTGGTCAACAACAAAAATCTGCTGGCACATCCTGTCCCCTCATTCTTTCCTTCCATTTCAACCACCGCCTCCTAATTACGCTGGTTCCTCCACCCCCCTCATTTCCAGCTCAGTGATGCCAATCTTTCCTCCTGCTGTAAACACCTCCTCCTCCCTGCTGCCAGCTTTTTCCCATCATCCTGAAATCCCCCTGTGACTCTTCCTCTCCTCGAGTCCCCTGATCCGCCTCCAGTCTCCAGCAGCTCATCACATATAATTACATTTTGATTTGGCAGCTCCAAATCTAACAGACGAGAAAGATCAGAGCTGAAGATGAAGATTTAAACACTGATCCAGCCCTCTGGTCCACTTTGGCAGAACAGGTTTTTGTCAGTGTCACATTAAGTTGTAAGTGACGCTGTGGACCTTCGACAGAAATGTCAACAGGACTCTTGAATGCAACATGTCCCATCTTCACCTGACCGACTGATTAACCGGTCTCCCTCTGTACTGTTCCTCCTGGACCCACTTCAGGATGCCTTGTCCTTTGGAATCAGATGGGTGGAGTTGGTCCAGTTCTCCTCAGACCCCAGTCATTCACAGGGTGAATTCAATTCAATTCAACTTTATTTATATAGCACCAATTCACAACAAAGGTTATCTCAAGGCACTTTACAGTGTGAGGTTTTAGACCTTACACATTATAGCAATATATACAGAGAAACCCCAACAGTCCCACTTGAGCAACAGTGAAGAAACCTTTTAGAGGAAGAAACCTCCAGCAGAACCAGGCTCAGGGTGGGCGGCCATCTGCCTCGACCGGTTAGTGGACAGAGGAAAGAACAGCAGGCAACACAGATCACAACAACAACAAGGAGCAGCAGATGAAGCACCGGACAGAAGCTACATCTCTCTCCTTACCTCATCAGTGGTGTGTTACACTCACCTGTGTGTCTGTGTTCAGGTGTGCTACAGTCAGCTGTGGACACCTGTCTGGTTCAATGGGTCCCTCTCAGTTCTTGACTCTCTGTTGGACTTCCTGGACCAGCAGCTGATCGACCTGGCTGACCTTAAACCAGTTTGCAGACAGGTGAGACTGACCTGTTTACCTGTCTGTGAAGCACCTGTCTGTCTGAACACCTGTCTCTGTCCCCGCAGTCCCTGCTGCACGTTATCCACGAGTACATCGTTGTAAAGTATGTGAAGAAGATGCTGAAGACCAGGATGAAGGACAGAGAGCAGCAGGTGGACGGAGCTCAGCAAATAATTGAAGACGCTCAAAAGATCAATGACTTCTTCAGTGAGAGGGTGAGACATGTGCACAGTTCAGTCTGTGGTCCAGGTCTGTGTTCAGTCTGTGGTCCAGGTCTAGGTTCAGTCTGTGGTCCAGGTCTAGGTTCAGACTGTGGTCCAGGTCTAGGTTCAGTCTGTGGTCCAGGTCTAGGTTCAGTCTGTGGTCCAGGTCTAGGTTCAGTCTGTGGTCCAGGTCTAGGTTCAGACTGTGTCTGTACACAGTTTACTGTTTACTCAGAGTACTGGCTCTGCTGGTGTTGGTGTTCCTCAGGGCTGCAGCGAGTCCCTGTGGCTTGGTGAGATACTCTGCACCATGGCTGAGATTCTCTGCCTGCAGGATCCTGGAAGCATTCAGCTGGAGATAGTCAGTATGGCCCGGACGTTCCCCGACCTCAGGTACAGCTGACGACACATAAATGTTATTTTATGAAAATATACAGGAAACTAACTACATGTGTTCATTTGCATCATATATATATTCTTCTACAAAAATCTTCCTTTTATTAAACACAGATGATTCTTTTATTTAACTCGAATGATAACATGACCTGCTCACAGGTGAGCTCCCAGGTGCCGCAGCCAAAGTGCTGGTCTGTGCAATTGCCTATTTGCTCATACAGACAGATAATCTGGCACCAATTAAGTAATTTACTTTACTTTGCTTGTCAGATGTTTTTATCTACAGCGACTAACAGGGAGCTAGCGCTGGGTGTCTGGCTCAGTGACACACCTGTTAGGGTGTGTTAAGGTTTAAAACCCTCTTGGTGAGGTTTAGGATGACATCCTGGTTCTGGCTTGTCTTTCCTCAGTGATGATCACGTGTTGATGCTGCTGTCTCTGAAAACCTGCCTATCAGCTGCCGATGTTCGCTCCATCAGGCACAGTGTGGAGGAGAACCGCTGCACCTGTGTCTCAGCCAATCACAGCCCTCCATTCTTCTCCAAGATTAAAGTCAAATGGATTAACAAAACAATCAGATTGCTTGTTACAGCCCAAGCCGTTCTGTAAGTGTGTTAGTGCTCTCTCCCTCATCTCCTCTCTCCTGTCTCGGTGCACCTGTGGGCGTGGCTCTGCTGACTGGCGGCTCCACCTACGTATTGGACCGGCTTGGCTCGACCACTTGTTAGCTTTACAACTGTGTTTGAACTGTGGCCTCGTTTCTATATAGTGTTTTTTGTTCCAGGAGCTGTGTTACAGCCTCGTGGCTTAGTTTTGTTTTGCTTAAGTAGTTGTACTCGTTATAGTAATTGTTCTTCAGTGAAAACTGCTCCCTTAGTTATCGTTAGTCTTTAACCACGTTTTGCAGCTCATTTAGGAGCCCTTCTTTTGTTTGTACAAATCATTGGTCTTTTGTTTTTGTTTTGCATTTATGATAGGTGACTTTTGTATAGTTAGTTGTGTTATATCCAGACTGTGTCCGCACTTTTTGTTGTGTGTTTTTGTTGTGTTTAGACCGCCTTTGCCTTCATTAAACGGCCTTTACTCATCTGAATATTCTTATGTTACCTCCCTTCCCTCACGAGCCGGGACGCAACAGTGCTAAAGACCTAAAGTGTGTTAGCATGTCAGCTAGTTAGTAAACAGTATTTAAAAAGTTATTATTATTATTAAGTTCCAGATTTGCTGCATTATCATACTACTTAAATTTGACATTTTGTTTTGAAAGTTACTGCAAGTGTTTGTTAATGTGCTTAATGTTGGGTGAGTCCCGTGCTAACCTGTCACAGGTGCTGCAGGCCGACGTCAACCGGTTTGATCTGATCAGTGTAAGATTGGGTCAAGCTATCTGAACATCTTCTTCCTCTCAAATCAAATGAAGTATTGTTCATTCCAACAAATAAACAAACAATTAAAATATGGTAACTGTCAGTTCGGTGCTATGTGAAGTGTTCTGGATTTAAAAACAGTCAGATGATCTGTTTGTTTCAGCTGCTATGTTTCTGGTGATTATTACGTGTTGGATAGTTAATAATGAACTGTCAACAGTTTATTACAGCTGGCCTCAAACATTTTACTGACTGCTGAGTTTCTGTCAGTTTAATCAGATCTTTTGAAGCTGCTGCTTCACATGTCTTCATGTGTTCCAAGTCAAACTCTCCAAACTGTGCTGGAAAATACTCTCTGTCACTGCTCCAGTGAGAAATCACTTCCAGACACTGGAATGTGCCTGATCATAACTATTTACATTTATAAAGCTCCCTACACAATTTCAAGTAAAGCAAAATTATACAGAGAAAGAGGAAGAGAAGCATAAAGACTCACAGTTCCAGTGAGGAAGAGCTTTGAGGCTGTGGCACTGAAACCCCTGCCTCTAAGGCTGGAAGGTCTGGTGCAAGTCCTGCAACACTTAAAGGAACATCTGGAACATCACGGAGACTCCTGGGATATGATCCAGCAGTCACAATCAGGAATGTCAATGTGAATTTATGTTTTACTGAGTTAAGCCCTGCTGCTCAGAGACTTTAATGGTTCTGGAAATGATTCCTGGAACCACAAACCCACAGTGATAGAGAACAGGTCAAGTGCAACACGTTATCATAGAGGAGGAACCAGCAGGGAACAAATCCTGATCAGATTCTGAATCAGAATCAGCTTTATTCACCAGGTTTGCTACACATACATCTGGTGTCTTCTCCTTGTAAGTCATCTGCACATACATTATATCATCACGATCAACAATTAATTATTGTAATAATAATACAATAATAATTTATTATTTATTTAAATTATATTTGGATGATAACTGTAATTAAGTAAATGTGGAATACATGACATGTTAATCTGTAGTGATATTTTTACACCAGTAAAAATTACTTTAATAACAGATCATTAAATGTTCATTGATGGTTAGAATAAGTTTAGGTTCTGTTCAGGAATTGGTACAGTGCTGCTCTCTGCTGGTCTGACTCTGACCCGCTCTCTTTTTAACAACACTGACTCAGCACTTTTCTTTGGGTATTGTTGGTTTCTGGGGGTCCCTTTAATTCCCTCTTTAGCAGGTGAAACACATGGTGGTGTTGTGTAATATGTGGTGACTGGCTGGTCCTGTCTAGAAGCTTTCCATTGATATCATCAGTAAAGACCAGTGAGTCTGTTCCAGGAGCAGCCAAGACCATGACTCTACCAGAGCAGCTCTCCAGCTCCTCCCCGCCTCCTAATGGTGGTTAGTTTATTATCTTATTAGTGTATATATATATATATATATATATTTATATTAGTAGTTAAGTTAAGTATATATATACATAAATTATACATTTTCTTGCAGTTACTTGTTTGTGGACTGGGTCGGTGTTTGGGATCCCTTACAGTAACAATAATATAATAATAATGATGTTCTCTGTTTTAAAGAGATGAGAGGAACATTACAGGATGTGTGAATATAATGCAGTTGCATCCCTGGTATTAGGATAATTCAGTTGTTTCTGTAGTTTTAAATTTTAATCTTTCTTTAAAACTACATAGAAATCGATTGATTGGATCTGTTTTATCGGACGTCGGCTTCTTCTGTCCAGTCACCCTAGCAACAACAAACGCTGTCACTCGGACTCATTGGCCAATCACGCCTCACGCTGGTACTTACGTCACATCCTGTCAGCGCACTGGGTTCGCTTAGTCCTCCATCTTGGCTGTGGCTGACGGAGGGGCTAATAGAGTTTGTTTGGGAGGGGATGTGTACAAGCTGAACGGGTCGGGACGCACTGCTGAGCTGATCGAACCGAGATTTTCTGACTGAACTGACCCAAATCCAGACACCAGCAGGAAGAGCCGGGCCCTCTGCGGACCCAGAAGTACACACACCCGGCTCTGCCGGGATGCTAGCGAGCTAGCCGGATAACTTCACCAGCAAAGAGGAACTGTTGCTCCGGTTTACTTTGGATCCATGTCGGTTAAAAACCGCCAGAAAAGAACCCGAATCGAGCTGAGCCAGGACAGATAACCCTCCGGTCCTGTAGCCAGGACTGGATCCAGCGATGCTGGGTCAGTACCTGCTCAGATAAATCCGAACTGAAGTTAAGGCAGCCCCCAGAGAGTTCGCTGAGTTTAGGCAGGTGTTCCGGGGAAACGGACAGCTTCATGCTCGAGGCTCCCCCACACTGACCCGGGTAACATGTCCACCAGGACCCCCCTGCCCACTGTCAATGAGCGGGACACCGAAAATGTGAGTCTTAAATTGAATCCGGCTGTCTTTAATTAATCACGTAAACAACGACTAAATAAAAATGTATTATTGTGTGTTAGGTGCTGATAATAATATGACGTCACCATTAACACTTAAATAACACGTAGTGTTTTATTGTGGAGGCTTCCTCCGATGTTTCATTGTTGGACCAGCTGGTCTCAGTGGGTCGGGGACAGTTCCGATGTTTTGTTCTGTTAGATCTTCAGCAGGTTTCACTGGTTTGGTTTGTTTCAATTCTTTTGTAGCTGTAAGGACCAACGAGATGGGAGGTTCAGGAGCTTCTGAAGTTCTGCTTCTGATTTAGAGATAAAATGACAGAAGTGGTTTCAGAGTTGCACACGTCTCCTGGTAGATGCGTTCTTATCCTCGGGCACTACACACGTCCTGTGTTGCGTTACTGTGTTATTGGCAGCTGCAGAGCTCCACTCACACTGTGTGGTGTGGGGGGGTGGACCAGTATAGATTTGGTCTCAGGCCGTACACCTCACCGCGAGTCTCTGCAGTGAGTATCTGACCCAGTTCATCTCAGCTGGTCTGGAGGTATTTATAAGCTGCAGCACAGGTTTGCTGAGTGTAAGAAAATTTTACGCTGAACGTTGACACAAAAATGGGTCCCGCTGACCACGTTTCTGTTTTTGCTTGAACTTGTCCTGATGAGCTGGTCCAGCAGATGTGGGGTTGGTATCATTTAGCTTAAAGCAGCACAGACAGGTTGATGAATCAAAGGGCTTATCTTCTCATTGACCAGTTGTCATGCTGTGATTAAAAACATAATTAACGATTTCAAAACTTTAATCTGTTTTAGTATAGGTCACTGTCACTGTGATGTTTTTCCCAGCATACCTCTGCAGATGATGGCCGCAGCGAGGTGGTGTCCCGCTCTATCCGCTCTGCTCACTGTAAAACCTCCTCCTCATCTGCGGTAGACGAGTCCCCCCACGTGGGGAACTACAGACTGCTGAAAACCATCGGGAAGGGAAACTTCGCCAAAGTCAAATTGGCTCGACACATCCTGACAGGACGAGAGGTAACACGCTCAGAGAGACCACGGATACACGCCACCTGGAAACTGGACCACTTACCCGTTTGTCTTCTGTGTCGTCCCACAGGTGGCGATCAAAATCATTGATAAGACTCAGCTGAACCCAACCAGCCTGCAGAAGGTGAGAAAAGTCTGGATCCAGAATCTGAGGTAAAACTCAACTGAACATATCAGAAAGGCTCCAGAGTCTGGTCCAGGATCAGACCCCTGTGACCCCTGGAGCGGCTTCTGGTGTTGTTCCTGTGAGCATGATAATTAGAATAATAATAATAATAATAGATTTGTAAGCAGGTTCTGGGTTTGCCCACTGAGCTGTGGGCAGGATAGGGTGGGGTGCGTAAGTTTGGACAACCTTGTCAATGTTCATGATTTTCCTTTATAAATCTTTGGTTGTTACATTAAAACATTTAATTAAATGTGTCATGTAGGAGACAAGTGAAACCAAGTTTATAGGATTCACAGAAACTGTGTAATAACTGTTTAAACAAAATTAGGCAGGTGCCTATGTTTGGGCCCCGTTGTGATTTTATTGATTCCAAAACCTTTAGAACGAATTATTGAAACTCACATAAGCTTGATGAGCTCAGGGACCCCTGACCTCCAGACACAGGTGAAGATTCTCTGTAGAGCAGCAACATGGAGTCTCAAAACAAAGACTGTTCTCCATCATGGTTTTGGGGGAAGGACATAGAAAGCTGTCTCAGAGATTCCAGCTGTCTGTTTCCACAGTTAGGAACATACTGAGGAAATGGAAGACCACAGGCACCGTTCAGGTTGAGGCTTGGCGTGGAGGACCAGGAAGAATCTCAGATAAACAGAAGGCGACTGGTGGAAACAGTCAGAGTCGACCCACAGACCAGCGCCAAAGACCTACGACATCATCCTGCAGCAGACGGAGTCACTGTGCATCGTTCAACTATTTAGTTTACTTTACACCAGGAGATGCTGTATGAGAGGGATGCAGAGGAAGCCTTTGTGGTGAGTTAGAGAGAGCGGTCCATGCTCGGAGACATCAAACCTGAATGAACAAGAGACTGTAAAGAGGAATGGTCCAAACTACCTTCAACCAGAACCCCCACTCTCATTGGAAGCTACAGGAAGCGTTTAGAGGCATTGTTTCTGCTAAAGGAGGAGCTACTACATATTTAGTTCATGTCTTTTTTGTGGGACCCAAACTTATGCACCTGCCTGATTTAAACCGTTATTGCACCTCTCTGTGAATCCTATACACTGGGTTTCACTTCTCAGATATCACTGTGTCTCCTAATGATATGTTTGATTTAATTTTTCATCGTAACAACCAACGATTTAAACAGAAAAATCATGAATGTTGCACAAACATGCACACCCCCTTGTATAAGGGAGTTTTTCTTCGCTGCCTGCTCATGTGGGACATGTGGGAATTTCTATGTTACTGACACAGAAAAAATCTGCTCATGATCCTGATTCATGATCTGTTTGTGTCTCAGCTTTTCAGAGAGGTCCGAATAATGAAGATCCTGAATCACCCCAACATTGGTAGGTCGGACACCTTTCCCTCACCCATCTGTCCCTGCACCCTGTCTCTCTGTCCCTGCACCCTGTCTCTCTGTCCCTGCACCCTGTCTCTCTGTCCCTGCACCCTGTCTCTCTGTCCCTGCACC
>JAUMTR010000016.1:16246514-16260315 GCA_032270685.1 Microctenopoma stevenorrisi
CTTTTCATCAGTTTGTCATCTTTGTCTTTGGTCATCTTTGTCTCTTTTTCTTTCTGTCCCCATTTTATCAGCTTGTCCGATTTGTCAACTTTGTCTTTGCTCATCTTTGTGTCTTGTCAACTTTGCCTTTTTTTCCACCTTCTTTTCATCAGTTTGTCATCTTTCTCAACTTTGTCTTTGCTCAACTTTTAATCTTTCTCAACTTTTAATCTTCATCATCTTTTGTCACCTTTTTGTCTTTGTCAACTTGAAAAAACTTGCCGCAAAGACGCCGACAATCATGCTCCCCCACGGGATTTCTTCTGAAATTGCTAAGTCTAGTTCCCTTTGCTGATGTTCCATCATTTAGCTGGGAAAACAGTCCAAGATCCCAAAGACCAGAGTCGGATCCTGAAATTGAATCCGGTTGTCTCAGCAGGAAGCCCCCTCACTTTTCGCTTGATTTGTTGCTCCTTCCTCTTTGTACAGATCCACGTGGTTCAGGATGAGCTCCTGTCTTTCTCTGTGTGAAACTGATCTGTTTTTAGTGATTATTGGTTATTGATCGGCAGCCTGACATCTGTTCTTCTGTCATTAAAGCTCTGCTGTCTGTCTGTACAGGGTTTCCCTCACCGGTCTGCAGCAAAGCAGGGGCTTCTCCACCGTGTTGCACTTGTAATTGAACATGGCTGACTGTTGCAAAGGATCATGGGACTTGAAGTTCAGTATTGCTAAAAGAAGACACAGGAACTGTTCTGCCTGAGGATGGGTTAGGGTGGAGTGTGACAGTATGGACGGAGTCAGTCCGTTTGTTGTGAATCTCTGTTTGTGAATGTAAATAGTTTGTCTAACAGAGACTCTTGTTTTCCTGTTGATTTGTTTTCTGTTTTGTACATGTGAAACCAACAGCCGGTTGTTTGTTAACGGAACCTCAGGTTCACCTGTGTCTCATTAAACACCTTGAACACAGCTCCGCCCCCTGTCTGGATGAGTCTGTTTAAGTCACGGTAAAACTGAGGAGGAGTCATGCTGAGCGTCTCATTGTTGTGAAGGTGTAGGGACACCAGAACTCAAGTGTGTACAGGTGTAAACAGAGGTTAAACATGTCGTGCATCACTCTGCAGCTTCTGTCACATTATATCAACAGGAAATGGTCAAACACCTGTACAAACACAGCTCGTCCCACCTGGAGAACATCACGAAGGGAAGGAGGCCGGTCTCGTCCTGCTCCTCACACATTACGGTGAGTGAACAAAAACCAGGCGTCAGCTCGTTTCCAGGAACCAACCAGAAGGAATCAGCTCTTCACTGTATGATGTCCTGTTTGGTCCAAACCACATGTTAACACAGACGCGCGTTCTTCATGACAGGAAGCTGTCGTACGTTTTGTTTGAACACAGAAAGGAATCGGTTAGTAAATCTCTAAAAGCTAAAACTAGAAAAGTAATTTACATCCCAGCCTGTGTTAAGTGCCAATCTGTTTCTCTTCCTCTCTTAACACCACCTGACTGATACCGACTGTGCCACTGACGCAGCTCTGAACCGATATCGGCAGATCTGATCAAGTCATTAACTTGATTATTTTGGCTTGTTTGCATCAGAATTTGAAAGAACCTTAGAGTCACGACATGTGAACCAATTCTGTTTGATGTTTTAGTTTAATACACATATTTTTACTGACGTTTTTATGCCTGACAATAGTAGATGGTTGCTGAGTGACCTACACTTAGGCGTGTACCTGAACACACCATTATTCATTGCTGTGCACTGGCTGTACGTCACCACCAGGTGGTGCAGTTACCTGCTGTTTGTTCCATGATTCCTTGGGTTCCCGGGTTGTTTATTTGTCCTGATCTAGTGCACCTGAGCAGGTAAGCCCTACTGCAGCTGTTGCCATGGTAATACCCCTGGTTAAAAGTGAGCCTGCTTCGTGGTTCCTGGAAATTCCAGTCAGGTCTCCTGTACTTGTGAGCTGTGGTGTGTGTGACGTGTGCTGGATGAAGACAGGTGAGCAGCAGGATTTATTTGGGGCACAGAGACTTTATTGATTATTTCAGGTGTTAGATGGATCCAACAGGTTGAGACAATCCTTCACATGTTGGAAGACTAAGTCTAACTGGGCGGCTCTAACATCCTGCAGCTTTAGGACGGTTCTGATTGATTACGGTGAGCGGGGTGAGGAGGTGAGTAGAGGGGAGTGATGGGTTGGGGTGAGGAAGGGGAGGGTGACTGTTACAGGTTAAAGGGACAGAGTTCACTTCTGCTCGGGCATCAAGTCGCCGATACTCTCGCTGGCTTCCAGGCGTTTCTCCATGTCCACCAGCAGGTTGACTCCGTCCACCACCATCTGGACGAGCTCCACTTCAGAGAACCCAAGACGGTCCGCATTCGAGATGTCAAAGACTCCGCCCACTGCTGCTGTGTCCACACCACCTGAGACACAGACAGAAAGTGACAGGTACACCTTTTAATATGAACTTGATTAGTGAGACTTCAGACTGGTCTGAGTGGATTTCTGTCCGCAGGGCCCAGTGACCCATTAGGAACCCGTTAAGAAACATCTTAGAACACATTGACAAATATAACATCTTTTCCGGACAAAGTCCTCAGAGACGGGACTCTGGGGACCTTGGTCCTGGAGATGTCCCCCTGGGACTTGTTTGTGTACCTGTGCCTCTCTTCTGCAGCCTCAGTCTCTTCAGGATTTCTCCAAACTGTTCATGCTTGCTGAGGTTTGGCAGTTTGACGTGAACTCCAGCTCTCAGTCCTGTCCCCAGGTTGGATGGACAGGTTAGGATGTAGCCCAGGTGTTCGTTCCACATGAACTCATGACCTCGCTCCTTAAACAAGTCCTCGATCTACCAGAGAGAGAGAGAGACAGATGAGACGTCTCCAGGTCAGACTTACTGCAGGACTGCTGTGAACGGACTGAGAGTGCAGCTGTACCTTGGTGAGTCCGGTGCAGAAGCGGTTGAACACCTCCCTCATGTTGCCGCCTTTCTGCATGCTGATGACGCGCAGGTGATCTTCCTCATTCACCCACACCAAGAACGTCTTGTTGTCGTTGTGCCTGCAAGTCGACCAGACGGAACAGGGTTATTCCGAGAGAGAGACCAACTGATTTAAGTTTCAGCACCGACCCAAAGGATCCGACAGGACTCGGTCAGGTCTGGACACAGTTTCTTATTTTTCTGGTTCTGCATCTTATTCTTCACATTTTGATCATGTCTGTTTAATTATTACGGCACAGGATCTTTTTGTGACTCACCGAGGTCTTCATCCTAGTTTGTAGTTTCTTAAATTGTGTAAATTTATTTTTTCCTGAGTTTATCATTTTTCTCAAACTTCACCATCAGCATTTTTTTACTTCTACATTTGTTTCTTTTAAGTTTCAACAAACAATTTTGTTTTTTCATTTAAATCCTCTTTACTTTAATGAAAATCATTAGATGACACCAGATCAGATGTCATGTCGCATTCACTGACCAGATCCCACGGCCATCAGGCCAGTCCCGGGCCATGCCAGATGCTAGCAGCAGTGGGGAGACGGGCTTGTCAAATAGGAAGTGGTCATCGATCAGCTGCTGCTGCTCCTCCTCTGTCATGTTCTTCAGAGCGTAGTATCTTCCCTTCAAGTCCCCCTCGAGGGCGTCTAGACCTGCAGCACAGGTCAGACAGAAAATTCAGAACAGTCCAACTTGTTGACATATTGGTGTAAAACATTTTGCTGCACTGGTCAAATAAATGACGACATGAACGATTTTTAAATTAAAAACAGGAACTCTTTCCTCGTTTCCTGTAAGTAGTTTAATGTGGCCTGGAAGCATCAGATCGTTCAATAATTAAAAATTAGTTAAAAATTAGCATTACTCTGGAACGTCTCGTTCACTCTTTTCTTTATAATTAGTTTTTTTAGGATCGTTCACTCCCATTAGAGCGCTGAGTGAATCTGGACATGACCAGACACATGAAACTGCATGTTAGTTTTTCAAACGTCCCTGTTGAGGTGGAAACAGCAGGGGGCAGCACACTCTCCTGTGATGTGAATATGAAACGCACTGAGCTCTCGCTCTCATTAAGTGTCTCAGCAGGACGCCACAGCTTGGTTACGTAACAGTTTGATTTGCTGCTGCGTTCTCGGACACGCTCACTGAGGCATGATGGGAAAATATCTAAATAAAGACTTGATGAAGAGTTTGTTCCTCCTCTGCCTCAGTGACTCAGCAGGAACAAGGTGGAGGAAGTGATGTCGTACATTCGATGGAGAGGTTTTCAATGCCGCGGCGCTCTCCGCGGCTGCAGTGTGGCGGCAGACAGAAGTTACGGATGCTCCTTCCCGTCCGAACACGAGAACTCAGAACGTAGTTGGGATCCAGATCATCTCCACCCTGAAATGCATAGACCAGCATTTAACTGACCCTGTTGCCCCAGAACCACAAGGACTTTATTTTAGAACTATCCGTTATCACAAGTAACCGGAGTGAAAGCGGAAATCTGGAGAGCTGCGTCTCACACGGAAACTCTGTGGTCCACGTGTTGTGTACCTGCAGGTTGTCTGGGTTCAGGTCTGTCTTGTGTTTGTCTGTTGGTTTGTATCCTCCATGGCGGTCTTCAATCACTGGATCCAGCAAGTCTTTGAACACCTCGTACGTCTCCTCGTCTCCAGCGACGCAGCCCACTGTCATGATGAATGGGTGACCTGTGGAGACAAGAAGGCCGATCACTTCCAGTTCAGACTGGGACCGGAACATCGTCGCTGTGCTGTGTTAAACTGTTCGACCTAACGGCTGGTCACAGGAAATAAACGTTCCCCTCCTTTTTATCCTGCGGTGGATTTAAGGAGCAGAAATTAACCTGATCTAACAAGTCGATCCAATTAAAGAGAAGGTGAACGCCTCTGCGTGAAGGTTACAAACATGCGTTCTCTAGGGAACAGATGATGTTCTCGGGGAGGAATAACCTGGTTGGAAACTGGTTGCCTGGTGACCTGTCCCCCTGGTTATAGGTGAGGGACGCGGTCACCTGTTGGCATTACCCGGTCTGGGAAAGGAGATAAACTTTACCTGCAGATTATCTTTGTGGAGTTACCACTGTTCATGCAACACAAGAAGTAGAACGATGAAGCAGCAGCAGACTAAACTGGACCGAGTCTTTCAAAGGTTTGGGCCAATGTGTGCTGCAGCTCATCGTCTTAAGAAAGACCCAGTGAGAACCTGAAGACAGACTAGCAGCTGATTTCATCATCAGCATCACGCTGCCTTCACCCTGTTTAATAACGAGGTTCAAGGTTGGAGGTCTGAGTCTGATCTCAGCAGACCAACGTACCCATCCCCATGTTTCACACTCTCGTCTCGCTTTAATGTGCTGCTGCTGGACTGGGTGATGACCCCGAAGCCCCCCATGATGAAGAGCTCTAAACGGTCTTCCTTCATCAAGCCTAGAAGAGGCGGAGATCTGGAAACCTTTTGCTTTGTGACACGTTTACAGACCACATGCTGCTGAACTGTAGTGATCACGGCATTTATGACGTCATCACTGTCTGTAGCGATGTCATTTATATTACCAAACATTTTGAGAACAGGGTTTCCTTCTGTTTGCTATACAACAGGACATTTCACTGGTTTATTCGAACTCTGAGCAGATTTTAAATGGCTTCATTGACGGATTAAATGAGGACCTAGGTCTCGCTCGCCTCGGTTCTAGTTGAAAGGAGCATGTTTTGTGCTTGTGTATTTTTAAAATCTTTCTGAGATGAGAAATAAAAACCTGCTTCACCTGTCCCTGGGCTCAGGTTCTGGATTACCTGGGTTGTCGACACCGGTCTGGATGGTGTCGTCCAGGGTGAAGCCACTAGGTGTCTCCTTGTCCCGCAGGTTGGCGTACATTTCGAGCGTGAGCACCTTGGCCATGTGATTGTTGTGCTGGCTCAGGTCGGGGAACTCCTGCTCTGCAGAGTAGTTCATCTTCATCTTGTTGTGGGTGTTTCCGAAAGGCATGGTTACGTCCAGCTGCTGACCCGGGAACAGGTTCTAGATTAGCTTCAGTTCACATCATAGATCTTAGTGTCAAGGTAATCTGAGCGACAGATTTAAGAATCAGTGATTTGATTAGAAATGAGAAGGTGTTGTTGTTAATCAGTTTTAAGTGACTCACTTTAGTGTTTGAATGTTGCAGCAGCAGTATCGGTACATGCAACAGAAAATACTGCAGTACAGTGTAGAATGAGTACTCATTAGATTCCAGCACTGACGTCCTGTGACCTTTAAAATAAAGATTGAAATGTAATCTCTGAGCTGATCACTTAATAAACCCAGACCCGGGATGCGGTCCAGAAATCATCAGGACCCTCGTTAGGAGACAAACCTCAGACCCAGATCGGTTCTGAAAACCCTTGAGGGCACCAGTGCGAGTCTAAACCAGGACACAGGCTCATTCTGGTCTGCAGGAGGCCGGGGGAGTGACGCAGCCGCAGACCGGGATTAACCCTTCAGAGCGCGGCTGCTGCACCGCCCGACGCCCGGTCACCTTCAGCACCGTCAGCTTGGTACACAGGACAAAACCTGCCGAACAGAACCGGACCCTGCGTCATCACACACATCGGCACCGCTGCTGCGGCGGAGTAACGGAACCGTGCAGCTCATTAGAATAAATTAAAATATGAACGTCAAACTGAGCATGCGTCAGTCTCTCCTCTGTTTGTCCCCGTGATGCGGATTAAGGGATTCTCACGCGTGGCTGGTTTAGAGGTGGATTTATTAATTGGGTCCTTTGTTTGAAGCGTTTGCAGCTTGGCAGGACACAGAAACAGGTTCGTCGCTCACAATAAACACGATTAAGGACACAGCTGCTGACTGCGCAACACCTGCAGACAGGGCGCACCGCAAGGTCGATGGCGCCAGGCAGACAGGCAGACAGACAGGCAGCAGACAGACGGACGGACTCTGCAGCTCCACGCACAGTAAACGAGCCAGGAAGCCTCCTGTCTGCCTGCTTTTGTTCCTTAAACGCATAATCTCCCTTTAATCCGTATGCAGCTGCAGCGCGCGCGTCTCCCTCCGATAACTGATCGATTTGTTGCTGAACCGATCAGCAGCGCTGTGATTGGTCAATGTTAAATGTGTTCTTACCTGTGGGCTCAGAGTGCGGTGATGTGGTCTGATGCGGATCCGGCTCTGCTGCTGCAGATTACAGCGGTTCTCGGGTTTTTTATACCCGCCCCCTGCTCCTCATTGGCTCCTATTTACAGTCCATTCATTCTACTGGTCAGAGAGCCCGCGAACACCCACGTGATCTCTCTCTGTCTCTGTCTCTCTCTGTCTCTGTCTCTCAACCGCAGTGCATCTGAGCAAAACCCTGATGAAGATGAAGATTTCTGTTTACGTACAGTTTCAGATTAGATGCAGGGCCGGCGACTCCTCTTGAGGGGCCCCCGGGGCAGTAACCTGTTGGTGGGCCCCTGCTTACCCCCACTGTCCCCAGATGCCAACCAGTGTGGTGGAGCTGACACAATCACATTGTTTCATTGATTAGACAGAAAATTCAATAATCAATTAAGTGTTTTAGCTGAATTTGAGACCGTGACTGAAGAAACGACTTTGGGGTGGAATGATAGCTCAGTGGGTAGAGCAGTCGTCTTCAAACCCAAGGGTGAGCGAGTTCGATTCCTGGTCCCACCAGGTTACATGGCGAGGTGTCCTTGGACAAGACACCGATACCCTGTAGTAGCGCTGACACAGGTCTAGCAGCTGTCCAAACAACAATTTCCCCAAGAGGATCAATAAAGTATTCATTATTATCAATATTATTATTATTATTCAGGTTTCTGTGACTTATAACGTATTTCTGCTGGTTTCTGGATCTGGTTCCAGCTCTGATGTAGCTGTCATCAGTTCTGTATTAACAGCTGCTGTCTGATTCGATATTCGTGCAGCAGTTTGTGGGGTGATGGAGTTCGTTTGGTGGGGGAGAACTTTCTCCTGCAGCTGTAAATAATTCATCAGATGCAGTGCTGCATCCTGTCTTCGTGTTGGACGTGACAGAAACCAGTGGAAGCCTCAGACTGAATCTACTGACATCTCCAGGATCCTCAGGAGTCAATCAAGCTCGAAACAAAGCTGCAGACATTTCCTGCATATTAGAGAGCTCAGCTGGGATTTACTGGACCAGTGGGATCTGCAGGATTAATTCCATCTCACAACATCTCCTGCATCAGATTTTAAACGGTCAACTAGACTCCAGATGGGTCCAACTGGATAAATCCACATGTGGGGCTACATGAAACCAGACTACTCCACAGACAGGATGTGATCTGCTGGACTGTAAAGAGATCGTATGACGTTAGTTTCTGGATTATGAAGGACTCTGATAATGATCCAGCTGTGAGGGACTGAAGAGATCTGTTGCTGCAGCTGGACTCCTGTTAACACAGCCCGGCCAGGTCGGGTTCAGGCCTATAAACTTCAGAGGTTCAGGATCAGACGTTTCGTCCTATGCTCCCTCCAACTCCACGTGTATGTGTCTCTGACAGGACGCTGAACCACAAGGATCCTCCTGTTGCGTCTTCTTTAGAGACACGGGTTACGTAATCTACAATGTGCTGGATTAAAGAAGGATCTCCTTACCGGAGTCCTCTGGCCCTCTGTCGACACTTCCTGGTTAAAGGGGGTGGGGCTCTGAATAGATCACGCTCAGGGATAAAATAAGATCTGAGGTGGTCTACTGGATTCCAGTAAGGCCTGGTGGAGTCTACTGATGGGATCTACTAGACTCCAGAGAGGACGCCTTGGATGCACGTAGGTAAATATGCAGACTTCCCAGTGTTACCTGAATTCTACACTGCTCAGTGAAAACATAGAGACTTGAGGTCTACTGGATTCATCACAGAGTGCACAGAACGAGTCCACTGAATTCAGTCGAGATACAGAGACCTGGGATGTTCTGAACATTTGGTAATCTGTCCAAAGAATCTGCATTTACATGACTGGAGGGAGAAATCGGAAAAACAGTAGATTTACTGGAATATAAAGAGATCTATTGGGATCTACTGTGGTCTAAACTGGGTTCTGCTGGACTGACTGACTGACTGACTACAGAATAATACTGGGATCTTCTGGACTAGATGTGCTGAGTGCACATCTATCAACGGTACTGTAAAGGTTCTGGTCTTAGAGGCTGACTTTCAGCTGTCGTCCCTTTGGTCCTATATGAAGCATCCAAAATAAAAAGTTCAGCTCAGTCAGACCTGGAATGAGCACAGTAAAAGGAGCAGACAACCCGACAGCAGGTCAGAACTCTTCTAGGATCCTTGATCTACTGGATCATGTTTCATGAAACTACTGAAGCCCACCTGAGCGAAGTGCTACTTCTTTCCTGCTGAAATCGGATCAGAGGTCATAGACATGAACACGGAGACCAAGAACTGGATTCTGCTGTTGAGCCTCTGACCTGGATCAGGCACAGTCTGGCATGCACCCCCACCCCCACCGGCCCCTCCCACCCCGGTCTTTTGCATATAAAATGAGAGAATTCATTATGGGAACACTGGAGTCTTTGTTGGTCAGAGGACCCAGACTGGAGCACTGAGACCTGCAGCTTCTTAACGGATCAGCGTTTCCACAGTTGTGTGTCGACTCTGGAAACTGAGGTCCGTGACACAAAAGGAAGCCTGTCTCCATGGCGACGGCTGCCCACTGTGCCGTCAGCTGCTACAGGAGGACTGGGGGACATGAGGTTCAGTGTGGGGGGCGTCACAGAAATCTGTCAGTTGGAACAAGACTGTCGGATGGATCAGGACCATGAGATCAGGAGAAAATTCTGAACTTCACTTGGTTCCAAAGACCTGCACCACCTCCAGGACAAACTTTAACCATCCTGAAGTTAATGTCAGGGTCACAGACCAGACAGGAGAAGAACCGTTAATGCAGCTGGTGGCTCTGACTGGACGTATGTCGCATAGAACCATCGGGTTCTGGAGCCGCAGGAATCAGAAACATTTTACAGTTTGTTCCCGACCTGGCAACACAAACACTTCACACACACTATAAACGTTGGGCCTTTTCTACACATACAACCATAAGATGGAAATAGAAGCTCTGTAAAAATACTGAGTCACTGCAGTTCTGTAAAGAACGTCACACATTTTCGTAATGTGACTCTGTCCAGGAGCTGGTTCTGTCCGACTCATTCTGCACACAGACGGTGCAGCTGATGGAGACGATCAGGTGATGAGGGCTGAATACAAACCAGATACGCTGCCCCTCCCCCACCTGTCCTCCCTGACACCCTATCCCCCATCCTCCATCAGCATGTAGAGAGGATGCAGCCCGAGTCAGCACACCCCCACCTACCCACCCTGTCATTTATTCATGACCGAGCAGGGAGACAACAAGGACACCGGGAGAGGAGGGGGGGGGGGGGATGTTCCTGTGCCCGTCAGCAAACCTGGTATCTCCTCACTGTTGCTATAGAAACCCGTATCTCACTGCTGTTGTCCCTCAGCCTGAGAAAACCTGACGTCTCTGCACTTACAAGGTTGGCTGCCGACAGCAGCAGCGACAGGAGCTCACCCTACTCCTGTGCGCAGCCAATCACAGACCTCCTCAGCCTCCTCTTCCTCTGATTGGCTCAACACGTCAACAGCAGCAGCTCGGCACACGTGCGAAGGCAGGAGGTCAGCTGACGCCTCATGAACAGTCCATTTAATCCACCCGGTGATGATGAAGATCCACGGTGATCTGCACCGGACCAGAATGTCCTCAGTGCCTCCTCCGATGGCCCGGTTGGACTGGGACATGTTTCCATGGAGGAGGAGAGAGGGAGGATGAGCAGCTGCTGTGTCTCCTCCAGCCTCTCATCGCATCAGTACGACACAGATGAAGTCTAACATAGTCATAACGTACCACCCCATACAGGAACATGGGGGGTGCGGTGTCGATCAGTGGTTGTTTTTCTACCTGCTGCTGCTCATGAAAGATTCTGATTTGCATGTTTAATAAAGTTTCATGTGTTTGAGGAAACCAGTTGGCTGCAGCTGTCTGCAGATGCAGCGTTCACTGTCTCCTTGTTAATCTCAGCATCGGGTCGCTCTCCAGCTGGCAGCACCGCAGCTCTCCCAGCAGACGCTACTAGGCAACGGCAGCTGGCCGCCACGACCGCATTGTTTACAAGGAAGAAGCAGAGAAAGGAGAGTGAAGGTCTGTGAACCTTCAGTTTCCTGTTTTCTGTTTAACAGTCACATCATGTCTGAGCTGCTGAGTTTAAGTCAAATCATTATTAGATTATTTTAATCACTGCCTGTGACGTGTGCGACACCTGGATCAGAGCAGCGTCACTGAATCTCTGAGTCAATCAGAAGTTTTAATCTTTGCAGCTCCTCAGTCAGCACCGACAGTCAGAGGAATGTCTGGACCAGAACCGCTTGGTTCCTGATCCCATTAACAAGATTTTTACTCTGAGTAAGCGTCAGAGTCGAATCACAAGGAGACACACCATCTCCTACACGCTTCTATGCGTCCTGGTCTCCTTTCCTCTGCATCCTTCTTTCCTTAGTACTTCCTCTTTATTCTCGTCGTGTGGAGGGATACCTACCTTCTGTGTCTTTAACTCCTACCTTTTCATCAACATCCTGTCCTGTTTCCATGACAACCAGCTGGAGGTCAGGGACAGAAACTTTTAGACCTTGACCTCTGTGACTGACAGCTGAGTTAAAAACTTATGTAACAGTGTTAATAGACTGATTACAGGAGGTAAATCTGTTTATCTAAGAGGGGGGGGGTTGTAGTAGTACTGGAAGTACTAGTACTAGTAATTGCAGCAGTAAAACTAAATGTGTAGTAATAGTTGGATGTAAAAAGTAGTTGTAGTAGGAAAAGTACATGCAGTAAACCAGCAGTAGTAGTAGTAGAAAATGCAGTATTGTCAGTATCAGTGAGTTGAGTGTGACATCATCTCCTTTGGTATGACTTGGCAGCCTCTGATTGGCTGCTCTCACTTTGTCATGTAACACACTGAGTCCAGGTGCTTTTTGGGACACACAGAAGTGACAGCGGTCGTTTAGCAACAAGCTCATTAAATCTGTATCTCCAAGGCAACCAACGAGCTCTCGCTCTGTGATGTCACTGTGAGTGAAGGAATGGAAGGAGGTGGTGTTACATAACTAGAGATGGCAGGCAGGAGGAGGGGGGTGGGTGTATTGACATTATATGAAATAAAAAGATAGATGCAGCAAGGGAAGGACATAAAAAAAGGAGAAAGTGGAGGAGAGGAGGAGGAACGAAAGGAAGGACGAATGAAGGACAAAAGAAAGATCTGAGGAAACAAGGTGGAGAGACGAAAAGAATGAAGCATGAGGCGGAAAAGGAGGGAAGGTAGGAAGGAAAGGATGAATGAGGAAAGAAAGAAGGAAACAAAAAGGTGGAACAAAGGAATAAAGACTTTGGGAGGGGTGAGTATCAGGGTGCGGGTGAAGAGGGTGAAATGCAAAGTAATCTGGGCCATTCAGAACCACGTGGTTGTCACCATGATGACCGGGTCCCTTCACAGGACAGAAAGAAGAGAAGGTCTGTGATTGGCTGCAGGAACAGAAACATTCTGTGATTGGCCTATTGCCCACTGACTGATACACCCACACTAGGGGTAGTAGCAGTACGTGTAGTAGAGACAGTTTCAGCACTGTGGACAGAGCTCTGCTGGGTTTGGATGTGTCTATGCCGCCCCCTAGTGGAAAACGTGAACTGAACTGAAACGTCACGTTACATCATTAATAAATAATAAACGTTCACTATGCTGCTCAAGTGACAATCGCTCTGAGCCACGTCCCATTTAGATTTTCTCTAAATGTTCTGGTTTACCTTTTTTGGGCAGAACAGACCATCAGTCAGCACCTTCACCCTCATGTGTTTTCACCTGTTCTCAGGTTCAGTCCATGTGAATGTCATCACCTCTCCTGGTATCACAAGTGATCCACCACCGGAGAGTCCACAGCATGAAGACTGTTCTGTGGACGTCCAGGTAGCGTCTTATCTCACTGCTGCTTATGATATTAGTAGTGTTACTAGTACAAACAGGTGGTGGCTAACAGACCATCGAGCTCATGACCTTCCTTCTGCTGTGAAACAGTTCACAGAACAGCTGAACCTGTTCTGCACTGATACAGAGCTTTTCTACCTCGACTGGTCCTCAATGAGTGTGCTTTACACTGCTCCTCATTCACACGCACACTCACACTCACACTCCGATGTGCTGCGGTGCAGCTGACACAACGGGGGAAACGCAGGGTTCAGTGTCTTGCTTAAGGACACTTTGACATATGACTGGAGTGCTGGAATTCAACCCAGATTTTCACCTTAGCTGATATTGCACTGGCTTCGAACACTACAGTGAGAAATCTTGGTGTTATTTTTGATCAAGATATCTCTTAACCATTACATAAAACATACTCCTACATTAGCTTCTCTCCTTTTGCTCTAGAATAAATCTAGAATAGATTAAA
The DNA here is from genome assembly GCA_032270685.1 of Microctenopoma stevenorrisi. Lineage (NCBI taxonomy): Eukaryota > Metazoa > Chordata > Actinopteri > Anabantiformes > Anabantidae > Microctenopoma > Microctenopoma stevenorrisi. Next base: position 16,259,983 of record JAUMTR010000016.1, read on the forward strand.
CAGGGTTCTGTCTCTGTTCCTCTTCACCCTGTACACATCAGACTTCATGTACAACTCTGACTCCTGCCACCTTCAGAAGTTCTCTGATGACTCTGTAGTTGTGGGATGTATTCAGGGTGGAGACACCACAGAGTACATGGGAGTGGTCAACAACGTTGTGGACTGGTGTGAGCTCAACTGGGAGTGTACTTAGATAATAAACTAGAGTGGTCTACATACAGGACTGCTGTTCTCTGAGTCCAGTGTGATTTTTCTCTGCTGTGGTTTGCTGGGGCAGCAGCTTGAAGGTAGCTGACACTAACAGACTGGACAAAATAATCAGGAGGGCTGGTT
>JAUMTR010000016.1:16283209-16314766 GCA_032270685.1 Microctenopoma stevenorrisi
CCCTCTCTCTCTGCATGTCGAGGCCCCTCGCCCCTCTCTCTCTCTGCACGTCGAGGCCTCTCGCCCCTCTCTCTCTCTGTACGCCGAGGCCTCTCGCCCCTCTCTCTCTGCACGTCGAGGCCTCTCGCCCCTCTCTCTCTGCACGTCGAAGCCTCTCGCCCCTCTCTCGCTGCACGTCGAGGCCTCTCGCCCCTCTCTCTCTGCACGTCGAGGCCCCTCGCCCCCCTCTCTCTGCACGTCGATGCCTCTCGCCCCTCTCTCTCTCTGCACGTCGAGGCTCCTCGCCCCTCTCTCTTTGCACGTCGAGGCCCCTCGCCCCTCTCTCTCTGCACGTCGAGGCCTCTCGCCCCTCTCTCTCTATACGTCGAGGCCTCTCGCCCCTCTCTCTCTCTGTACGTCGAGGTCTCTCGCCCCTCTCTCTCTCTGTATGTCGAGGTCTCACCCCCCCCTCTCTCTCAGGTTGCCGTGGTGAAGATGAAGCACACAGAGCGGGTCTACGCCATGAAAATCCTCAATAAGTGGGAGATGTTAAAGAGAGCTGAGGTGAGCTTTACCACCATCATGTGTGTAATGTGTTATCGCAGCTGTGACGTTAACGTGTAGCGTGTCCCATGTACAGACAGCATGTTTCCGTGAAGAGCGGGACGTCCTGGTCAAAGGAGACAGTCAGTGGATAACAACTCTGCACTACGCCTTCCAGGATGACAACTACCTGGTTAGTGGTACTAGTACATGTAATGTATAAGTAATACTACTTCTTTATTAGTGAAGTACATAGTAATAGTACTGGTACTGGTTGTAATGATGATACAGATAGTGGCACTGGTGCTGTTACTGGAACCACTACAGTTACTGTTCCTGGCACTGGTCTGATTATGTATTATTTTTAATTAGTACTGAGGAGATGATGATGGTAGTAATGTGCTGTGCTTGTACTGCAGTACCTGGTGATGGATTACTATGTGGGTGGAGACCTGCTGACCCTGCTCAGTAAGTTTGAGGACCGTCTTCCAGAGGACATGGCCAAGTTCTACGTTGCTGAGATGGTGCTCGCCATCCACTCCATCCACCAGCAGCGTTATATCCACAGGTACTGGTTACGCATGTAATACTGGACAGAATGCTAAATATATGGTTGTCTCGTTACTGTGGTAACGGCATCACTAAACTGCTATAGTGTCTGCATTGTTTTTTCAGTAGATCACTGTTGCCATGTTTGTGTGTCCGTGTGTGTGTGTGTGTGTGTGTGTGTGTGTGTGTGTGTGTGTGTGCGTGCATCTGTGTGTGTACATGTGTCACAGGAAGTGGAGTCTTCCTGGCAGCAGTGACCTCTGGGAAATGTAGTTATATCCTGTCCAGCATGTTCAGCCTCCAACTTCCTTCCTGTGCAGAAACTGAAATCAGCTGTGTTCTGTTTATTTCAAACCCCCCACCCCCCAGTACAACAGTCACTCTAGATTGGGGGGGGGGGTTCTGCTGTATTTACTTGATTATTTCTTTTCATAATTGATATTGTTGCTGATTCTGTCTCCTGATTGGTTGAAAGTAAAAACTCAGAGTTTGATATTTTCTGTCTTGACAGAGATATTAAACCAGACAACGTCCTGCTGGATGTTAACGGTCACATCCGTCTCGCCGACTTCGGCTCCTGTCTTCGTATGATGGAAGACGGCACGGTAACACACACACACACACACACACACACACGTTTCACATCACCATGAAGGAAACAACACTGGTTCCATCGAGTTACCGCCAATAATTCTGCTCCCTCATCTGTCCAGCCTTCACGAAAAGAAGATCTTTGCCTTGAAATGAACTTGTTATTTGACTGTTTCTTGGAAATGTTCCCAGTCTGACTGATGTGGATCTTTTTATTTAATAGCTGAAAGCAAACAATCGATCCTCCCCTTCCCCTCTAACAATATAATCAACTCTACTTAAATTACCTTTAAGTGAAGGGGCTCCACCAGCTCACAGGAAGCTGCTCCTGATTTACCTGTTAAGTTTTTGTCTCACAGATGTTTTGTAAGATGAGTTGAACTGATGTAAATCAAATATAAATATAAAAAATATAAAGATGAATCATTTGTGGTGCAGGTTCAGTCCTCTGTGGCCGTGGGCACTCCAGACTACATCTCCCCAGAGATCCTGCAGGCGATGGAGGACGGCATGGGCCGCTACGGGCCGGAGTGTGATTGGTGGTCTCTGGGGGTCTGTGTATATGAGATGCTGTACGGGGAAACACCGTTCTACGCTGAGTCACTGGTGGAGACCTACGGCAAGATCATGAACCATGAGGTCAGAAACACCAAGAGCCGTCACACGGAGTTCTCCTGCATCCTGATCCATTTAACATTAACATAAACGTCATCGCTTTGGAGCATCAAGAATAAATAGGAGTAGAAATGTCCTGCCGAATCTTATCAGCAGTAACTAATGTGTCCGCCCCTGTTTCAGCTCTTCCTCTGCTGCCGTTTCCAGGTTATCCGTTTGTCTCCAGACTCTCGTCCTACTTCCTCTTTTCTAAATCTGAACCTGTCTCTCAGTGGACGGACGCCATGCTCTCCATTTCTGTCTCATTATCCCTTGGCCTGTCTTTCCTCTGTCCTTCCTTCGTCCTCCTTACTCCACTTTCCCTTCAGCTAGAACTTCACAGCGTAGATCACATATAACTGCAGCATCCCAGTTTCCAGTCTGGTGTATTGTTGTATGTTTGTTTACAGGAGCGTTTCCAGTTCCCCTCCCATGTAACTGATGTGTCCGAGGATGCCAAAGACCTGATCCAGCGCCTGCTGTGCTCCAGGGAACATCGCCTTGGTCTCAATGGGATCTCCGACTTCAAGAGCCACCCATTTTTTAGTGGGATAGACTGGGACAACATCCGGGCTGCTGAGGCTCCCTACATCCCTGACGTGTCCTCGCCCACTGACACCTCCAACTTTGATGTGGATGACGATGTCCTCAAGAACCCGGTGAGGACTCAGTACTGTAAACACAGTACCCATTATAACCACACCAGTATTCCCAGTAAATACCAGTAATAGGCTGACAGCGTGTTTTCCCTGCAGGACATAAGTCCTCCAGTTTCTCACACTGGTTTTACTGGTCAGCACCTTCCCTTTGTTGGCTTCACCTACACCACCAGCAGCTGCTTCTCCGACCACAGCTCTGTGAGCCGGCAGCGGGAGGAGGTTGGAGGGGGATGTGGGGGGCAGGAAGTCAAGGCTTTTGAGAAGAGGATCCGCCGACTGGAGCAGGAGAAGCAGGAGCTGAACCGTAAACTGCAGGGTGAGACTGATGACCCCCCTTGTAGTACTCCTGACCGCTGACGTAGTACTGAACTTGGTGTTGTTGCAGAGTCAACTCAGGCCTTGCAGGCTCCAGCTCGAGGAGGAACTCTGACTCGGGACAAAGAGATCAAAAAGCTCAACGAGGAGATTGAGCGACTCAAGAAGAAACTGGCAGGTAGAAGTACTTTTAGTAATGACAGCATGAGTACACGTCACACTTTGATGAGCTTTAGTAACCGTTAAGAACACCAAGTGAGTATAGTTAGGTTTATTTATAAGGAGGTACTACTATCGTCGTCACGTCTCTTCTGAAGTGGATTGTGTAGTACACTGGTTAGTCCACCGGTGTGAGTAGTGTCAGCACCTTTGTCGTTATAAGTAGGTTAAAAACGCTTCGTCCGTGTACTGTTGTAGACTCTGATAGGCTGGAGCATCAGCTGGAGGAGGCAGTCACCCTCAGACAGGACTACGAGAGCTCTGCCTCCAAACTCAAGACACTGGAAAAACAGGTGAAGACCCTGAGACAGGAGAAGGATGAAGTCCATAAGGTAAGTAATGAGACACACGTGGACAGGCGAGGGCAGGTAACTTTGGGTGTAAATATCCTCAGATCTGGTTTAGCTATTTACCTGCAAAGATTTATTGTTTGTCTTGACTGGTAACTGTGGGTAAACTAGTCATCGTGTATTCAGACACCAGTAGATTACAGCGTATGAACGTGACTGACCCAGGTGTGTTTTATTAGCGCATCAGTGGAGCAGAGAGAGAGATACGAGCACATCTGTAAATATAGTTCCTTTGTGTGACTGAGGGTAGAGCTCAGCCCAGAGTTTATTACTGACCATCAGATTAACAAATATCCACGACTCCTGCTAATTATATGATGTCTCACCGTTATCACGTATTTCTTCTTCTTCTCTGGTTCTACTGCACCACGGCAAATTCTCACAGCTGCAGCACTGGTGAGGTGTTCAGGCACAGTACAGAGGGTAGTTCAACCTTTTATCTGATGCAAAAATAACAAACAGTAACAGATAAAATCAGCATTACAGACCGGTCAGCTGCTTTTCCTTTTGCTCTTTAAAAAACCCTGATCAGTTGACCACTGCGTCCCAGCACTATGTCCCCACCTGTGTTACCTGTACTCTGAGCTCCTCTGTCCTCCTGTCTGAGCAGCAGCTTTCCGAGTCTCTGGAGCGTCTCAGGAATCAGACGAAGGAGCTGAAGGAAGCTCACTCGCAGAGGAAGCTGGCCCTGCAGGAGTTCTCTGAGCTGTCAGAAAGGATGGCCGAGCTCCGCTCATCCAAGCAGCGTCTGTCCCGGCAGCTCAGAGACAAAGAGGACGAGATGGACGCTCTCCTGCAGAAGATGGATGCCATGAGACAGGAGATCCGCAAGACCGAGAAGAACCGCAAGGAGGTGAGAGGACTGCATGCACTGTTTCATGGAAACATGGCAAACAACGAGAATCACCTTTATTACATAGAATGTAAGTAATAAGCAGCTGTGGATCAGGAGGGACAGTCGCTTGCTAATTGTAAGACGGTGGTTTGATTCCCCGCTCCTCTTTTCTGAGCCCCAGGTTGCTGAATGGGTGAATGAGGAGCAGTGTAAAGCGCTTTAAGGTAGAAAAGCTCTTAATCCTTGCAGTTCCTGATGTTCACCACACAAGGGTGAAACACACCAACAGTCTGTTCAGTACACGAACCACATGTAAACAGAGAGGGGAATCGTGAAGAACCTTCAGAATATAAATAAAAGGATCTGTTTGTTTCTCAGCTGGAGGCTCAGCTGGATGATTCAAAGGCCGAGGCTTCGAAGGAGAGGAAGCTAAGGGAGCACAGCGAGGTGTATTCCAAACAGCTGGAGGCGGAGCTGCAAAGCCTAAAGGTCAGAGGTCACACACACACACACACACACACACACACACACACTGCACCTGTTCTCTTCCTGAGTGAACACTCACTGACATCGAGTACATCTTAATCCTGAGTCTATCTGAGATCTGCCCGAGTCAAAGACGCGCTGCAGATTAAGCCACATTTAAAAAAGGATCAGTTCTAATGTGTTCAGAGTTTGTGGTTGACACCCTGGAACCAGTTGTTATATCCTGACAATCCCAGTTAATTAAATCTTCTTTCACACAAAGATAACTGTGGTTTTGGTTCTGGTCTCAGTCTCAGCAGGGGAGGGGAGGAGCAGCAGGGGGTGTTGAGTCTCAGCAGGAGCTGTCCCGTTTGAGGACGGAGCTCGATAAGAAAGTCCTGTTCTATGAGGAGGAGCTTCTCAGGAGAGACTCTGCCCACTCCACCGAGATCAAAAACCTCTGCAAAGACCTGCACGAGTCCGAGGGGGCACAGCTCAACGCCAACAAGGAACTACTGCAGCTCAGAGACAAGCTGGACAAGGCAAAGAGAGACCGGTGAGTTTTGAACCAAGTAAACAAGAGGGACGGGCAAACTAGGTTTTACAAACACGGATAGGTGAGTTTCTTTTCTGTCTCCCTGCAGACAAACTGAGATAGATGAGGCTGTTGCAGCATTGAAGGAGACATATGAACGAGAGAAAAACCTGTTGACAGATGAAAACCGGAAATTGACGGTTAAGACCGACAAGGTGACGTGGTGCCACTACTACTATAGTAGTACTACTACTACTACATCTCTGTGTGTAGTACTGCTGCAGGTTAAGGTCCTAACATTTTCTCTGTCCTCACAGCTGTGCTCGTTTGTTGATAAACTGACGGCTCAGAACCGGCAGCTGGAGGACGAGCTTCAGGACTTGTCCTCTAAGAAGGAGAGTGTGGCTCATTGGGAGGCCCAGATCGCAGAGATCATCCAGTGGTGAGCTGAAGATTCCAGATCCTGTGGTCCACATTTGTGGTTCAGCTCTGTGCTTAACATGTTTGTTGTGTACAGGGTGAGTGATGAGAAGGATGCCCGAGGCTACCTTCAGGCCCTGGCAACCAAGATGACAGAGGAGCTGGAAACACTGCGCAGTTCCAGCTTGGGAACTAGACCTCTGGTAACATACACACAACAAACACACATACAAGGACTGTTGTGAAAGCCCCTACAGACCCTGAAACCTGGAGTTCTCTAAGGAAGGGGTTCTGCTTAGAGAGTTTTCTAACATAGTCTTTTATAGTGAAAGAGATGGAGGAAGTGTTTACCTGCCGCTCTACTCAGCTGATGTAAACAAAGTTTCCACTCACATGTTTCAGGATTGTTCACATGCCTGTACTATAGTAACCCCTCTGTAAACAAAGTACCTGTTGTCCAGCCCATGTTACCTGTGTGCTGATTTTCTTCTCACCTGTCATGTCAGCCTGAGTCAGGAATGGCCACGCCCCCTACGAAGCCCTGGCCTGCAGTTGGTGGAGACAGGAGGGTGAGTGAGTCAGTCACTGAGCTTGCATGGCTATTTGCTCGCATGGCTGAAACTCATAAAAATCTTACAATGAAACCTGGGTCCTGGAGAATCTCAGAGGTCTCTGGTGCCTAGAGGGTGGGGTTCAGGAGTACCACAATCACTGACTCTTGAGAAAAGGAGTTCTCGTGCTTGATTGTCCCCTGGTATAACTTTTAGTAGATGATTTTAGGGTATGAAACAAGAGAACTTCTCTTTTTTCATATCTTAAAATCTTCTATTGAGGATGTTTGAAGGACCCCAGGACCCTCAGTCATGGGGTAAAGAGTTCTTGAGTTCCAGATCTCCTTCAGTGGTCTAAGATCCTTTTAGAGGTTTAGTATTTTTTGTCGTCTCCTTCCCCAGGACCCGCTTTGGAAGGTGCGGCGCAGTCAGAAACTGGACATGTCGGCTCGTCTGGAACTGCAGTCGGCTTTAGATGCTGAGATCAGAGCCAAGCAGCTGGTTCAGGAGGAGCTGCGTAAAGTCAAGGCTGCCAACATTAACCTGGAGAGGTCAGGGGTCACACACTGATTTCTGATTGTTTGGGAAGTTACCCCTTGTCTCACTTGTCTTTGTCTCACCTGTCTGATATGCAGTAAGCTGAAGGAGTCGGATGAGAGGAGCAGCGAGATGGCAGAGCAGATGGAGAATCTGAAGAAGGAGATGGAAGAAAGTCGCTCTTGCTCCGATAAAGGTGAGACCACCCGAGGACCCCCAGGGTCCAGTCCCAGTAACATTTACTGTATTTTCTTCACTATAAGCCGCTGCTTTGTTTAAATGCCTTGAACAGTTTGACTTAGTTTAGTTTGAACTCTCCTCCCCTCCACTCTCCTCTCTCCTCTCCTCTCCTCCCCTCCCCTCCCCTATCCTCTCCCTTTCCTCTTCTCATTTTCTAACCTTTATCCTGAATTTTCACTGTTGTGTCTGTGTAGGTCTGAAGCTTCCAGACTTCCAGGACTCCATCTTTGAGTATTTCAACACCTCACCTCTGGCACCAGACCTCACATTCCGAGTGAGTTCCCCGTCCCCCCCCCTGTCTGTCCTCTCGCTGCTCAGCTGATGGTCTCAGTCTGGGGCTCTGACCACTGTTACCTATTTTCTGGTTAAACCTTACATGTACCAGTGAAGTTCAGACGTGGAACCCTTGTTCACTGTGCACGGTTTCTGGGCTTTGTATGGACTCTGCTCTTGTTCATATTCAGTGAGATTCTATATTTAGTAATGGCCGGTGGTGTGTGGAGTTTTTGGGAATTTCAGCTTAGTTTTCGTCTTTGAGAAGGCGCTGGACCTACGTTCAGGTGAAATATTTAGTGTTGATCCTCAAATCAAAGTAAGCAGCATGTCACATGACTATGATGATGTCAATCAAGCGTCATTGTTTTTCTCTCTGCACCACGGAGGTGTCTGTTTGCTCTGCCTCCTCACTGCCCGCTCTATGGGAAGAAGTAAGTTGCACATTACCCAGGATCCTCGGAGTCAGCTAGCTGTTCATTGTAGCTGCTAGCGCTGGACTAATAGTTGTTAGATAGTAAGCTGTCGTAGTGACCATTAACCCCACCTTCAGCTGTGTAACGTGACTCATTCAGCAGACTGCTCAGGAACTGAGGAGGTTCAGGATGTCAGCTGATCCAAATTCCCCTGTCCATATAAACCGCTACACCCCCACCCCCACCTGAGCTACAGTCTGAGCCTTGTTAGTGTAGGACTTTCTCCTCTTCGAGAACTGGATTAATACTGTTGAAAACTAGTATGTCTAGTTCAGTAAACACACCGGCAGGTTTTTACTGTGACATGAACATTAAACACACACTGGTGTGTGTTAAGGTGTGTCATTGTTTGTTTTTGCAGACCACAGACATCGACTCTACACCCCAGAAATCAGATACCTCCCCGCCATCGCCCTCCAGCACCTCTGAACATGAGGTCAGTCTTGCCCTGAAGGTCTGAGGATGTGGAGTTTTTTCTTCATCTGACTGAGTTTTTATGTCTCAACAGGACTTTACAGGAGCATCGGTCCCAGAGAGTCCCCTCCCCACCTACCAGAGCTCAGCACTGGCATCACCAAAGGTACAAAGGATCCCTTAAGTGTTGCCGTACATGTCGGGGCTCCTGTGATCACTTTTCAAGGCAGTTTACAGTTGACATAGGTTTCTGTAGTCTTGATAAACGTCTGGCAGGTTTTCAGACGGTTCAGATGTCCTCGTGGGCTCAATAAAAATCTAGGTCTTCTGTGAAGCTTCAGGTAGTAAGTGGACTTAACTCAGAGAAGTTTCTTGTGAATTTAAGAAGACTAGGATAATTATTGAGAAGAACAAAGCTGAGATTATGTTTGTGTCATGTGTGTTTGTTCACAGCCCAAAGCTCACCAGCTGAGCATCAAGACCTTCTCCAGTCCAACTCAGTGCACACACTGCACGTCACTGATGGTGGGACTCATCAGACAGGGATATGCCTGTGAAGGTACGAAACCTGAAGATGGTTATTACCACCTGGTCAGTGTTGTGCTGAATGGCAGAGAAGCATCAGTGCTGCCAAAAGGCCAGGAACTTGCAGGTTTGGACTTAAGGAAGAGACGTAGATCTCAGCCTGGTTCTCAGATCAAACACTGTACACACTGAGTTTGAGTCTGATACATGTTGACCCACAAACGTCATGAGGGAATATTGAATATTCATACTGGTTAATGACACATACAGTATAATCCTGGTTCTGACAGTTCACTTCTCTCTGCAGTGTGTTCCTTCATCTGCCACGTTTCCTGTAAAGACCACGCCCCCCTGGTCTGCCCCATCCCAGCAGAGCAGGCCAAGAGGCCGCAGGGCATCGACGTCCAGAGAGGCATTGGCACCGCTTACAAGGGATACGTCAGGGTAAGACCATTGACACAGAACCGACCCATTATCAGTTGCACAGCATTTCTACATACCTGACTTGTGTCTCTGTTCAGATCCCAAAGCCGACTGGGGTGAAGAAGGGCTGGCAACGAGCGTTCGCCGTGGTCTCTGACTGTAAACTGTTTCTCTATGATGTGCCAGAGGGAAAGTCCACACAGCCGGGCGTGGTGTCCAATCTGGTCCTCGACCTCAGGTAACCACACGTCTGTCTGCTCGCCTCCTGCGAGCATCATTGTTGGATGTATCCTCACATTTGGGAAGGATTCTTACGAAGCTCGTAGTAGTAGTTTGGAAAAATGTGTTCTGAAGGGTTGTGGAGTGATGAAGACTACGCGCTCACAGTCCTGAAAAAAGGATTTTGTTGATGTGATTTAAAATTTTAATAAATATTTCTTGTTTTTCAGAGATGAGGAGTTTTCTGTCAGCTCCGTCTTGGCATCGGATGTGATCCACGCCACCAGGAAGGACATCCCCTGCATCTTCAGGGTACAAGGCCCGTTACTTCAGACGTTTCCTCAGCCTTTATGCCTGTTCTTTGACCTGTCCTGATTGTTGCTGTCGTCATGATCAGGTGACTTCTTCGCAGCTGATCTCGCAGCTGTCCTCGGTTTCTCTGCTGGTCCTGGCAGAGAGCGAGGTTGAGAAGAGAAAGTGGGTCAGAATCTTGGAGAGTCTGCAGAGTATCCTGACAAAGAACCTGCTGAAGAGCCAACAAGTCCATGTTTTGCATGAGGCCTATGATGCCTCATTGCCCATCATCAAGACCATGCTGTCTGCCGCAGTGCTTGGTCAGTGACACTAGTATTCATCCCTGTCGTGTACTACTGATGGTGAATACTAATATTTACAGAATGGAGGACTGTGTCGTTTTTAGGATGGTGTTTCTTAGGGGTATGTGATGGTGCCCGCTTGGTCCCTCAGATTGTTCCTTTGTTTTACTTTGTGTTTCGCTGCAGATCGGGAGAGGATCGTACTGGGAACCGAAGACGGTCTGTTTGTGGTGGAGGTTACCAGAGATGGTGAGACGGAGCAAACCACCTGCATTCGTTTACGCGTTTTGATATTTTTTAACAAAGCACCTGGTTCAGTTAAAGACCGGGTCGGGTTTCTGTATGTAAGTGACCTCAGCCTCTCTCTGCAGTGATCCTCCGCGCCACAGACAGCAAAAAGGTTTATCAGATCGATTTGATTCCAAAGGAGAAAATCATTGTTCTGCTCTGCGGTAGGAACCGTCACGTTCACCTTCACCCCTGGGGGGTTCTGGAGGGTGCAGAGCCTGCATTTGATATCAAGCTGACCGAGACCAAAGGCTGCCAGGCTCTGACCACAGGGGTCCTCCGACCCGGCGGCTCAGCCTGCCTGCTGGCTGCTGTCAAACAAAAGGTCAAAACCCTGAATTCAGTAAGAACTTTAAGTGAACTACTCTGGTTCTGTTTGGATCTAATTTTTCTGTCTTCATTCAGGTTCAATGTTACGAGATCACCCGAGCAAAACCCCACCATAAGAGGCTGTGGGAGGTTCAGGCTCCAGGTGTGGTACAGTGGTTGGGTATGGTGAGGGAGCGGCTATGCGTCGGGTATCCCTCTGGCTTCGCTCTGCTGGCCCTGCAGGGGGAGTCATCCCCCATCAGCCTTGTTAGCCCAGCTGACCCATCGCTGGCCTTCCTGGCCCAGCAGCCCCTGGACGCCCTGCACGCCCTGGAGGTCGGATCCAATGAGGTGCTGCTCTGCTTCAGTCAACTTGGAATCTACGTGGACGGACAGGGCCGCCGGTCCCGAACACAGGAGCTGATGTGGCCTGCAACGCCACTCGCATGCAGTAAGTTACTGATTACACTGTGATTCACTTATTTTATCATCGTCATCGTTCTTATATATGAAATGTCACATATATCTTTATCAGTAGTATGTACTTGTTTAGTGGAACTACATGAAACATGGACTTGGTGTATGTGCAAAAGTAAGCGAACCCCTCGAGCTGCATTGCTTAAGTCAAAGAGGTAACAGACTCAGGTGAAACACATTTGGGTGCTTAATTAACAATTTAAGCAGACCAATGAAATAAGACATGCTGGGAAAGGATTCGGCCTTACAAATCAACAATGCTAAGAGCAAAGGAGATACCCGAGGACATGATGAAGACGGTAGTGACAGCCCATCAGTCTGAGAGGGGCTATAAGAGCATCTCCAAAAGATTCCAGCTCCATCCATCCACTGTACGACAAATAATTAACAAGCGGAGGGCCTTCAACATGACCGCAACTTATGGAGGGGACGCCCATCAAAAATATTACCTAGAAGCACCAAAAAAATAATAAATCAGATAAAGGCCAACCCACACATCGTCCCAGCTCTACAAGCAGTCACAAATTGTAAAAATAATAATAATGAATACTTTATTGATACCCTTGGGTAAACTGTTGTTTGGACAGGGTATTAGTGTCTCGTCCACGGACACCACGACATGTAGCTTTGTGGAGACAGAATCGAATCGCTGACCCTTGGGTTGGAGGACAACCTCCTCTGAATCCTGAGGTATGGTGGTAGAAATATGAAGGTCCTGGCCTGCATCTCTGCTTCTGGACCTGAATGACTCCATACTATCCAAGGAACCATGAATTATTTGACCAAAAGCTTCTGCCATCAGTCAAGGAGTTGAAGCTAGAATATGCAAGAGTACAATGACTCAAAGCATTCCAGCAAAACTACAAAGGGATGGCTTCAGAGAAAGAGAACTTGCTCTGGATTGGCCCAGTCAAAGTCCGGACCTCAACCCAATTAAAAATGTTGTGGCGAGACCTGAAGAAGTTGGAACATGCCAAAACCTCTCTCGCAAGAATCCCCATAAACGGACGTGAAAGACTGGTTAGTGGTTAGTTGAAGTAATGGCTGCAGGAGGAGGAGCCACAAGCTACTGATACGAGGGCTCACATACCTGCACATGTACAATTTACAGTTTTTGTGAAATAAACTGCCTGTGATGAATTAAATAATGAGCCTGGTCGCTGAATGGGTTGAACATCAGAACGGGATGCAGAAGGTCGCGAGTTCGTATCCCCGTCTGACTCCTAGTCCATCCCCTACCAGGTGTGTCCCTGAGACACCCAGCACTAGCTCCTTGTAAGTCGCGTTGGATAAAAGCGTCTGCCAAGCAAAGTATTAAAATATATCACTTTGTGTGTGTGTCCGTTATTTGAAAGGTGTGCTTTACACGTTAGGGTTTGGATGTATGTTTAATATGTTACCCTGTCTGGAGGTTTACAGACTTTAAAGCAGCACTGTATGTCTCATGTGGGCGTGAAACCTGTCCCTCTGTTGTGCAGGCTCCAACTCGTCCCACCTGACGGTATACAGTGAAAATGGAGTTGAAGTCTTTGACATTCACACCTCAGAGTGGGTCCAGACCATTTCCCTCCGCAAGGTAACTAATCACTTAGTACAGGCCAGAACTAGCCAATCAGAGTCCAGGACCATCTGCAACCTGTGTGTCTCTGTCCTCAGATCAGACCTCTGAATATTGAAGGGACATTGAACCTGCTAAGTTCAGAACCTCCTCGACTGATTTACTTCAGTAACACGTCATCAGGTAATGACCCACCAACACAAACTCAACACCACCACTGCAGAGCCATGAAGCTAAGAACTGTCCACCTGTCTGTGCACAGAGGGAGACCTCACCATCCCCGAGACGTCCGACCACAGCAGGAAGCTGATGGTTCGAACTCGCAGCAAGAGAAAGTTTCTCTTCAAGGTTCCTGAGGAGGAGCGACTGCAGCAGAGGAGGTGACTCAGTCCCACGCTAATGTGTTAGCACCTGCACAGTTGGTGTTGTTGTATGATGCATGTGTCCCATGTGACGCGTCTTGTGTGACGTGTCCCGTGTGACGCGTCCTGCCCGTGATGTGAACCGTGTTCTGTGTTTGCAGGGAGATGCTGAGAGACCCTGAGCTCAGGTCCAGGATGATTTCTAATCCTACAAACTTTAACCACGTGGCCCACATGGGACCAGGAGACGGGATGCAGGTCCTCATGGACCTTCCTTTGGTAACCTCTTCTCTTTATGGTGCCCCCCCCCCTTCCCCTTTCCTTTCTTACCGGCATGTTCTGCTCCCACACCTCCACCCCCTCCTCCCTGACTGCTCTGTTCATCTCACTGACTCCTTCTTTCTTCTCTCTTCTTTGCCCCGCTACATATTCCTCACATCCTCCAACTCCTCCTCCTCTTCCCTGATTGTACAGGTTGGTGATGTCACCTCTCTCTCCCCCTCCCCTTCTCCCTCCCCCTCCTCCTCCTCCCGTCACACCCTCATCTCCCCCCCCTCCAACTTTGAGCACGTCTATCACATGACGTCGGCGTCGGCCGGCGCCTTCTTGCAGAAAGACGTCTCCTCTTGCTCCTCCTCCCAGCAGAGCCTCCTGCAGCCTTCCTCCTCCTCCTCTCCCTCCACCTCCTCTCTGGGAAGGGTAGGCCAGTTTCTCTCGATCTCCCTCGCCGCCTCACCCCTGCTCCCCCTCCTGTTTCACTCTGGTTTGCAGTGGTCAGTTTCTTTTTCTGATTAACGCTGCGTTAAGGTTCCAAAGATCCTTGTTAAGGCTCCGTTCACCAAATAAATAAACTGCAAAGTACAACAATGTAAAATAACCTTGCTGCAATGTCATAACGTTGCCCCCCCCACCCCCCATGGAAAGGCCTTCTCAAACTCTGACCCACCACCAACTGATCATTCTGTTGCAGACAGCAAAACGTTCACCACTGCTTCTCCTGAACCTGTAACGTCTGTCACCTGAGCTCAGAGTGAACCTGCTGTCACCTGTGAAGAGCACAGGGTACCAGTACTGGACCTGTCGGGCAGTGAGCACAAAGCCCGCTATGGGACAGTGGTTCCCCAGTCTTATGAAGTCTGTTTCTAATGGTTTAGTCAGAGACATTCACTCAGTGGCCCGCTGGAGGTCCCTTTGTGGGGCCTGGCAGTACTAATCGTGTTTAGATAACGGTCCTGCTGACGGTCCTGTCCAGCTCCTCGTGAGTAACGGTCTGTCTCCTGAAGTCTCCGGCATGCTCTTGGGAGACACAGCAAACCTTATGTTAATGGCAGGTTCTGTGCAGCCTCTGTAGGGTCCAGACACTGAGCCCAGTCAAAAGCATAAATAATATCTGTGGCCTCCACCTATAAAACCATCCTGGTTCTGTTGTCCTACT
Source organism: Microctenopoma stevenorrisi (assembly GCA_032270685.1). Lineage (NCBI taxonomy): Eukaryota > Metazoa > Chordata > Actinopteri > Anabantiformes > Anabantidae > Microctenopoma > Microctenopoma stevenorrisi. Next base: position 16,298,007 of record JAUMTR010000016.1, read on the forward strand.
GTTTACCCTTTAGTGCAGCTCAGTTTACCTCTGATACCACATCAGAAGTTTAACGGACTTCATTCCACACTCTGCTTTAAAAGGGTTCTGTTCATGACTGATTCTTTTTTTTTCTGGGTTCTGGCCCAGACCCGCAGGATTAGAGTCTGGGAGGGATGAGGGAAGAACATGAAAGCAGCAGGTGATTGAGATGAACTGCTCCATTCTCCAGTTTCTCTCCTCCTCAGTGTGAACATGTAGTTATAGCAATCACCTGTGGGTTCTTTGGTTCTGATGAGTCTTTACAGCACAAAGCAGAAATCTGATCCTCAGGTGGTGCTGAAACTCACCTGTTCTCCACCTGTCTTCACTATGTTTTACTTTGTGTACAGAGCGTGATGCCTTCATCTCAGGACGAGTCTATCAAAGATAAACCCCGCCCCCTGTCCAGTATCTCCCGGCAACAGCGTAACAAGACACGCATCACCCGCACAGCATCAGGTAAACTCACCTGTGCACATACATCACCTGTGCAGCGTCAGGGGAAGCTGACACATCACTGATAATCTGTGTTTGTTCTGGTTCAGATTTTGGAGGCGGGGCTTCTTCTCACTCTGAACTGGACCAGGACCTAGACAGAGAGGTAACGCACTGTAAATGATCAGTCTGTTAATATGCATAAAGAAAGTCCAGTAGGTGGTTCTGGATCAGAACCCTGAACCTTGATCTTTATAAGATGTTAATCTGACAGTTGACCGTTCTCTCTCTCCCCTCCCCCTATGTTTTGTAAATGCCCCCCTCCAGCCGGACTCAGACTCTACCAAACACTCAACCCCCTCTAACAGCTCCAACCCCAGCAGCCCCCCAAGCCCGAACTCCCCTCACCGCAGCCAGCTGACTCTGGATGGTATTGACTCAGAGTCCTGAGAGCCCCCCCCCCCAACCCTCCGCCAGCGTAATGAACCAATCAGGCTGCAGACTGAGATTTTAACTTGGATGATTTTATTGTGGAGGGTCAGTCTGTGCTTCCTGCTGCTTTTATTTGGTTGGGCTTTACCTGTTGGGAAGCCAAACCCTCTCGTTCTAACCCTACCCCCCAATGACAGCTGCTGTATGACCTTTGACCTTTATTGATTGGCTCTGTGGGACCAGTCACCTCTTTCTTCTGTATTAAATAACTTCCTGTTAAGCTTTAGCGGGCAGTTAGCCATTGCGCTAAATGTAGCTTCTTACAAACAGGAGTTCTCACTCTGATGGAAAAACACTGAAAAAAATTTAAAATTTTTGTTAAAGTTGCACATCATCATCTTTGTTGTTGTAGGATAAAAATAATATTTGATTTTGTGGCAGTGACTGTCTTTTCTGATGCCCCCTCCACCCTCCACCCATTTGACTTCATATGTTAGGTGGAGTCAGGGGCCGGGGGCAGAACACCCGAACACTACTGCTTTGTTTCCTTCAGTATCACCATTTAAATAATCTTTGTAATTATGAACTTGTTAGCAGCCGAACACAATAAAAAAGTCTGAAGAAAGACTTAGTGTGTGTGTGTGTGTGTGTGTGTGTGTGTGTTTCATCAGTTTTGTTGCTATTTGTAAATAACATTTATAACTACTATTTAAAATTTCATCACCCTGTAAACGATGTGATGGAGTTTTTCCTCATATTTTATTCAGGTCACCAGCTCCTCCTTAAACATTTATTAAACCCAGGGTTATGTCTGACAGGTCTGTGAATTATTAATGAGGGGACACTTTCAGCCAATCAGACTGTTTCAAGAAGAGCAGAGAGACCGCTGAGCAAATCAGAGAGCAGAGCAGAACTGGGTCAGACAGTCAACACAGCTGTAGCTCGACACGGAGAATGTTCATCAGAGTCTTTGTCTCTGCAGGTTTTTACTGCAGCTGTAAACTTTACAGACGGTAACAGAAAGTAACTAAATGTAAAGAAACGCTGCGTCCTGTTTGAAGTCACAAAAAACTTTTTTCAGCATAACACTGGTCCACAGAAACTATCACAAACCTGAACCCCTCAGAGAAGTTCAGCTGACAGGGCTCTGTGGATGGTGCTGGTCCTGGATCGAGCAGCTGCATCTCAGATTTAGGTTTTAACGATCGCTCTGTTTATAATTAGATTTGGGCTCATTCTGACATTTCTTTGCTCTAATTTCACTTCACACAACAGTCACATTAAATAACTGGAGAATAATGAACTGTTGGGGAACTTGTTATCACAGGAAACAGTCTGTGGTTTCTATAACTTCCTGTTAACCAAGAAAGTCTGTGTACGGTCTGTGATGAGTCCATGCGTACCCGAGAACTCTGTAAAAACTGGTCCCAGTTCTTGTTGATGGCTCCACTGATCTGCAGCTCAGTGATGAAATGATTAAAGATATATTTAAAATGTTCATTACTTTACACCTAGACTTATGTGAGCCTCGGGTCCAGGAACTGCTTTCACCTTTAGTTACTTTATATTAAACATTCAGTGTGTGAAATATAAAACTTCTGCAGGACTTGGACCCAGCAGGTCTCCAGTGATGCTACCATGTTCCTGACTCTGAAGTCTGAACCAGAAGGTGAGATGTCGCTGAGAGAAGCTCAGTGTTGGAGGTTAGTTCCTGGAAAAGAGAGCAGTGAACACTTCACCCACGTTCACTGGCCAGAAAGTACTTTTCATGGTTTTTGTACTTTAGTTTTCCGCAGCTTCAGCATTGTCGCTTCACACCTCTGACATAGTTTATTTCGATTTATTGAAAACATTTGAGGCAACGAACTGATTTTGATTTTGACTGATTTTGTTTATTTACACAGTACTGACCTGTCGTTACTATGGTAACCACGGGTAGTGTAATTAGCAACAGGTCAAAAAACAAATGAAGCCAGTGCAGACAAGAAAACTGAATACTAATATATTCAAACTTTCTTTATTTGGCAGCTGCATCTCTTCCTCTCAGTCCAAAGTCTGGTCTTGGATCTTCACTGTGAAAGCTCCTGTGTGTCTAGTTTAAATTTTAATCTACAAAAACAACTCCACAGTTCAGTTTCCAGAATCTCACCAGTTTCTGGTCCTGGTCTCATTTCTGACCCTCAGAGAATCAGCTCCCTGTGTTCTTATGACTTCATGTTTCATCTTGTGTCAACTTCAGGTCTGGACCTTCATATTTAGATCCATGACTCTTTAGAAATAAACCAGCACAGTTCAAGACCAGTATGTCAGGTCCCAGAGGGTTTTTCTCCTTGTTGCTTGTTGGGCTTTGTTGTTGTGTTCTGATCTAAGGTGTCCTTCGTAGGCTGCATCTTGTTCTGGCTGCTGTCGGATCGTGGTCTTGGGTGTGCTCGGTTGCAGACCTGCGAAAGTCCTCTGCGCAGATCTTTGCGGATGTTGTCACTGGACAGGACATAGAGGATGGGGTTGACGGCACTGTTGATGGTGGACAGGCCGAGTGAGATGGTATAGGGGGTGTACATGGTCTTCTCAAACAGACAGTCCTCCAGCTGCCCGAAATGGAACATGATGGCTCTGACGAGCAGGAGCAGGTGGTACGGGGCAAAGCAGACCAGGAACAGGACCACCACCGCCGCAGCTAACCTGCGGACCCGCTCCTTCTGTTCTAACCGCAACCCTGTGCTGCGCTGCACATTGACCAGGATACCGCGGTTTGTCACCACCAGCAGCAGCAGTGGGATCAGGAAACCCACTGCGAATCGGGCGTAGTTGAATCCCATCACCATGGAGCTGCTCCGATTTGGTTCAAAGCAACGCTTGCTGCCTTCGACAGTGTTGCCTTCTTTCATGGTGAAGACGGGGACATGGCCGACAGCAACTGTCAGGACGATGGCGAGTGTGACGAAGACGGCGAGGCGCTGCCGCCGCAGACCCCGGGACTCCACACTGTAGACTACTGCCACATAGCGATCACAGGAGATGCAGCAGAGCAAAAAGATGCTTATGTACATGTTGTTGAAGAAGATGTAGCCTGTCAGCTTACAGGTAACTGAAGTCCACGGCCACTGGTGACTTTGGCTGACGTAGTATGCCCACAGAGGCAGCGTGAACAGGTAGGTGAGGTCACACAGTGACAGGCTCCACAGGTACACGCCCAGCTCGTTCTTCCTGAGTACCTGCAGCCAGGTGAGGTAGACGGTCAGCAAGTTAGCAGGCAGGCCAACCACCAGCACCACGCTGTACAACAGCACCAACGGCAGGCGGCCATCGTCGTATGGAGGCTCACACTCCAAAGTCCCGTTGGTCGTCATGAAAACAGTAGCAGTAATACTCGGCTCACGCATGATTTCATCAGAGAGATGGAGACAGCCAATCAGATCCAGGTTTATCTGCAGAAAGAGATAACAGCCAATCAGACTCCACCTAAAAATAAATATTAATCAAACATTTATGTGCAAAAACGTTCAGAATTCAGTTTTTTCAATAAACTGTATCAGTGGATGAAGATCAGTGGAAGTGACTGAGAGCTCCAGCAGCTAAATGGACCATAGGAGGTTATTTTATGTTCTGTTTCAAACTAAATACAACTATAAAGTGCCCATGATAATATTGATTATTGAAGTTTGATTAGGTTGTGGAAGCTGAGTTGACTTCCTGTCTCACCTGAGAGAATAAAAGACTGAAAGCCTCAGCAGGAAACAATTGGGTTCAAACAAGCAGTTGATAGTTTGATCACTGAGGGAGGACAAAGACAGTGAGCAGTGTCAATGATTCAGGCTGTTTCCTGTGTAGGAAAACCCCTCCAAAATAACGGTCTACTATTGTCTTCAGGTCTAGTCAATTCAATTCAACTTCATTTACATATAAACAATTCACAACAAAAGTTATCTCAAGGAACTTTACAGCTACAGGTTTAAGACCTCACACATTATATAAATATAGTCATGTTTATATTTCCACACCTGATGGAAAAGGCTTTGTCTTGACTTAACTTCTTCAGAAATTCTCTCCCTGCTTCTCTGTGACTTTTGATTCACCCATTTTTTGGTTCTCGCTTGCTGTGACTCACGGGGGTGTTTTCAGTAACAAAACGAGTCAATGACGACAACTGAATCTTTTAGTATTACACACAAAAATTTCAGTTCCTGTAAGAGTGATTTTACAGGATGTGGTTTTTGTTTTTTTGTGTACAGCTGTGATCTTTCCTTGTCAGACTCTTCTGTCCAAAGTAACTGACAAAGAAATGTCACATGCAACTACTAAAGATTATAACCAGGCAGCATAACCCTGAGCCAGGTCTACAACACGTTCATCAGTCATATCATATCACTCAGATTCAGGTTCTGTCTCCTTTGGTCTTAAACTTCCCAGTACTAATCGACCCAAACTGTAGTACTACAGTATGTTCTACAGTAGGGGTCAAATGTGTCGCAGGTCGATCGCGTGGCAGATAATGATGAGAAGAAACCCAAATGTGAAGAAATGTGCTGCGTCTGTGTTAAATGCTTGACTTATGACTCTGTATTATCACACATGAAGATTTTTAAGTCTAAAAACAATAACACCGTGATGCTGGTCTGTAAGAAGCCTGCTTGAAGCCGGTTTCTGTGCAACTGATCATCACATAAATGTACTGAACTGTACTGTGTTATAGCCTGCACACATATGTATATATGTTAGTATTAATGGTCAGAAATCTATTATATCAAATGTTATTCTGTCTGAAAACTGATCAATGAATAAACAATCGATAATTAATAAAAATATAATTACAATAAAATTATAAAACCACAACACGCTGCGTGTTATAAGAATCTGTGTACAGAATACTCTGACGTGTACACAGTAATACTGCAGTAATACTACACAAACACGGACTACAGATGAAAACTCACCTGGCGCTCGTGCTCCGTGTCCTCGCGGTGTCTGTGAATGAAGACACACGAGTCCCGCATAGACTCCCGCGGGGAGGGGCGTGACGTCTGCGACGTTGATTAATGTTTCATCTTCATCGTCATTTATTCATCGTTAATCCTCGAGCTGCTGCTGCGAGCTTGTAGAGTCTGAGCGGACCCTGAACCGCCGCAGCCTCCGGCTCTTCTCTCCGAGTTTTATTTTTTAAATAGATTTTTCTCCTCGATGAGACGCAGGTGGAGACAAAACACACGAAACCGGTTCTTCTCCACCCCCCCCGTGTATGATCGTCTATCAACAGCCAGAACCGTTTCTGGGGCTGTGCGAACTAAGCAGATACTTCGGCCCCGCGACCACCAGGGGGGCCCCGAGCGTTACTTTACTTTACAGACGCTTTTATCCAGAGCAACTTACAGGGAGCTAGCGCTGGGTGTCTGGCTCAGGGACACACCTGGTGGGGATGGACTAGGAGTAACCCATTGAGCTACCAGGCCGATGCCGCTTTAATTTAAAATAATATTACTAGAAATATCTCTTAGATTGAATTTTGTCTGTAATAAGAAAAAGAAATAGAGGCCTGGTAGCTCAATGGGTTAAGCGTCAGACTGGAGTGTAGAAGGTCGCCGGTTCGAATCCTGTCGGACTCCTAGTCCGTCCCCTACCAGGTGTGTCACCAGCACTAGCTCCCTGTAAGTCGCTTTGGATAAAAGTGTCTGCCAAGCAAAGTAAAGTAAATGATCAGATCTATGGACTTAAAAATAAAGTTAGTAAGGAGTCCAACTGTCAGCAGCATCCGTTCAGTTAGAGTAATTTTAACATTTACCAGGAGTAATCCAAATTCTTCCCCTCTCCGTGATCACTCCCTGACACTGGTCCAGGTGGATGATACCGGGGATTAAAAGACAGCGGGGGACTTAGCGAGTATAGTGAGAAACATTTTCACCCAACTTTGGTTCCTTATTCTTTAGCCAGTCCACTTTGTTTTTTACATTTTTATATTTAGTCTGTCTGAGTCATTTAATAACTAAAGAAGTCCATGCGTTCACATTTTTATCGTCTGGGTCACTAGTTTCTTATTTTTAGTGGTTTTACTCGCACCCTCGAGAGTCTGCTGACCTACTGCATCTCAGTGTGGTGCAGCAGCTGCACCGTGGCAGACAGGGAGAGGCAGCCGAGGGTTGGAGAGGCAGCTGGACTGGCTGGCTCTCTCGAGAAATCCCTCGGTAAAGGAAGGTGAAACGTCGTCAAGAAACCAAACAAGTCCAGTTGCTTTTGATAAAACTTTTTGGAGAAACTCAACAGTTTCTTCCCAAAAGCCATAATCACCCTGAACTCACACATGCACTGACCACACAACCCAACCTTAGGAAGCAATATGCACATGGCAGTAAATAGAACTGTAACAAGTGCATTATCCATAAGGTTTGAAAATAACTGGAGGTTCAATATGAGATGTGTCAACATGTCAGTCTGACACAGTATTACTGTGGTATATTTTATTTAGCCACCGCTCTCAGTGTGAAACCTTTATACTGTTGCTGTTTTGTTTTTATACTCTTTTTTTGTTTTTTCTACCCTTTTGTACACTGTGTATTTTTTTGTATACTGACTACTGCTTGTCTGTCTGCACGAGAGGAGCTGCTTTGAATCTCATTGTACTTGCGTATAGTGACAATAAAAGGCTTTCTATTCTATTCTATTTACTCCGCTCGCTTATTTTAAATATACTGTATATATATCCCAGCAGTGTTTTACATTTATTTAACATTTTTATTTTATGTCATTGATTGAATTAATCAGTGATGTGCATTAGCAGGGTCACAGGGTCAAAGTTCTTTGCTTCTGTTTTAATCCTCTTCGTGTCAGAATAATATTCCTGGACATCACATCTGTAAACTGGACTTTGTCAATGAGTTTGGTAATTTCCCTGACAGCCGTTTCCATAGAAACCAGATTAGCTGCTGCAGTGCAGGTTATTAGTATCCGGTTGCCCCCACCCCCTCTGTTGCACATCACCCGGTTCCGGTCCGGTTTTAACACGGTTCGGGTCCGGTGGATTTGCCTCGCAGCGCCAGGTCAGTCAATCAGATTAGAACTTAATGCTGTTTCACCAATTTCCCTTCGAATTTCTGACATTGTACCGATTCACTCTCCATCCTGTTAAAATATGACATCGGGAGGTTTGATAGCGACTAATGCGCTTTTTATGATCTGTTCTTTAAAATTAGTTCTGAGAAAACACACCAAGAACATTTCCATATGAAATAAATCCCTCTGAAATAGTGTTTCGTGTTCTCGTTTCCGCCCCCACTGAACAGCGACCAGACGAACCCGAGTTCAGAAAAATCGAGATTTGATTAAGAATCTGTCTCGTTGTTGTACCGAGTGTAGGCCGGAACGGGGGGGGGGGCGTGTAGGTTTAGAAGCTCTTCGTTTTCTAAGGTCCAGCTGATCTGCAGTTTAGCAAATGAGCACAGACGCATTGCACTGCTGAAATTCTACAGCAGTTCGGCGTGACGTCCGACTGCACAGCGCAGAACAGACGAGGCGGGTGTAGTGGGTCGGGACTGAGCAGATGTACGTGTTTCAGTGTGTTAGATGTCGCCGAACTGAAGAGGAAACCCCGTCGATTTGTTTTAATGTCGGATTTTTTCATGTTTTTCGATTCTTCATCTTAATACTTACTGAAGAATTTCTGTATCAGGAGTTTTGGACGGACTCTGGCGCGACAAACAGACAAGTGTGAAAGATGTAAATGTGTTTGAATGCTCTCTGCCCGGTTTAGTGACGTGACACCGTTTTACGCTTTAAGGCTTTCATGGTAGTGGAGTCTGGCTTGATCCGACTGTTAGTCACTGACAGCGGGTGTGTTGAGGAGCTGCTGCTGTCAGCAACAGCTGGAGGTTTTCCACAGAACAGATGATTTGACTAAAATAACATTTGCTGCTTAAATGACCCAGTGTGCGCCGAATGAAAGAAAACAACGTGTTGATTGAAAAGCGTGTTTTATTTTGATCTCAGACTTTGGCTTCAGCTGCAGGTAAATCAATAATCAGTATATTAGTGGAAAGTCGAACAGATCCTGGCGTGACGTTGCCTCCGCCCGAACAGATTGAGCAGGGATCTCCTAGGAAACGGTTGGTGACAGCCCCCCTCTCTTCTCCTCTGCTGTTAAGAATGGTCCGGCTCCGGTTCTCCCACTAAGCACTGCACGAATTGAGCAGATGTTCTCCAGCAGGATGAACCAGTCCAGTCTCCTGTACGGACCCCTGGAGGAGCTGCAGGAGCTGCAGGAGCTGGCCTTCAACGAGAGGCCCATCCGCAGGAGCCTCAAGGTATTTTACACGAACACGGGTTGGACATGTGTGTAATAGACGTGTGGTGTGTGAGACAGTGATGGAGGTGAGGATGAGTCAGTGGGAGGAAAATCAGCCTCCACACAGGAAGCTGAGGGAGACACTATGTCTGCGCAGCATGACGCAGTTTCGGTGTGTGTGGTTAGACAGGAGCCGGGGAGGACAGACAGACAGGAGGACAGACGGACAGACAGGAGGACAGACAGGTGGACAGACAGACAGACAGGAGGACAGACAGACATACAGGTGGACAGACAGGAGGACAGACAGTTAGGAAGACAGACAGACAGCAGGACAGACAGACGGGTGGGCAGACAGACAGGAGGACCTGGGTGGTTCTTCTTTTGGAGGAAACCCCAACGTGATGATGACAGACTCACACACTTACAGACATACTGTGATCTGTGAGTGGACTGAGACCAGATTCTTATAATGCAGTAAAGTGACTAGAACCAGGGCCCAGAGCTGCAAACATGGATCACCTGCAAATATAGTATAGGTGGGGGGTGACACAGTCTCAGGATCTGTCCACGCAGTGTCTTTGTCTCAAGTAAAAATACTTCCTGTCCTGTGTCTCTGTGTCCTCTGGTCCAACAGTTAAATCTCAGTTTGTCGTTTACTGTCAGACAGCCGAGGAGATCGATCAGCTGACTGTGGATGAAGACCTGAACGACATTGAGAGAGCTGTTTACCTGCTCAGGTGAGCTGTCTTTACCTGCTCAAGAAGCAGCTGGACTTGTTTTGGTTCCTTGACTACGTTTCACTCTCGAAAGTCCAATTGACTGGAAGGAGCAGCCAGTTTGACTTTTTAAGTCAGTTTTAAGTTGCTCTCTAACCACAAATCACCACCAGTTTAAACCAAAACGTCATCATCACTTTTAAAATACGCCCCAACTCTTACGTCTGTAAATGTGTGTCTGTCCTTCTCATTAAATAATCTATTTTTTCTCTGTCCTGCATCCTTCATTAGGCTGTGGATGATATTCACACTGATAATCATTGTACGACACGTAGCCGTTAGCATTTAGCATGTAGCTGCTGGTTTGTTCATGTTTCCTCACTTTATCAGGAACACGTATTAAATCCATCTGAATCCAGACTCGTTGTTTTCCTCACAGCTGACAGAGGAGGCAGGAGAAACAAACCAAAGCTCTGGACTCAGGACAGACAGTTAGCCAGGACGTCTCCTCAGACCAGTTTCTGGAGAAAAGTGGAGTGTAATTTTTCCATCTGTCTTGAGTTAATTCATCATTATGTCCAACTGATGAGGTCCAGTATCTTTAAATTTTCCTGTGAGGTTCCTCGAAGGAACATAACCACAAGAGGAGCTGTTGTAGCTTGCTGCCACACAGCAGGCATCTCCACAAAGCTGCATGTCGAGGCGTCCTTGAACAAAACCCCGAAGTAGCACAGACACAGGTCTAGCAGCTGTTCAAACAACAATATTCCCAAGGATCAATAAAGTATTCATTATTATTATTATTTATTTATACTACAGTATCTTTATCCTTTTTCCAATCAAAGGCAGGTTTGAATTTCTTACAGATGAATGTTATTAGTTTTTATTTCTTAGAAACAGGTTTGTACTAAACACAATTCAGGTCATAAGTGAATTTAGACTCCCTCTGGGTCTAATATAAAGTTCTCACATCTGTCCTGTTTCCTCTAATTATCATCAGTGTGGGTCAGGAGGTCCAGAGAACCAGTGTCATCAGCAACCTGCCAAGTTTGGTCCGCCAGAATCCAGCTGAGACATTTCGTCGGGTTGTGCCAAAAGTCCGCGTACGTAGCGTCATTCACGCTCTGCGTCCATAGAAAGGTGTGTCACAAAGTTAACCTGTCCTGTCTGTCTCACTCAGGAGGTCCTGAATGGATCTGGAGCAGAAATCCAGCTTGCAGCAGCAGCGTCATTTTTAACCATCCTGCAAGATGACATAATCCTGATCCACACCCACACGTACTCCATCCTGAAGACCGTCCTGCTGCACCTGAACCACAGAGACACAGGTAGTAACACGTGTACCTCCTCTTCTTGCCAGTACACAGCCCAAAGGTTAACGTCTGTATTTTGTTTTCAGTGGTGAGCAATGCATGGCTGGAGGCTCTGCTGTTGGCCATCAGTGCTTTACCCAAGGAGACAATCAAACAGGAGGTACACTCTCCCCTGTATGTCACACTTTCCTAATCTGTCTCTAGAACTGTCTCTCTCCACCTGTTCTTCTTTGTCCCACTTTCTGTTTGTCTCTGCAGGTGCTGAACCCCCTTCTTTACCAGTCTCAGCTGTCTCACTCCCTACAGGCTCGTTTGGCCAGTTGTCGCATTTTAGGAAAGGTTTCCTGCAAATTTGATTCTCACATGTGAGTTTTACAAGTGCGTTGCCTCACCTGCAGCGTCACTAACGGGTGCGTCATCTCACCTGTAGTGTCACCCACCGCTGTGTTCTTTTTGAATCAGAGTGAAGAAAGAGCTTCTGCCTTTGGCTCAGTCTTTGTGTCAGGATTTAGAGTTTGAGGTCCGAGCCTGTATGTGCCGTCAGCTGGAGACCATCGCCAGAGCCACTGGGTAAACATCAACAACTTCCAACAAGCATCAATCATACAAAAAAACACGTAATAAACAATAAACACAAATGTGTCTGATGTTCAGGGTGGAGGACATAAGGGCAGAGCTTCTTCCTCACTTGGTGGAGCTTGCAGCAGATGAGGAGTGCAGCGTCCGCCTTGCTGCCTTTGACACTATCATAAACCTGATGGAGATGATGGACAATGGTGAGTCAAGCGCCAGCCGCTCTCTGACATCTCCTGTATGTTTAAAGCCCCTCACCAACACCGACTGACTCTGATTAGATGACAGGCTCCATGTAGCGGTCCCTCTGATGATGTCGGTGTGTGGGGAGTCATCGCAGATGAATGAAGCAATGGTGGCATCTCTTTCATTTCAGTTTGGGAAGCTCTGCAGTGGGCTGGCAGGTGAGACTGGGATTCAGAGATCAGTTTGTAGTTTTTCTGAAGCTGCATTGCAGTGCGGAGAGGTGCTGACCCCAGGATTGATGAGTGCCTGTTTTGTTTCAGGCTCTTTGTCAGATGAGCAAAAGGCACAGTTGCTGGAGAGGTTTAAGGTGCTGTGTGTTGCTGGTCTGCAACCTGAAGAAAACCAAACTAATGATGACAACGAGTCAACGCTAATCCGCTGCAACTGCTGCTACAACTTCCCGGTAAACCACACAGTCCACAGACTCAGACAACAACTTTTCATTTGGAAATGGCCCAACAGGAACTGCTGCTTTAAAAAATAATAGCTGTGTAGACCTTCAAGAACCGCAGGGCTAGAACAAGTCCTGGTTTTGATAACATTAATTGTTTAATAAAATATAACTTACCTACAACAAAAAGCTAATAAGAAGAAACGTGAGAGGAGGAGTGGATATGGGAGGACTACTATTAGCTCTGTGAAACAGGTTTGAGCCCCAATTTATCTTAATTTGTATAGTGCCAATTCATAACATATGTAATCTCAAGGCACTTTACATAGCTCGGTTTAGGACTTTGCAAAAAGATAGGTGTATATAAACAGAACTGTCCTTTATCACACATCACTTTTTGCTGTCCCTCCAGGCCATGTTGGTGTTTGTTGACCCAACCCATTCCCTGTCTGAGCTCTACCCATCATTCTCCAGTCTCTGCTGTGACCCAGAGGTCAGCGTTCGACGAAGTGCTGCAGCCAGTTTCCATCAGGTCAGACATTAAGTCTAACCATGACCGAATGTCCTGATGTTTGATCTTTTGTCTGAACTGCAGTTAAGTTTGTTCTGAAGGAGTCCGAACAAATTATCTCAAGGGTTCATTGTCTTCGGGGCAGGAAGCAGGTCCAAATCAAAATGCTGGACAGGCACAGCGACGTGACTGTATTACGTTCTGCTTCTCATTATCACAGGACATGACAATAGTTCAATGTATCTGGTTTTTAGATGATAAAAACAGTTTTCTCTGCATCCACCTGTCAGGTGGTGAAGCTGCTCAGTCCAAATGTTCAGGTTGTCCACAAAGAGCTTCTAACTCTTCTGCAGGATGATGCTTTGGAGGTAAGTTCAGGGTAACAGGACACATCTGTTTGTTCCACCAACATAAATGTCATTATGTTATAAATGATCTACTTCCTGGTTTTCTGAATAAATTGGTCATGAAATGTGATCATATTATGGACATTAACTAACACAATATTTCTCATTAGAGGAGAGACATCAGAAGACCTAATATCAGAGTTTGATTTGCAACTTGGAATGAGTTACACAGTAATCTCTGAGCATAGATATTTATCAGTCCACATTTAGAAAAAATGTCCATAAAGGAGACTACTCTCCAGAGAAGAGGCTCCCAGCCAAAAGCACAGTGTGGTGCAAAAAGTTGTCCTACTTAACAGCTGATAGCGGCCTGGTAGCTCAATGGGTTAGGCGTCAGACTGAGATGCAAAAGGTTCGAAAGCCATCTGACTCCTTGTCCATCCCCTACAGGTGTGTTCCTGAGCCAGACGCCAGCGCTTACCTAGCGCTGTAAGTCACTTTGGATAAAAGTGTCTGACAATCAAAATAATGTAAAGTACTTAAAAGCTTAGAGAGGTCTGTCATTTTCATCATAGGTAATTGTTCTACACTTATATAGAGCTTTTTTATGCAGACTGGTCCTCAAAGCGCTTTACACTGCTGCTTATTCACACACACACACACACCGATGGCAGCTGACCTGACACACCAGGGGCAACTTGAGGTTCAGTGTCAGAAGTGGTTTTCCAAGAAATCTCATGTCTAATCACTCACACTCATTCAGGAAGCAGCAGTCCTCTCACAGAGGAGTGTGTCTAAGGAGCATGTTGTATGTGTGTGGTTGTATGAACCCTCATGATTCTCTCAAGTGAAACGTGTTTTCTCCACCTGAGCTGGTGTGCCAGAAAAAGTGTGAATGCACCGGCTCTGCACTTTACTTTTTTTACCATGACTCTGTATCTACTGTTAGTATGTTTAAAAAAGATCAGAAGTGCTTGTGTATCAGCTCAGACATTGTGTTTGTTGACTGTGGTGAAGATCAAATCACATTTTATAACCAGTTTATGCAGAAAATGAAATAGTTATTTTTCATACAGGGAAATAGTTGTGACTTGAATTGTTTTCAAAAAGGAAAGAAAAGACACACAACAAGAAGAGATCTATACCAAACAAACAAAACCCAAAACACTTAGGAACAAAGAAACTAAAGATAGATAATATTCAGTGCGATTTAGAATGTAGTTCATTCAGAAGCTGGTCTAACATGCACTAAAGCTTTGATTATTGTTGAGGTGTTGGATGCTTTGATGAATCACCTGGAGGAAACTCTGGAGTCAGTTCTGTCCAGAGTAGAGAACCCGACACTGGACAACAAGGTGAGAAGACAGTCCTCTATCAATAACAAACTAGTGCTTGATAATCTCAAAAAAGATTTTTCCAATAGCAACTGGACTTGTTTTATTACCTTGACTACGTTTCACCCTTTCTCAAGTCGGACAGTCCTGCCCCCTGGCTTTCAAATATGTTGTCAGGAAGTTCACACCAGGTGAACCAAAAGTGAAATGTAGTAAAGGAACTAATAGTTGCTATTGGGAAACTTCTTAGAGGCAGTAGTGCTTCTTCTGTTGTTCCTGCATGTTCTTTTGTGGGTCTTATGTATTCTACTGTGTAGTAGTTCCCATGTAGGTTTTGGGAACCCTACCATGTTCTGCTGTAATGTTTTTGATTGCATTCAATTTATAATTGATATAGCACCTATCAAAACCAAATCATCACATCCCCGGACATTTCTCATACTTCACGTTGACTTATAGAGTTAAATAAGAGAGTAACCCAACAATCGTAATCAAGCAGTATTAGGAGTCCATGGAGAGATAGAAGAAGAATCCGCTTTGTTGTCATTAAATACATTTTTACATGTTACAACAACATTTGGTCTCCACATTTGACCCCTCCCCCCTTGGCGGGAGCAGTGAGCAGCCACAGGCGGTGCTCAGGAAGCTAGCGCTAAGTGTCTTGATAAGGGACGCACCTGGTATGGGGGATGGGCTGGGTGCCGTAGCTCAGAATCGATACCGATATCTCTGCATTCCAGCCCTCTGCCTTAACCACTGAGCTACCAGGCTGCTCCCTGTAATGGAAGACACCTGTAGCACCTGTAGCACACCCGGGCTTGGGGGGATGGCCATCTGTTCCACCTGGTTGGGGGTAATGAACAGTTGAGAAAAACACACCAGGCAATAACAATCAACAGATATAGAACAAATTTCAGAGAATGCCAGCAGCTTTCAGGTGCAACCAGCCAGTAGCACATGTACCACACAACCTGTAAGCTTGGGAAAGTAAGAACTGTGGTTCTGGGTTCTGTCCATCTCAGATACAGATTCAGTGAAATGCCTAGACAGCCGTCAACGACCTTAGAAATGTAATTACAAGAAATAGGTAGGGCAAATATGTTAGATAAAAGATATAAGATAAAATACAATCTACAACATAGAATATAATAAAGATCTAGATATCTGGTGATATAGTCATTGTGTGGTGACTTGTAGTTTTCCCATGTTCTGTGGTGTTTAGCTTGTTGTCTCCCCTTTAGTTGATCCAGGGTCTGCTGTCTTTTCTCTGTTTCTCACCAGTTCCCAGAACTGTTGTCGGCACTGTTGCTGGCAGAGCAGAAAGTTGGATGTTGTCTGCGTTGGCGGCTCCATGAGAAGCTGTTGCAACAGTACAGCTGCTTGGCCCGACTGCTCCCTGGAGACCTGCTGCACCAGAACTTCTCCCCACGCATCTTTACCATTCTTACTACCAATGTCAGCACCTCAGCACACAGTGCTACACAGGTAAAGCAGGTGAACACGCGAGTAACCTCTCCTCTGATCCTTTTGGTTCCAGAAAGTGTTGCCAGTTCAGAAGGAGGCAGCTCGTACATTCTGTACATTTCTCCGCTACAACCGCAAACAAGAACAGCGTCAGGAGATGATGGAGCGACTACTTCAAGGTCAGAACCTTGTGGTTCTTTGGGTCTCCTCAGGTACCTTAGTTTAAATATGTGTAATCTGTTTCATAGTGTTTCTGGTCCTTAGGTCTGGCTCAAGGTCGGAGCTACTGGAACCGTCTCAGGTTTCTTGATGTTTGTGAAATGGCCATTGAGATTTTTTCCAGAAAGTATTTCAACAAACACTTCATGAGCCCGGCGCTGGAGCTGGTCCATGACCCCGTTGCAAATGTCAGGTTGGTTAGTCCACACTCAGTCTGGTTAGCCTCGTAAAATGTGTCTGATATAAGACACATCAATTGAATTCAGCTTTATTTATATATATTCGCAGCATAAGTCATCTCAAGGCACTTTACAGTTGACAGTGATGAAAAAGGAGAGGAGCTCAGTGTGATCAGCAGACTAAATCTATAGCAGCATAACTAAGAGATGGTTTTAGTCACCTGATCCAACTCTAACTATAAGCTTTATCAAAAAGGAAAGTTTTAAGGCTAATCTTAAAGCTAGCGAGGGTGTCTGCCTCCCGAAC
>JAUMTR010000016.1:16314866-16341841 GCA_032270685.1 Microctenopoma stevenorrisi
CAGGAGAGGAGCTTGATAGCTGAAGGCTCTGCCTCCCATTCTACATTTAGAAACTCTAGGAACCACAAGTAGACCAGTACTCTGCTGCCCAGCAGAGCGAAGCGCTCTGCTGGGATAATAAGGTTCTATGAGGTCTTTAAGATATGTTGGGGCCTGATCATTTAGTGCCTTATATCTAAGGAGAAGGATTTTAAACTCTATTCTAGATTTAACAGGAAGCCAATGGAGAGAAGCTAATGTATTCGAAATATGATCTTTCTTGCTAAGTTCAGTCAGAACTCTGGCTGCAGCGATGTTTTGGAGTTACTTCCTCTTCCGTTTATCAACAGACCGCTCCGATGAAGGCTACAGTGCTAGCCAAAACATATCAGTAGGTAAAAATCTAAACTAATTACTGTGTTTAAACAAGAATCAAAGAATAACCAAACAATCACACAGAATGAGCACACAACAAATTGCCTGTTAGTCTTGTGTGTTCTGATTCAGGAGATCACAGGACCAGCCAGGCTTGAAAGGCTTAGTTCTTCAGCTATATGCCCACCTTCACTGACAACCTCCACTAACAACCTTCTGGACAAACCTCAAAGCTGTTGCGTCCACATTGTGGGAGAAGAATATCGCTCATTTACAGTCAATTAAATTTCCCAAACCTGCCTCATAGACAATGCCTCAACCAGGGACTCATAGCTCAACCTTGTTGCATGTTTGAGTTTACTAGTGTTCAGCACTGTGGGGCATAAATCACTTTATCTTACACAGCAATTCACCAGGTCTTTCTCTACACAAGTCCCAGAAATGTCTGAGCAGAATTACATTTGGAACATGTTCTTCAACCAATAAAATACTCACAAAGTGAAGGATAAAAATGAAAACTGTGTGAGCTCACGTACGGATCAGGAGGCTTTTCAGCTGGAGGATTTGGAGAACTGTAGTGTGCAGTTGTGTGAGTTAGAGTTGGATTATGGGGTTGTTTTGAACTGGGTTGATTCAGGGTGCTCTCAGGTTGGTGGCGGGATGTAGCAGTGGGGGTAGTGCTTATTGTGCGTGTTGTGTTAGAGTTGCTGGGTGCACTGGAGTTGCAGGTTGTGTTGGTGTTGTTGCAGTGTGTGTCAGTTAGACTGCGTTCGATGGCGAGCTGCAACAATTCGTCATCATTCAAATTGCTGTAGAGGGAATAATCCTCAAAGCCAAGAGCTGCAGATCCAGAATGAGAGATGCTGGCTGCTGACATGATGGAGCTGTGAGGACAAAAGATGAGTGTAAATGGTAAATGGTCTGCACTGCTTTTCTACCTAGACTGGTCCTCAAAGCGCTTAACACTGCTTCTCATTCACACTGCTCTACCTCCTGACTCACAGCCGTTTCTCAAGTCTCCATTAAGTTTAACAATTAGTTCACATACAGTGACAAATCACTCGAACAGTGACAGTTGCCATTCTCGGTAAAAAAACTAGCAGAAGTTAGGTAGCTCAGTACACCTTACTGTGCAATACGCAGACAAAAGGACTTCAGTAACAGGAAAAAGCTGAATGCCCCAAAACTGTTAATAACAAAGTGAAGGCAAAGAATCTGGGGTCTATTTTAAATTGACTAATGTGCAGCAGTGCAAGACAAATAAGTTCTTTAAAAACTTTACAAGGTAATTTCCAGTTTTTTTTTTGCTGTCTCTTACAGTTGTAATGCACTTAAAATGTTAATTTCAGACCCCTCCATAATTTAGATTGGGACAACTTACAAAATCTCAGGGTGCTCAAATACTTATGTTCCTTACTGAATATTCAAAAGTTGTAACAGCAGGTTGTTTGTGTTTTGCTGAAATATTGATGACTGTCAGAATATCAAGAATCCAGTGTTCATCAATATATGCTAACTAACCTGAACAAAATAGTTGTCTTTCTGTGTGAAATATAGATATCGCACAATAATATTTTAAACAGCACATATTGTCTCTGAATGTGACTCCAACGCTCCTCACCTGGTTTGTTGATCCAGTGTTTCCCCCGAGTTAAACCGTGTTCATGTGTTTATCAGTCTCTGCCTCTCTGTGTCAATGTTGTCTGCAAATGACAGTTTAGGGGGATGGGTGGTGGTTCAGGTTTATTTTAGGGACCAGCAGTCTGAGCTTGTTGACCTGCTAAACTCATCACTCACTCCAATATTACAAGTCAAGTTACATAAAACTACTGCAGTCACTGAAAAACACCAGACTTGAATAAGGCTTGTGTAAATAATTAAATAATTAATAAAATAACTAAAATTTTGATGCATTTCCAGTCTCGGACCTTTAAAACTGACATTATTCCAACTCATTTCTTTGAAGATGTCTTAGGTAACATCCTACTATCTTGTTAATTATTAATAGCAGCCTGGTTATTGGTACAGCTCTCAAATTACCTTCTACTGGCATCAGACAGAGGAAAGTGTGCTATTTTAAAACTTTTAGATTTGATTGCTGCATTTGCCACCCCCAATGAGAATGTTCCATAACTTCTTCCGAGTTTACATTTGTTTTGTTGACCTCTTTTAGGGGCATGAATATCATATATTTTTTTATTCTTTTGGGTAAAAAAAGTCTATATGACAAATCTATATCAGTAGGTTTTCAAATGAGAGTAAATGGCACAATTCACTGTGTCAATCTCTTCCATGAATAAAACCTTGAAGACCGCAGATCAATATGTTACTGTGCCTCCTGTTTCTCATATCTGCATCTAAACTGGTGCTGTGTTTTATGCAATGACATTCACAGGCATGTTTAAAACTGTAAAACATGACCATAACAAACATTGAAAAAGACTTCAACTGTTTGTGTTTTATCAGCCGTTTGTTGTGACTTTGGTGAACAGGACCAGGGGCCCGTTCAGAAAGCGGGTTTAGTGAAAACCTTTGAGTTAGTTTACCTTGAGATGAGGGAAACTCTGGTTTTTAGGTTTCACAAAGCAAGTTCAGGGTAACTCCGTGAACCTAACCTGCTCGGTAGCAGGTTTGCTTCAAACAACTCTGAGTTTCTCCGGCTCTTACGCTGAAGCCTGCGTCTGAAACCAGCAGCAGACACATCCGTTTCTTGACGAGCCTTGGAAGCGCAGATATTACACAGAGATCTCTGTCGGGAGGTGATGATCAGACCCAGAGTTCATGCTTTCTCGCTCCCAGATGAGTATCTGTGTGAGGGTTACCGTTTTTCGCGACCATCGATAATTTATTTAAGAAATATTCTCAGTCTCAATCTCTCGTATGACCCATTATGGAAATGATGCTCTCAGCACCGAGCAGATTCTGTGTGTTGCACCTCGTTTTTTTGTGAGTGAGTTTTCTGTATAATATCGGTGATTTTCACCTCCTTCAAGATCATATCTAATGCTGAATACATTATTAGCAATAGCTATATTATTATTATAGCAATTTCTCCCTTATATTCCACCCACTATTAACACTTTAGAATACTAGGTGTAGCTACTTACAATGTCCGTTATAGCAGAAGGCTCCACAAGAAGGATTACACCATCACTACCTGGTAGAAAAATATTAGTCAGCTGATGATTTCCCAGGACAGTGCCCCATCTAAAGTTTTTCTTTTAGTTAAATACAGTGCATGTCTCATCACCCTAGAATAGATTGATATTTGAGAGCAGCCAATGACAGAGAACTGTAGCCTACAAATTTAATGACAGACAGACTTTACACCTAACCTATGCCACAATCTTATATCCTCATGCATGAGCGTAACTGTACGGCCTGGTAGCTCAATGCATCAGACTGGGATGTAGAAGGTCGCAGGTACGAACCCCGTCTGACTTCTAATCTATCTCCTACCAGGTGTGTCCCTGAGCCAGACACCCAGCGCTAGCTCCTTGTAAGTCGCTTTGGATAAAAGCGTCTGCCAAGCAAAGTAAAGTAAAGTAAAGTAACTCAGGGTAACTTTGACTCCGAGCTGATTGAACTAATGCTTAACACCTGTTCTGAAACCGAAAACTCTGAGTTGGACAACCCTGAGTTCTGGTTTTGACTCAGAGTTTGTTTAACCTTCTTTCTGAAACGGGCCCGAGGTCATGATTCACAAACTCGTTCCATTTGTGATTAATGAAATTTAGAAATTATATATTTTACTCTAAATACTCTAAATAAATGTAAATATGTTTAAGTATGTGTGTGAAATCAGTGAATTCAGACATGTGCTATAGTTTTTTATTGTTTACGCATTTTCATTTGTTTTTAAAACAGCTGATGACCCACTCATGCTGCTCTCTGAGAGAGCCGAACCAAGTGTTCGACATTGAAGCAGCCGCAAGCTGATTCAATGTTTTGTCACTGCTGCTTTAAATTAAAAGTCTTTGAATGTGTCAGTTTTTCCACCGGATTTGCTGAAAAAGAAGAAGAAGAATTAGTCAGGTCACATGATGCAGAGCATGAAGATGATTGTCCTCTTCCTTACCGGGTTGTTGAGCAGCTCATTGATCTTCCTCTCCTCCACTGACCCTTGGTCTATCTTCTTCAGGTATCCTATTAACAGCTGTCTGTCTTTCAGGTCGCGGTATGTCTGAGTGGCCCAGAGACATGCTAATCATCATGAGATCACTGATTCTGATTGGTTTAAGGAAATAAAAAACTCACGTTTATGACGATGTTGTGACATTTGTGTTTCTGAGCCAAACTGATCCTCAGGTCCGAGTCATCGACCAGAGCCACATACTCCTGCAGCACCTGTTAATCAGGCAACATACCTCTCAGCCACAGACCTCGCCTATACCTGTGCTGTGGTGCCTGGGCTCCTCACCTGTGTTGGGGCGTAGTTTTTCTGCAGGATGTCAACAACCCGCTGGAAGCTCAGCGGTGACTTCTTTCTGGTGAATCCAAGCCAGTTCCGGCTGGTGAACAGAGCGTCCACGTCTGACCACGCCTTCAGCTTGGCCTGCGCCGCCAGTGCCGTCACAAAGTACTGCTTCTCCGAAATCTGGGATTGGGAGTCAGGGGTGATTAGTTACCAATGGTTTGGTCTTTGGCCTTTACTTTACAGATGCTTTTATCCAAAGCGACTTACAAGGAGTCAGTGCTAGGTGTCTGACTCAGGGACACACCTGCTAGAGAATGGACTAGGAGTCAGACGGGGTTTCGAACCCCCAACCTTCTGCATCCCAGTCTGACGCTTAACCCATTGAGCTACCAGGTCGCAAAACTAATAGTTATTGTGTACAAGAAATTAAACAGGTCAGTTCTCACCTTGAAGGACTGACGAATATTCAGAGGACTGCTGTATGTTCCCTGCAAACAGACACAACAATGTCCTGTAGGATAAACTCAGGAGTTCATTCTTGATACAGAAGGAAAAAAAACTCATGATGCTCCCCGACGTTTGTCACTATTGGAATGATCAAATCTTTTTGTCAACATTAATTTTAATTCTGTCAGCAAAACTAGATAAAAATGTACAGAAAGTGGGCAGGAAACAATTTTTATGTGCACTGGTCTTAAAATTACGAAACAGGAAACTGACTATATCTGATTCACATTTTAGTGTAAACAAAAATTTCACAAGGACTTCACACTATTTACCAATCCCTCCTCAGCTACAAGTTCCTGGTTTTGAACTCTGCGGTCCAAACAATATACGATTGAAACCAGGTACATATACTGTATCTGAGTGTGTATAAGTACAAAGTAACCTCAGACTCGCTGTAATGGTAGAGGCAGCAGTAGTACAGAGTCGTGATCAAGGGCATGTTAAGGATTGATGCTCGTCTGGGATACTTCTGGAAAATTTCAACTTTCCCTCCACGCTCAGCCTGCTGGTCTGTTGCCTGGCCACAACACAACAGAGAAATTGGGATTAAACTGGGGTCCAACTGGAGTGAATAAGGCCAAGTGATGAAAATACTACTACTGACTTCGACAATAATCTGTCGCTCCAGCAGAGTGTAGTGGTCCTGAACGTGTCCCGAGTCCTCTGCAGAGAACGGGAGACTGAAGACAAACAGATTTACATTCAGTGTCTGGAACAGAATATCCAGGTAATCAATCTGTGATAGTCAGATTGACAGGAAACAGCTGCTTTATTCAGCAATCAAAGTAACTTAAGACTTGTTTTAGGTGTCACTTACCCAATGCAGCTCTTCAGAAAGTCCCGCCTCTTGTTTTCATCTGCGATGGTCAGGTGTTCTCTATACTGTAATAGCTATTTCCATAGAAACAAAAAAGAAATTACATCACAAAGTGATACTACTGATCACAGTATAGTACAAGTGAGTACTACGCACCGCCATGTCCTCTGTCCTGCCCAGAGCTCTGAAGACAAAGAGGGGAAGAAAACAAATTTATGTTAAAGTGGATTAAACAAGGTACAAGTGTGACAGAAAGGTATGGTCAGAAACCTGAGCAGTTCCAGCAGTAACCTCTGGTCTCTGGTCTCAGTCAGGTAGTGGATAAAGTGTCTCAAAGCCATCTGTCTGGACTCGAGCTCCCGAAATAAAACCTCTGAAAACAGGAACCAGGCAATGAGAGAACTGGACCAGAACCAAGTTTAGGAATGAGTGATCCTGAAATGGGAACAGTAGACTCACCTTTACTCAGAGTCCTCTTTAAATAAATTAAAACCTGAAACAGTGAGTTTTAAGTTAAGTTTCGAAGTTGACAAACTCATACAGTTTGTTCTGAATCGAAGTTTAAATAAAGTTACAGCAGTGATGACATTTCCATCGTGAGCGGAGACAGAGATGTCAAGGAGACAAAGCTTGTCCTGCAAAGAGCGGAACTGCTCCAGAGATACCACCTGAAATACACAAATACAGTATAAATAGTCCAGGATCCTTAAGACTGCAGAATCCTGATAAGAGGTTGAATCTCCGTATGTAATTCCCTTTCCTCATTAATTAACTGTATTTACTAGTACTACAAGCATCATATTAAGTTGGGAGGGGCTCTGTCTACACCCTGAAACTTTCAAGGAAACACTAAAAGTTGTGTTGAACTATTTCATTTGCAAACAGCTGAAAGACATTTTACGAAAAAAAACATTTCTTTAGTTTTAATCAGTGAATATTGATTAAAATATTGTCCAGATACAGAGTAAAAAATACTAGTGTAATAAATATACAGTACTACAATACCACACTCGACTGTACAGGAATACTAACGTCTATCTACACTGAAGGTACAGACAGGTAAACAGATGTTGTCACCTTTCCTTGCAGCATTCTCTGCACCGTCTCCTCAGGTGACAAATCACTGACAACATCCTAAAATAACAACACATCGTTACCACAACAATAAATATGAAATCAAATTGCAGAGCTGAAAGTAATCTGATTACTGAGCCATGATCAGGTTACTGGTACATTGTTACCTTGTATTCAAATTTAGGCTTTCTGAGTTCTGGAGCATAGAGCCTGACAGACGAGTCGCTGAATGCTAAAACACGAAGACGTCATTTCAGTTATCACGTCAACAACTCACTAATTCAATGTCAACATATTCACTTGTTTGTGGACTCACAGTCAGTAAAGGCCTGGAGGTTTCCTCCTTTGGTTTTTCCTACACATAAAACAGATTCAGACTGTGAACACATCAACTGTTTCAATGATCTGACAAACTTCACCCACTCACCTGTCTCACCTTTAAACAGAGAGCTCAGCGAGTATCCTGACAGACTCCTGGTCGGAGGGTCCGTGCTAGTCTTGGGGAAGGAGGGCTCTCTGTCTGTCCTGTGACTGGACGCTGCCGTCTCTCTGACTGACCAGGAGATACCTGTGGGCAGAGAATCAGGTGCACCCTGTAGCCAATGACTGCTCAACCTCATTCACGGATGTGATTAAAAAGCTAGTCTTACTTCCGACAGGTTCTCCGCTCCAGCTGACCTTCTCCACATCGTCCTCATCTTCATCTTCATCCACCAAAGGACGGATGTTGTTTACTGCCTGCTTTGATTCTTTTAACTGAAATACACAGTTATGCATGTGCAAAAAGGGACATGGTTGTGTATGAGAAACATTTATTATAGAACCAAACTTGATGAGAGAATTTTCACAGGTTGTTAAAGTGAAACCAGATTCTATAATGATCCCTCACGTAAACCAAAAATCTGTATATCTGAGCCGAGTTACAATCTGTTTCTGATTATTTCCACTACACAAACAAAATTCATAATCAGTCCTGAAACCTGAGTCATGTGATCCACTCAGTCACGTCTGCAGCAGAATCATACTGCTGCAACACACGAGACATCAGAAAGGCGAGTCTCATTCAGATTGATCATTAATTATCTAATTTGTCAGATTGTGTTCTCAGCTCCTAAGTGATTTGACCTGGTTCCTCCCGTGTCTGAGGTTCACACATAGACAGTAAATGTTCTAGTGCAGAGGACCAATGCTCAAACAGAGATTCTGAGCTGGGACATTTAATTTTTATTAGACAAAAAACGTATCTGACAAAACTCTGAACCTAAAGACGAAATTATTGAGTCTTGTCAAAATGTTTTCTTTGTTTTGGACCACACATTTAGACCATCACACCACTGTGCAAGACCCTAAAACACCCAGTGGACAAATACTGGTCTGTAAGGTTTGTTCAGGTTTTGTCTGGACTGCTTTGTTGTGGGTATACAGGAACCAACACAGATCAGATGAGACTCTGTTGGCTATAAACTAGCTGATGACCTCTCCCATGGATACTAATTCAGAGCCCAGGTCATGGTCTCGTGTCAGGTCTAACCTTGCTGAATCCGTCATCATCGTCATCAAAGGTGAAGGGTTTACACTTGGTGCTGTGCCAGAAATCTTCTTCATCAGTTCTACTCTTCAACATCTGCACACAACCAGGAAATATAAAAACAATAATTAAGGATGCTAGTAAACCTGTTCCCACACTACATCTGGTTTAACAGCACTTCTGAAACACAGAAAGAGGAAGAATCACTGCATTTTTATTGTACAGCAAGCGCTCTTTATTCACATCGTGTTGCTGTTGATAACGCAAGGAGCCACACACAAAGTGAATCTTCAAAGCCGAATGTTTTTAGACTGCTGCTCTATTTCAAATGTACCATGTAAACACACAAGCCAACTATATTGTTTAATGTTAAGACCCTTTTAACATACTTAAAATACTTCTAATATGCCCAATTATTTCTGCATCCTTAGTCATAACTGATGATAACTGGGGGTAAAAGAGGTGAAGTGCTCAATCTCTGGCCCCAACATTACATATCAACTCTGTCAGTGACTATATTTTCTGTCACAAGCAATCAAGCAATCAAAGTTACCATCAAAGTTAACCTGAGTTACGCTCATGCACGAGGACATAAGAAGCCCTAATCAATGGAACACAGATGACAGGATTCACCATGGAAATCAGCGGACAAAAGTCAGAACCTCCTACTTCTCTCTTCCTGACGAACCGGAGGCAGTCTGTGTGGCTGGGGAAGACTGTCTCAGACTCCCAATCTATCAGCACAGGATCTCCACAGGGCTGTGTACTTTCCCCCCTGCACTTTTGCATTGTGCGCTCGGCTGAGAAGGTGATAGGCTGCAGCCTTCCATCTCTCCAGGACCTGTACGCCTCCAGGACCCAGGGGGCGAGCAGGCCGAATAGCAGCGACACCTCTCACCCTGGACACGAACTGTTTGAGCCACTTCCCTCTGGCAGGAGGCTACGGTTCATCAGGACAAAACCTCTGACCATAAAAACAGTTTATTTTCCTCTGCCATTTGTCTCATGAACACCTTGTGATACCTGCATTAATCTTACATACCGGTCACTTTAATAGAATGTTTGCACTGTTATTCTTCTGCAGCTACTTGTATTTACTATGTGTGTTTATGTTGCACCTTATCACCAAAGCAAGTTCCTAGTCAGAGAGCTGCGCGCTATGACAATGGCAATAAAAGTCTTCTGATTCTGATTTTCTCCCCAGTAGAATTTAATCTGTATATGCAGAAAATGAGCATATTTTAAAAGAAGAAGTAACACTGCAGCAGCAGAAAAAGAGAGGGAGCTTGTGTGGCAGAAACTTTGCAGACTAAGTCAATGCGTGAGTAATTTTATAATAAAAAACAGATAAATGTTTGGTCTTGATGTGCCTCTAATTTAACATCCAAATCCCATTTCGAGCCCACTGGTGCAACCCAACAGGCTCAAAAAGGACAGGGCAGCAACTAAACATGAAATATAAAAAAATAGTTTAAACAGGTGATGTATAACATTTTATTTTTTACATTTGATTTACAAGCAATTGTGATGCTGTTTAGCCTTCTTTCATTAAACTGCATTCAGTGGTTACATTCTACACGTGTTCGCATCCAACTTACAACTTCTTTCTCTTCAACAGAGCAATGCTGGAAATGAGGGGTCCATTAATGAGGATGAAAAATATCAAAATAATTAGCTGCAGCAGCTTTATTGTAATTTCATTTTGAAAGTTAAAAGCTATTATTTACGCTCAATGCTGTGGAGCGTAATTAATATCCATAATTTCTTGAAGGAGATATGATGGGAATGTGAGTTCCATCAATGCAGCCCATCATACCTGGAAAACCTAAATGTCTCATTGACGAGCTTCCAGTCTCCAAGCTTTATGACATATATTAATTATTGCTTACACTGATACCTGCAGTTCTGTGGATCGCTTCTTTGAGATGTCTGGTTGTTCTGTGACCTGGGAACACTACAAAGGTGCACTGAAGTCTTTAAGTGCAAGGGTCATATTTCTGACAGCCCGCCAGACGGTTGCCCTGCCAAACTGTGCATGTCACAGAAGTTGCTCGTTGCTGCATAATTTCCACGATATGAGAGATGTGTGGACTGAGAATATTTCATACATAAATTATTGATGGTCGCGAAAAACGCTATCGCTCACACAGATACTCATCAGGGAGTGAGAAAACATTAACTCTGGGTCTGATCATCATCTCCCGACGGAGACTTCTGCGTAATATCTGCGTTTCCATGTCAACATGCGGACACGCCGTGTCTGCTACAGATTTCAGACCGCAGGCATTAACTCAGAGTTTTTTAAGGTTCGCAGATTATGGTGCCCGGGTAACCAACTCAGAATTACACTGAACTTGCTTTGTGAAACCGAAAAAATAAAGTTTCCCTCATCTCAGGCTAAACTAACTCAAGGTTTTTACTAAACCCGCTTTCTAAAGGGGCCCTAAGTGAGAGAGAACACTGGACTAAACCATGGCCTCTATGCGGAGCCGAAGGTTTCAGTACGTTTATCACAATAAGGTTTATTAAATCTGTGTAAATCTGAGTGTTTTCCTGGATGTTTTCATTTTCTCTCAGTAACAGGAAGCTAGTTATGCTAAAACGCTAACGACGGGTTTTCTTTATTTCGCTATGACTAAAGGGCGGGAACGACGACAACACCACACAGCTGGGAAGTGGGTAAAGTGGACAAACAAAAACTATCGAACTCCGAGTTTCTAAACCCACTGTCGATCAGAAACAATCAGGTGTTTTTACCTTCAGCTGCATCAGCTGCACTTCCTGCTCTTCTTCTTCTCTGGTGGAGGCTTCATGGTTTCTGCCCGCGCGGTGGCTGATGGGAGTTGTAATGACAAAACAACAATTTTTTCAAACTATTAAAAACCAGGGCAATTACAAAAGCAGACAAGACAACGGGTGATGTTAGCTAAAAACAGAATCGAAATCACGTCATAAGATAAATCTCTATTGTCAAAAAACAGAATTTATTAGATACAAAGTACATGAAGGAAATACAGAAAAGGGTATCGAAATATCAAAATTTAGCAGAGGAATATTTCCCTTATAGTTTATTTAACTTTTTTCTATTAAAGACTTTAGTATATCATTTCAAAACAGTCCAGGATATATATTATATATAGAGAGATATTTTAAAAGGAACAAGGAGGAAAAGGAATTTCTTTTTCATTTTTAATTTCATCAATTTTATTGCTTATAGAATATGTATCATTAATTATGCTAGTGACCAATACACCTTTGTTTGTCTCCAATCTAATAACAAATTTTAAGCTGTTGTAAAGCACCTGTTGGAACTACTTGTTTGACCAAATTTTATTAAATTTGAGGAAGTGACAATGTGGAGTTTTACTTTGAAAGTCAGAGGAGGTTTATATTGAAGGGGCTGAACAGCTGATACGAGACAGTTAGTCTGAACTATAGTACACTCAGTACTCACAGTGGTAGTACTAGTATTTATTCAGTGCTGCAGTAATACTATAGTTATTGATAAGTGATCGGCTATAGGTCAGTTATGGCTAAATGGGGAGAAGGAGACCCTCGGTGGATTGTTGAGGAGAGAGCTGATGCTACAAATGTCAACAACTGGCACTGGTCTGCTGATGCTTTATTATTATATCTATTATTATTATTAGTAGTAGTAATAATAGCAGTAGTACTTAGTTTAACAAATCCCATGTGTGTGTTTGTGTGTTTTAATGTCATGAGTTGTTTGATTTCCCTGCTGCAGGTGAGTGAGGAAGATAAGATAGATAACACCTGTTAGTACAGAACCAACTGGACTAAACAGTGTTAAACTGTTTGATTAAAGAACAAACAGAGAAAATCAGTCCTTATCAGCACGATAGATTTAACTAGTTATTTTAAACTGAGATATTTGAGCTGCAGCTGCTTCAGATATTTTTAAGCCATGACCACTGATCTGAGGTCAGTGCTCAACATGTGCTCACCAACTGTCAGTAAACACACAATGCACAAGTCAAATAAGGATTAAAAAAGGAAAAATTAATACATTAAATAAAATATAAATAAATTATAATTTTAAAAAACCTAAAATACATTGCAAGTATTTGCTCTAGCTGCTTCACAATTAAAGCCTTGATGTGGTTGTGCAGCTCAGTTTATTGCCGCTTGTATTAAATACTTTTAGCATGTACAAAAGTGAAATACTGTTCTCCACCTCAGTGCTCAGATACACACACACCATACAAAATATAGTACAGACAGTATAAAACATACACATGCTAAGAGTAATGCACATAGTTAAAAGGAGACACTTTGTTCTCTGAGGGAATTAGGGCAATTTTATGCAAATTATTAATTTCTCTGATAGCCTACTGTTGAAACGGTTTGTGCACTATCTCGATGTTCTAGAAGTCTCCTACCAGAAGTAGTGGCGCAAAGAGACAGTGAGAAGGATAGGAAGTATGCCCCCCCCCCCCCCACCCGGCTTTCACATATGTTGATGTGACCACCTGAGCCAGAGCGTGAACAACTGGGTATCGTGGAGATAACATTGTAAGTGGGTGATAGATTATGCCTGAGGCTGCCTCCCCTGTTTAAAGAGGGTTTTTCAATCTTGCAGTAAACTGCTTCATTCACACCTCGTTTAAACCAATCAGCTTCCCGGTCTAGGATTCTGACTTCATTGTCCTCAAACTGTGGACATTTGGGAAGGACAACCCACAGGTGACCACCAATCACCAACCTGAGGGTTCCACAGGGTTCATAAACCTGCTGCTCACACCAGTCAGTCAGACTTGAGAAAGCCGTCTGGAATGGAAACGTCGTCAAGAAACCTAACAAGTCCAGTTGCTATTGGATAAACCTTTTTTGAGATAACCATGACCTGGATGACCGAGAACCTTCACAGATATAATCTTGGTAACATTATTTATCTTCTTCATTAGGACTGAGCGAGACGTCTCCTCCTGGTCCTCTTCACGCCTCTGTCAGCTTCTCCTTGGGGTGAAGGTCGAGGGGGCGGAGGGTGTGTGTCAGGTGACCAATGTGGACAAACTGGATGGAGAAGCTTCAATCAACAACCGCAAAGGGAAATTGATCTTCTTCTATGAATGGCAGCTGAAAGCTGGTTGGCTGGGTCCGTGATGTCACCTTATTGTCATCTGTGTAATTACATATCTGTGAAGGTTCTCAGTCATCCAGGTCATGGTCATCTCAAAAAAGGTTTATCCAAGTCCAGACTTGAGAAAGCCCTCTGGATAGAAGGGCGAAACGTCGTCAAGAAACCTACAAGTCCAGTTGCCATTGGATAAACCTTTTTTGAGACATCTGTGTAATAATGTTTCACTTGCTGTGACATCACACAGCTGTTGACTATCTCCTGATTGCTGTCTGCAGGCACGTCCAGCAACGGATTGAAGTACAGAGGAATGGTCAACGTGTCAAACCTGTCAGATGAAAACGACCTGGACGACCTGGATGTGGGTTCAGATACTGGTTAAGTGATTATTGATTGGTTTGTTAATAAATGACTGACTTACTCATTCTGATCCCTGCAGATATCGGTGTCTCTCTGTAAAGACCAGCCCAGCACGCCACTCCTCAACCTCATGAGGAAGACCGGAGTCCAGGAGGTCCGCAGGGTTCTGGGCGACTACATCCACCAGCTCAAATCAGGTCTGTTATCCACAATGCAAAACCTGGATCAACCAGGACTAACAACAAGACACAGGCAAGAACTAAAACCAGGATAGACCAGGTTTAAAATTTGGACAGACACAGACTTGGGTAGTGACCTAAGTAATTTCTGACCCTACAGAGTTTAGTCAGGGGATGATCCTGCCAACTGCCAATGGACCCAAACTGCCACAACCTATGCCAAATGAGAAGAACCAGAGCAAGACCAATAAGACCAAGGTACAGTTCAGTTAAACTGAAACTAACCATACTTCCAGACAGATGCCTGTTAACCCTAACTGAACATGATCTTTGACTTGTCCTGAAGATCAGCCATGCCTGCGGGTGTTCTTCTAGCTCTGCCACAAACACCACAGGTGTTCGGACACCAACCTGCAGCTTTGATCTGACAGAAATCTTCCAAACATCAGCCGCTGAGCTTTACAGGACCTTTCTCAATCAGGAGGTATTAAAACATGGGCTTACTTTGCTTTACTATACTCTACTTGGCAGACGCTTTTATCCAAAGCGACTTACAAGGAGAAGCCGATGAATGTCTTGCTCAAGGACACACCTGGTGTGTAGGGTGGGCTAGGAGTCTGGGCGACCCTTCTGCATCCCAGTCTGACTCCTATCCCAGTGAGCTAGCGGGCCACAGATGGTCAGATGAGGAAAGTCCAGAACTAAAACCATGCCAGATCAGCACAAGTCATGACCGCACAGAACTAAAACATAGGTCTACCTAGACAAGGCATGTCCAATATCAGATTTTAAGTAGTTCACAGCTTTGGTTTTATCAAATTTGAACTGCATTATCCATGGCATGGCATGTACTGGGCAAAAAATTGTCCTTTTCACCTACAGATACAGAGAAAACCCAACAGTCCCACTGAGCAAGCACAAAGGCCACAGTGGAGAGGAAAAACTTCCTCTAAGAGGAAGAATCCTCCAGCAGAACCAGGCTCAGGGTGGGGGGCCATCTGCCTCGACCGGTTGGGGTTAGTGAAATAATAACGATGAAAAAAAAATCTTCTTTATAAAACAGAGCATATATATGTACATCCTACTGAAAAAAATGTCTAAAGGGACAGCCCCTTGGACTCCACACATGATATAATCTGGCCCTTAGTAATATACGTTTGACTAATACCAGGTCAAACAAGGAAAAACATAGTTATTCATAGTCAATATCAGACTTAACCTTAATAACAACGAACAAGACTAAAACGAGCACAACAATTAAAATCAAGTCAGTTAACAGCTAAGATTCCGGAAACGAATACTGCACTAGTCAGACCAGGAACAGTCTGGCAGCAATACACTTTTACAGTGCTACAGAAGTACTGCAGTATTTCATGTACCCATCTGTGCAGTTTGTGCAGGTCTTCACACAGTCGGCAGCAGTGGTGGATGGATTTCGTGGTGGCAGGTTCCAGATGTTGGATGGGAACGTCAGTGGAGAATTCACACATCTGGTAAGATCACAACCGCTCTACCAATTGGCACTCAGTTGGTTTGTATCATATTTACATGGTAACCAGACTGCCTGTCCCCCTCGCAGGTCTCGGACCAGAGGATTGAGATGAGGTGGCGATTCAGAACGTGGCCATCAGGTACATTTACCTGTTATCTTTTTTTAGCAGCCCCCTGCTGCTGTGTTTAGGGACTCAATGATATTTGAGGTTTGTTTGTGGTTTCTCCATCAGAACACTATGCCATCGTTACAATGGACCTGAAAGATAGAGGAGACGTGACGGAGCTGAAGCTAGAGTGTCGAGGAGTCCCTGTAAGGGAGGAGGATGCCACCAGGGAGGGCTGGATCCGGTTTTACTTCCAGGCCATAAAGCAGACATTTGGATACTGAGATACTTAAAAAGGGTCGTTCAATCTTGCAGTAAACTGCTTCTTTCACACCTCGTTTAAACCAATCAGCTTCCCGGTCTAGGATCCTGACTTGATTGTCCTCAAACGAGTGGCCTTTGTCTTTCAGATGTAGGTGAACTGCTGAGTCCTGTCCTGATGAGGTGGCCCTTCTGTGTTGAGCCATGCGTTTGTGGAGCTGCTGTTTGGTTTCTCCTATGTACAGATCTGTCTGCATTGAACTGCATATACTACATTACTCTCTGTCTGGGCGTTTTGTCTTTGGGGTGGACCAGTTTGTGTCTTAGCGTGTTGCCTGGTTTGAAGTGGACATGGATGTTATGTTTGTTGAAAATCCTCCTGAGTTTTTCTGATACCCCTGCAACATAGGGAATGACAGCACTCTTACGTTTGTTCTCCTCCCTGTCAGTTGTTGCAGTGTACTTATTCCTTCTTCTCTTGGATTTCACAAAAGCCCAGTTAGGATATCCACATGTTCTAAGTGACTTCTTGATGTGTTGGAGTTCCTTAGCCTTTCCCTCTGCTCTAGTGGGAAGTCAAACAGCAAGTACTGATCTGTATTGCAAATACAGCAAAAACAGATCAGTCTTTGCTGTTTGACTCACTTACATTATGTAGATATCCAAACTGGGCCTTTTTGAAATCCAGAAGAAGAGGATTATTAAGATTGAGTTAAAGACTGCTGCCACTGCTCCACCCCATCCTGTAATTCTAGGAATATGATCATTAATATGAATTAAGTTCTTATGATTCACTCCTCGCATTCATTTTTGTATAATTTAGGTGCTCAGATTCCTGCAGGATGAACAAGTCCGATCGTTCTTTAGTTTGATGAAACAACATTGCTACAACTTATTTCTACATTCAGAGTTTCTTTATTCTCTGTTTCATTATTATTTTTGCCTCTTTTTTTTAAAATCTCGAATAACACAGATACAAAGTTCAGTCTAAAGTTCAAGTTCATTATGCCAAAGAAACAAGTGATTCCATTGCTGATGGTTACTTTTCATGAGAACTGGTCTTACAACAGTTAAACTGTAACTGTAAAAGTCCAGATAATGTCATTGTCAAGAAATTGAAGTGAGACATGGTACACATCTACGTTAACATATTTACATTCATACAGATAAAAATACACAAATATGACAAAAATCTATAAAAAATAAACTACATTAAAAAGACCATGACCACTGATAAATATCAGTAATGAATGTGATGCTGATCCACCTGTGTTCAGCTGCCTTCGTTGGACGGAGAGTTCAAGGTCAAAGGTCAGTGGGCAAAGCTAAAAGACCTCTTCTTCCTCCACCTCACAGCCGTAATCTGAAATATACAGACAGTCAATCAAACAATCAATAAATCAACTCCACCTTAGTAATGGACCTCTTTGATCTCTGTAAACCATATTTTATTCCAACTTGTTCCCTCCATTCAGTTTCAGTGATTCTAACAAACACAGTATTTTAGTGTTGCTGATGCAGCGACTTCAGTGACGGACTGATTCATCTGAAGGAGCTTTATCACAGGTCTTTTCTTCCTGCAGCGGTCAGACCTTACAGTCTACTTTACTTTACTTGGTAGACACTTTAACCAAAAGCGACTTACAAGGAGTAGACACCAGCAATTATCAATAGATTTCTGTACTTTACTTTACTTTACTTTGCTTGGCAGACGCTTTTATCCAAAGCGACTTACAGGGAGCTAGTGCTGGTTGTCTGGCTCAGGGACACACCTGGTAGTGGATGGATTAGGAGTCAGACGGGGTTCGAACTCACAACCTTCTGCATCCCAGTCTGACGCTTAACCCATTGAGCCACCAGGCCACGTACATACCTAGTTACTACAAACTAAGATCCTGGTAAAACCTAACTCATCAAGATTAGGAACATGTTAAAAATAGTTAAGAGCTAGACAATATTTGTGAGTGTGTGTGTATGAGACACATTTGAAATACTTTTTTTAAAGGTGGTGATAGTCTCAGCCAGTCAAATGGAGCAGGAAAAGTCATTCCATTAGACTGGATTGGGATCAGAGACCACGTTAAGAAGAAATTTTCTCCTCTTATCCACAGATCTGAGAGGGCGTGCAGGAGTGTAGCTTACTAACAGCGTGTTAATATAAGTCTGTACTGAGATTTGATCCTGCCACATTCTGTGAACCTTCACAATAAAAACATAGACTGACCTTCTACAAGCTGCAGAGCGCTTACACACTCCTCCTCCACTTCTTCTTCTTCCTCTTCATTCTCCACCACAGTGTGTGGAGCAGCTGTAGGGGTGAAGACGTTGACTGGTTTAGGATCTAGAGTTGGTTCATGTGCTGTTGTGGTTTCTGTGGTCATAGTGACGGAGTTGTCCATCTGAGACATTTAAATAATAAAGAATTGAATCGTTGCATACAGCTGGACAGAGGGTAACAGATACTGACAGGTGGAGACGGGTATGGTTGCTCACCTTATATGCACTTTTCTTCGTCCTTTTTGCTATGGACTTGGAAGAGGTGGAGGAAATAAGACGACGGAACCTAAAAGAAAAAAGAAAACTTAAAATTGAAAAAAATTTTGCATTCGACCCTGTCCCTCTGGATCCTGTGGGATGAGCTCCAAGAGTGCTTTTTAAAGGGCTCGGTCTGCATTGCCAGTGATAATTTGCACTTGATTCCATTGAGGCTAGACTCTGCCAGGGCTACCCTCACCTAAGGCCATGAGCACTGGGTAGTGACCGAAAGAGCAAGATCGTGAAGCGGCTGAAATTAGTTTACTCTACTGGGTTGCTGGACTGTCACCTAGAGATAGGGTGAGAAGTTCAGTCATCCAGAAGAGACTTGGAGTAGAGACGCTGCTCCTTTGCATGAAAATGAGTCAGTTGGGTCCCTTTGGGAGATGTTCCGGGCATGTCCCCCTGGGAGAAGGCCCCGGGGCAGATCCAGGACACAATGGAGGAATTATATCTCCTTGCTGGCTTGGGAACACCTTAGGGACCCACCAGGGAAGCTGAAAGACGTAGCTGGGGAGAGGGAGGTCTGAACTTCCCTGCTTAGGCTGGTGCCACCGCGACCCGACTCCAAATAAGCAGACAGATAAGACACTAGAACCCAGACATTTTTATGGTGTTAGCTTTAGGCAAATAATCTTCAGCCTTCATCATGTACCATAAATATTAACTTACTCTAGTGGGTTGGAATGGCCACATGATGCTGAAATAAAAACTCAGAACTACTATTTAGTGATTTATCTGTTATTACCTGTCCAGCAAATAAAGCTATGGCTAGTAAATGTTAGCTAACAAATCTTGGTAACCAGCAGTCAATAAAATGTTCAGGGCATATTTTGCTATACAGCTACGGGTCTATAGATACACCATATGATATAAACTGGGGTTAGTGTTGCAGACTGCAGACCATAGATTTTAGAATACAGGTGATTATGATGGTTTCTACCTCTTGCCCATGATGGCAGTGTTAGCAGCTAGGTCTTGATTGACCTCACTCGTCTTCCTGCGGCGGCGGAGACGTTTCCTGGTGGTGTTGGGGTCAGGTGGGTCCGAGGATTCTCTAGTGGGACTATTGCCCCCCCCACTTCCCATACCTCTGCTGTTCAGATCTCTAAGGACGTCGTAGTTGATCTTACTGGAGATCTTTTTCTTTTCGAGCATCTTCTCAATTGCCTCGCATGCTGTCGAAGCCTCGATCGCCTCCCGTTTCTTATACTTCTTCTTGTTCTGTACACACAGTTAAAATGTCATTCAAACTTTATATAAAATTACAGCATGTATTTTTTTTATTTTATATCATTGGGTTTATGTTGAGCCCTCTTGATTAATAGACACCTGAGAACAAAGTATCTGTAAAAACTGTAATTTTTTCCATCAAACAATAATCAAAAACAGTTGAAACAAATCTGACCCCTAAAAAGAGACAATTATTAAAATGTGATCTGTCAAACGAAACTGTTTTCTGTAAACCTCAACATCTGATGAAGTACTTCTTAGCATTTATTGTACACGGACCTTCTCTTTATATGTCCCCTGTTCTTTCTCTTTCTGGATCCTCTCTTCTTTCTCTGCAGACAGAAACCAGTAAGTTTTTTACAGCATTAGTGAATAATTTGTTTGCTAGATATTCATGTGTGGAACAGTGAAATGTTCTTTGATTAGATGAAGAGTGGTGATGTCATGTGAAGTAACGGGTACACAGGTGTGTGCTACTTGTTGTTGATGATGGTGAAGATGAAGGCTCTGACCTTTCTGTTCTTGCAGGTACTCTGCGTTCTGTTTCAGCCACAGCTCCGTCTTCACCTGGACCTCCTTATCATTCAGAATGTACTGCATCACAAAAGCAAAGTCAAGAGCATACTTTCTGTACAAACATCCTTTCACAGTAAAGATCTGGGTCAAAAGTACAACTTTTACTTGTTGTTTGATTACTTGTTGTTGACATCTACACACATGGTCCATCAATCTTCACACACATGAACAAAGTAACTCCCCAGGGATTTACCTCAAATCCTTTAAACTACCAAACAATAAGTGAACATTTAATAGTAAAGTAAAAACAGCGTAATTAAGAAATGAATAATCATTTATATTTTGTTTTATTTACTTTGTGTATTTCAAAGGTTTCAAGTACAGTTGTCTATCTTAGAAATACAGAGCAAAAATTGGAGGGAGTAAATAACAGTAACTGACCCTGGTTGGAGCTCCACATGTTGTTGGGAGTGAATACAGGAAGGTGGGGATAATACACATTAGGAGCTGCTGTGACCCTGTGATCTAAATGTGATTTTTAATTCAGCCTCCACAGTGGTCAAGTTATATTTAGCAGTACAGATTTTATTCAGGACAAACTCACTAATTTTAATGTCTCAGTTTTGTAGTCATTTCCAGTGTTATGATTTTTTTTAAGTTTAATTAAATACTAAACTGTGTTAGGACATTAAAATAAAAGCTAGGTCATCACAAGCATAAAAAACTTTGTAGATCTGAGGGAAATTGGCTAGTGACCTCAAATTTGTCCTCCAGGTTGGTTTGGGGGGAGGTGGTGGGTAGATGTAACAGCAACTCTTTCCTGCCCTCATTAGGTAAGTTGTTAAGTTTGTCTAACCTGGTAGACTTGTGAATTGGGCCTGATTTTCCTGGGGATGGGTGAAAGGGCAGCATGGTAGGCTGAAGATAAATTGTGTCTAAGGCCTCTTGAGTGAGTAATCCAGCAGTATAAGGAGAGTGGGTTAAGCGTCAGACTGGGATGCAGAAGTTTCGAAACTCTGACTCCTAAAGTAAAGTAAAATAAATTTAGAATGTTTGGCATTTACATCGAAGTATCCAGGAGTATATCGTTACCCTTTTAGGTGACCAATAAGTTCACCAAGGAGGAATTTTATCACTGTTTTGTATAGGGATGATCTTTACAAACAAAATGTAATAAAATGAATTTAAAACAGGATGTATGATGATAAGGTGGGGCTTTTCTCTCCACATACTGCTGGATTTCAGCAGTTACTTAAAATGTGTTCAAGATATGAAGTACTGTATGATATTAAGTATAATGATAAAAAGAGTGTTGTCATTATTGCCAGAACAAAACAGATTATGTAAAAATAGCTAATTTCAAAGAATTTTGCACTCCATTGTATACAACACATATGTGGCGTAGTTACAGCAAAGCAAAGATGAAACAGCTTCAGGAACATATGATGCATTCAGAACAGTGCAAGTCATATGTTTGTGACCGATGGTGTTTCTATTTCTTATGCCTTGTTGGGAAATCTTATTTATACATTTACATGTAAATTAATAGAGTCACAAAATGTAATTATTGTACTGAATTAATTACTGTACTGAAGCCCTAACTGATCCCTGATTAAGTTATACACGCTATTTCTCTTGCTACTGGAAATACTGGAAAAAATGTCTGTATGTTTCTTAATGTGATCTGTATAGCTATATTTTATTTATTTTTGTTTTTGTGTAGTTTTTGATGTTTACCTTTGCTGTCTGGTATGTGTGATGTTTTCTGTCTTATGTAACTTCTGATATAAATAATATGCATAAATTATGTTTTTTATATGGTATCTGAATAATTATAACACTAAGACACAATTGTAATTAAATATTACAATAATGTTAATCTAATGTATAATTGTATATGCCTTGTTGGACTGTGAGTAATAAAATCTAGCATGTCAGTTTGTCAAAGACGACATCTTTTATTTGTGAATTTATACAGTGATTGAATAGTAAACTGACCTTATCAATTTCCTTATCATCAATATCATCCAGGTCCAGCTCTCCACCGTCTGACTCAGTGCCTGGAAAACAAATAAAAGCAGCAATGTCAGGATAAGCACAAATTGTAAGGTTTAAGACCTTACAAGAAATAGGTAAATACAAAAAAACCCATTGAGCGGCCTGGTAGCTCAATGGTTTAAGCGTCAGACTGGGATCCCTGTAAGTCGCTCTGGATAAAAGCGTCTTAAAGTAAATTAATATAGAAAACCCAACAGTCCCAATGAGCAGCACTGAGGAGACAGTGGACAGGAAAAAAACTGCCTTTAGCAGAATCAGGCGGTGGTGGGCGGCCTCGACCAGCTGGGGTTAGTGGAGAGGGAAAAGAACAGCACGTGACATAGATCACAACAACAAGGAGCAGCAGACAAAGGACTGGGCAGGTTGGTAGGACCAGGAGCTGCACACCGGATATTATACAGCTCCGAGCTGACTCTTGCAGAAAGATATAAAGAGAGGGGGACAAAGAGAAAGAAGCAAAACTACAAGAGGGAGAAGACACACAGTTAGCAAATGAACTATAAGCTTCATTATAAATATTATTATTTTTTTAAGGTGAACAATATATATTTCCTCTATTGCATCCGTCAGACAATCCGAGTAGGTTACACCATATACATGCCTTGTCGGGCAAATCATTGATATGGTAGATATTAAACAAGTAAGCCAACAGTAGAAGAAAACGGACAAACGTAAAAAAAACATACAAATACAAAACGTTAGTCTTATTCTGGTCTTAAAGCTAGCGAGGGTGTCTGCCTCCTGAACTTTAACTGGGAGCTGGTTTCACAGGAGTGGAGTTTGATAACTAAAGGCTCTGCCTCCCAGTCTACATCTGAAATTATATGATACACATTATCATATGATGATGTAATGATGATGATGTAATGATGATGATGTAATACAAGTGCTTCTTACCATCAGGGTTCCCACTGGGCTCTGACTTGTTGAAGGTTTGCTTAAGATCCATGCTGGTGGCTTCTGGCAGCTTCCCTAGAATGACAGCAAGGGGTGCTGCTTGTCTCTGAAGCCCCACCCCCTGGCCCTCTGCCCCCAACTCTTGCTTTGTGTCAGGTGTGGTCTTTCTCCATCCCACATCCTCTTGAAATATATGACACAGGAAGTCCTGCGTGAGATGCTGTGTGGCAGCGTGGAGCTCAGCTTCTTCAGCCTCTGGTTCCTCAGGTTCAGAGGTTGAGGACAAAACCTCCACATCCTCTGGATCTGAGAACATCAATTACAGAACCTTTAACTTTAGTTACTTAACCTTAAGCTAATCAGTTTCAACCTCTGTACCTCCTCTGGATCATTACAAACCAATTTCTTTAGCATAGGCAGCATAGATTCCTCTAAGTTTGGGCCGAGTCTTCTCCAGCTCCGTCTCAATCTCATCTTTGTAGCAGCTGATCTCTCCTAACGGCAACAGAGAGAAGGTTCAGTTCTTTAAACTGGTCCGAATAATTTCTCCATCGTGTCCTAAACTTCAGAGTGACACTTCTACAGTTTCACTTTGTAACATGCCCCTTGTAGACTCTGCAGGGTCCTTTTAAAGCAGCACTAGTAACTGACCTTCAACTTCATCCAGCTTCTTGGTCAGTTCCTGTTCCAGCTGAACAAGAAGAAAACGGTTGGTTAAATTCTATCTATCAGAGACAGAGGGATCTATCTGTTGCAGCAAATCAGAGTCAGGGAGATCTACCTGCTGCATTTTAACCTTGTGTTGTGCGGCAGTAAACGAAGGTGGATCACATTCCTGTTCCAGGTCTACTCTCATGAACTCATCAATGGTCAGCTGACTGGTCGGCGTGTCCTCAAATTCTGTTAACCTGCACGGAGGGAATATGCTGGGATCTGCTGTATTTTCATGTCCTTTGCTGTGTATCTGTGATATGCTGAGATTCACTGAAATCTAATTTAACCACCAGCGGCCTGGTAGCTCAATGGGTTAAGCATCAGACTGGGATGCAGAAGGTTGCAGGTTCGAACTCCGTTCATCTCCTAGTCCATCCTCTACCAGGTGTGTCCCTGAGCCAGACCCCCAGCGCTAGCTCCCTTTTTGGATAAAAGCTTCTGCCAAGCAAAGTAATTGTATGGCTCATTATATTGGGGCCTTGATGCACTGGAACCTAATGCTGTAACCCAACATAATCTACTGTAATTTATTACAGCAGTAGCTGTAGTAGTAGCTGTAATAAATAGCTGTGGTCTGCTGCAGAGAGGACGGGTATTTAGTTTAACTGTAATCTCATATTCTGTAATTCACTGTAATCTATGTGTCAGAGCCGAGACGACCTGATAGAATTATCATGTGTTTACGGTGATGTACTTTAATCCAATGCAATCTACTACTGAGATCTGTTGCTGCCTCCAGCTGTATTCAGTTATCTATCATGATCTGCTGTAGTGTAGTGATCTACTGTGATCTATTGAACATTCAGAGCTGGGTTCTCTCATCTACTGACCTCTTCCTTAGAGTGTTCTGACAGACCTTCACCACGCCGACTACCTCCTTCACAGTACGACGAAACTTGTGCATCCGAGCTGCGACCAGCAGAGCTGAGGGGGAGATACGTTGATCTGGTTAAAGGGGGCAGTACACCAAGGGGGAGGGTGACAGTCTGGACTTTTTAGGTTCCTTGACGACGTTTCACCCTCCATTCCAGAGGACCTTCTCAAGTCTATGAGTCGCTTTGGATAAAAGCGTCTATTAAGCAAAGCAGCATAACTTCAGAAAAATCACCAGCAGTAACAGTTTATAACAGCTAAAGTTATATTAGTCTATCTGAAGGACATGAAAATTAATGTGATGCTGACGTTATCATATTATAAATTCAGCTAGAAGAACATGTTTCTCCCTCATTAGGGATCTGAATGTAATGTTAAATTGTGTAAATACTGTGAACATTTCATGGTCAAAACTGCAACCAAATCCTTTTATTACACAGGATTTGGTAAATACCTCTGAGGCTGGGTGAGTGCTGTGAAACAACTTTATATTTCGAATATGGAGTATATATCTTGTATTGTGGTGTTTTAACTTTATTGGTATTAATCCCCGATGGAGGAAACTTAAACGGTCAGCACTGTACAATAATAAAAGCAGACAAGCGGGATAGACCACAGTCACGCTGACATTAAAACAGCTAAACATTTATGGAAAGTGCAAGATCAATAGGAGTGTCATTCAGAATTTCACTGCAGTTGGCACAAAAGACCTTCCAAAACGTTGTGTGGAGCACCTTGGCGTTCTCTATCAGTTACTCATCACACTTTCTAAAACATGAAACACATCGAACAAAGGATGAGTCTCAAATTGAAGCAGGGCTTTTGCTTTCTCCCTGGTCCTTTCCTCAACCACAGTCTCTAAAGATCAGGTGTTGTTCTAATAATAGAACCTGTTCCTGTCACCAACAGTGATACTATTAACACAAGATATAGTCCCATAAAACAAAGCACTATCCACAAATGTCTGATAAAAGGTGTTTAAAAAGTCTTGCTAATGTCAACGGACTTTTTGTTTTATTGTCTGTGACACAGTGTGAGCTACCAGCGGCCTGGTAGCTCAATGGGTTAAGCGTCAGACTGGGATGCAGAAGCTTGTGGGTTCGAACCCCGTCTGACTCCTTATCCGTCCCCTACCAGGTGTGTCTCTGAGCCAGATCCTTGTAAGTTGCTTTGGAAAAAAGCGTCTGCCAAGCAAAGTAAAGTAAATGTTTAATGTAGTTGTTAAACAACAGCCTGTTGTACCTGCTCCACAGAGACCAGAGGGACGGCGTCCCGTGTGCATCCAGTCCCTCTTCATCCTCTGAACCAGACGAAGAGCTGTCATGGTGACCTCATGGGTCTGTAGGCCGAAGTCCAACATGTGAGCGAAACGGGGAATGTAGAGACAAGGGTCTGAGGAGGTGAGAGTGCAAAGAGAGGGAAACAGGAGATATAATTAAGATAAACTTAGTATAAATATCAGCAGTAGCCATGTATTTTTTAATATATTTAACTTAATGTTGATATCGGCCAGTGTTAGTTATTCTTTGGTTCAAAAAGGCAGCCGCATACAGTGTGATATGAATTATGACTTTTCTTAATAAAAAACAAGTTATAATTTTTTGCCATCTTGTGATGCAGCTCAGTGAAGGTGGAAGAAGAAAAATCACTTTAAATGTTATTGATTACATTTACATGTTACCAGGGCTGTTTCTGGATTTGTGGGGGCCCTATGCAAGATTATTTAGGGGACCTCACAACTGACAAAAACTAAGAAAAAGGTTGAACCATGCAATAGACTATAGAAAATAATAAAGGTAAAAATTCCTTCTATACAGATAGTTAAACAAACCTACAGATGTAACAAGCTGCCAACCTAAAACTTACCTAAGCACCACCAAACATCAGTAAAACAAAGGAGCTGGTGGTGGACTTCAGGAAATCTGGGGGTCCTGTCACGCCTCTTACCATACGGGG
>JAUMTR010000017.1:23084-44262 GCA_032270685.1 Microctenopoma stevenorrisi
ATAAAAAGACCCAGAGTCGTCTCTATTTCCTGAGGAGACTCAGGTCTTTTAATGTCTGCAGCACCATGCTGCGGATGCTCTATGAGTCTGTGGTGTCCAGTGTCATCTTCTTTGCTGTGGTTTGCTGGGGAAGCAGCTTTAAGGTAGCTGACACTACCAGACTGGACAAAATAA
Organism: Microctenopoma stevenorrisi; assembly: GCA_032270685.1. Lineage (NCBI taxonomy): Eukaryota > Metazoa > Chordata > Actinopteri > Anabantiformes > Anabantidae > Microctenopoma > Microctenopoma stevenorrisi. Next base: position 23,259 of record JAUMTR010000017.1, read on the forward strand.
TCAGGAGGGCTGGTTCTGTTCTGGGTGTGGAGCTGGACCTGCTACATGTTGTAGCTAAGAGGAGGACGCTCTCCAAACTCCTCTCAATCCTGGACAATCCCTCTCACCCCCTACACAGTATCCTGGCTGGACAGAGGAGCACATTCAGCCAGAGACTCATCAATATCAAGTGCTCCACTGAGACACAGGAAATCATTTCTCCCTGTGGCCATCAAACTCTTTAATTCCTCCCCTGCCTCCCTCAATAATGGGAGAGGGTTTCAACAACATTAGCGATGGATGTTATCATGTTGTTGTTTATGTTTATTGTGCTTTTATAGTTAGGGTTAGGGTTAGTTTTTAAATTTATATTTTGTTGGTGCTATTTATAGTTGTGGGTCTTCTAATGTTTATTTAACGTGAGCGGCTGTATTCGTGGCAAAACAATTTCCCTCTGGGATTAATAAAGTGAATCTTGAATCTTGAATCTTAATCATGTGACATACTGATGCAGAGGGCAGTAATCTTAACTTTACTCCAGTAAAGGTTGATTATCTAGTTGATAATGCTGCAGCTTCACTAAATATGATTTTTTTTTGCTGTTGCCCCTCTAAAAAAGAAAGTTGTTAATCAGAAGAGGTTTGCTCTGTAACTCCCATCAGTTAAAACAATACACAAGGTGTTCTCTTGTCACTGGCATTTTAAAGCACATTCGTCCTTTCCGTGTCATGTGCATGTCTTGCATGCCGTGAGAACTATATAGAAGAAAAAATAAAATACACATAAAAACATTATCAGTAACACAACAAAGCATTCTCACAGAAATAGTAACTTATAAGACGCTAACTGGACCGTAAATGACAACAGACACTAACCAATTACTTCATAAAGTCCGCTAACATTCAGCAGCGTTAACACAAGACAACGGAAACTTAACGTACCTCATTGGGCACTTTAACGTAAGAGGAGGGCAACAAACACAAAAGTGTTCACTCAAAACCTGGAACTCTTTTGTAACACATCTTCTGTCAAATACATGTCAGCTCTTTCTCGTTTGCATGAAATATACCGTGTCACTGATAACGAGACAGACGGAAAAAAAACCTTAATTTTGGTTTCACTATCAAAACACACATGAAAACTTAATGCACATCCATAAGAACATTATTGTAATTGTAACCACTCGTGCCAAAACAATTAGTATGAAGATTTTCAGTCTGGATTTAGAGTGAACCATAGAAACAGAAACAGCATTGGTTAAAGTTACTAATGATCTTCTCTTAGTCTCAGACAATGGACTTGTCTCCATTCTTGTCTTGTTAGACCTTAGTGCAGCTTTCAACACTGAACGCATTCTGTACTGTTGACCACTGATTGACAATGGTCTACAGCCAATCAGGACGCAGAACATAATGCGCTGTAAAAAGAAATAGCGTGCAAAATTGCACTATAAAAAATCTGCATAGCTGCAAGGCTAAGAAAGGTGAACCGCACAACAGCAAGGGACCACTGAAGAGGAAAAACACATGACCTTGTTACCTTCACAGACATTACTGAATCTGAATGTGCTGAAGTCTTAGTGAAAAGAAACCAGAAGAGTGAAAGAAAAAAAAACCTCTGGAGACGTTTGGGTTAAAGTCAATAGGAAGCTCTGCATAGGTCTGATTACAGTGAATGCAGCACTGTTGTAAACACAGTGAGGCCCCAGTAGGTTAGCGAACGCCTCGACAACTGTAAACAGGCCTTAGCAAGTCAGTGGATGCCTCAAAAGGTGTGTTAATTTCATCAAGGTATAAAAGAAACATCCAAAGTGAGTTGATTCAACTTCAGTGAAAGGAAAAAGCTTGTCATGTGACAAATGTTTAATTTGTGTTGGTTAAAAAAAAGCAGAAAAACCCAGCTTCGCTCAGTAGAAACTAAATTCCAAGTTTGCAGCATGCTTGTAGAGGCTCTGGATCTGCTTATATCTAGAAAATGGAAGTAAGATGATGAAAAAAATCCAGTTTTCCAGTTATCCTGACTGGGATAAATTAAATTGTTGGACCTTTTAGAAATCAATGACCACTTAGTCAATGGTCTATTATTAAGAACACATTGAATGTCATACATTTAAATACTACTGTTAATAAGTGGCCTGATGGCTCAAAGCATGTGTCCTTGAATAAGACACACAGTGTGATTATGATAAATAATAATGAAGCCTGACTATCCTGTTATTTTAATTGTAACAATATTGGTGTCAGAGGTTGGATGAATACATAACTGCAGATGTTGAGGGTTAACTTTGTCTCATTTACCTCCTACATAAACTAAATATCTAAAAATGTATTATTCAACATGAGGAAAGAAAGGAAACATGTCTAGTTGTGCTTTCTGACATAGAATCGATTTTATGAGGTACAAAGCTCTGAAAATGTTTTAGCACGGCCTTGGTACCTATGAAGCTGCACTGCTTCATGGATTAAGCATTAAGGCCACCATAGACAACCAAAAATGGCTCCTGTTAAGCAACATGCTTACGAAGCAGATTTCAAACACAACGCCATCAGTCACGCAGTACAACATAGAAACAGTGCAGCTGCGAGAGAATTTACTTACCTGAGTTTTGTTTAATTTGATGGGCCTTATTACCCGGTGCGCTTTATGTATGAAATCTAACTTACACACAGTAAAGAAGGAACATACGAGTTTCATCTTAACAACATAACATGATTGTGTTTTGAGTTATTTTAAGTGGAAAGCAAATTTATACAAGCTGTACACTGACTACTTTAGATTAGTGATGGGGAAACTGAAGCTTTCTGAACCACTGAAGCAAAGTGAAGCAAATGAGTTTGTTGTTCTGGAAGCTCTGTCACTAAAACAAATTCCCTGTACATGCAAGCGTACTTGGCAATAAAACTCTTTCTGATTCTGATTATGAAATGGTTCAGTGTTTCAAAGCATTTAATACAGTTGGAAATGGCGCCATCTGCTTACCAGGTTTTTATTATGTTTCAATGGGTGAATCTGAGAGCAGGAGGACTCAATAAATGTCTATATGCTGCTACTTTATGCTGTTATAATGCTGATCACTTTAAAATAGGCTCATCAATAACATCTGATGATTCAAACCAGAGCGACACCTCCTAATACGTCTGTGACATCATGAAGCTCCGTTTGAGTGGTCATGTGAGTTTTTCGAATGGTGAACCAAGGCATTGAAAAAAAAGCTAAGAGAAAGAGATGAGAGGGGCTCGGTGTATTAGGAAGGTCCCAGCAGGCTAAACCTATAGCAGATGGTTCAGAGTCACCTGATCCATCTCTAACTATGACAGGGTATACAGAAATCCTAAGGTTAAATTGAATACTTTTTAAAACCTTTTTCAATACCTCCTGAATATTTTTTAAAACCAACACGACATTGAGGAGCAACTGTTTTAATTGACAACCTTTCTAACTTTTAAACTGATTCATACACTCAACTGTGTAAAAAATATCAAACATTCACTGCAAGTTTTTGAAAGACTTTGCTACACCACTTTCAAGAGGCACGGCACGGTCATCTGGAGATCTGCTGTTCGGTTTGAAGTGTAACGGTGGAAGCAGCACAGAAGGCAGAGAGGAGTAATATTTAGTTTTGAGCAACAAGGCAAGGAAAGGCCTAGCTCTCAGCTGATCTAAGATCTGGTTCAGATGTTGGATCCACAACAGTAGTCAGAGTTTTCTACCATTATAGGAAGGTACCGGCTATTTAAGGTATCGGCTAATTCAAATGAATGAGTCTAATACCATGCTAAATGAAGTTACGCGAAAATGTAATACCTCACAAAATGACGATTAATACCTTTAAATACTTTTTAAAACCCTGCTGACACCCTGTATAAAATTTGTCAAATGGAAATTTTAAGTCTAGTCTCAAAGGTAGAGAGGGTGTCTACTATGATCCTTTTGACTTAACCATATGCAAAGATCTTGACAGAATACTGCTGAAAAACTACTGCATTTCTAGACTGGACTACTATAATCCATTACAATTATGTCTTTACACCTTGCCTTTATAGGTCTTTTAATAAGATAATACAAACCCAATTAACACCACATTTAAATCGGACAGATATGTTTAATCAAAACCGTAAAAATGGGAAAAACAGTTTCATTGTTAATATATTTTTTCTTTATTATATCTTCATGTTTATTCAACAACCTGATTCCTTTATATATATCTTTAGTGCAACATTTTTTTGGCTTCATCTTGAACATATAACTGTGCAGCCTGCAGGCAAATGACAGGGTGCATATTACCCACAGCTCAAAGTAAGGTCAAATAATTAAAAATAATTGAAAAAAACAAAACAAAATCTACAATCCTACTATTTATTTCAACAACACAACATCCAGTGGCTGTATGATGCCACCCGAGTCTGGTTGGATTGTCGTACTTGGGGAGGGGTTTATTTATTAAAGGAGCAGTCCCAGGTTTTCCATAAAGACAGAAAGTGCTCTTACGGTTTTGTGCTGAGTTTCAGAAAACGCTTGGACTTCTGTCTCACCATGCGATGCTGCTGCTGAGACATTTGAGCCTCTGATATGGCCTCCTGCAGTTTCAGAGCAACATGCGTTTCCCTAAGCGGAACAGTCCTCACAGATTCGTCTCCACCTCTCTTTGGTAACTTTAACACCTGCTGCTCCTGAAACATGACGAAGTGATCAGATGTGACAGGAGACAAAAAATTAGTCAATTAAATATGAAGAACATTGTGTTTTAATAACTTCAGCATCAGAAGACAAAAAGCCTTTTTATACAAAAACCTGCTGCACACGTGAGAAGGTGGCCACGTCTTTAACACACCTTCTCATCCAGATACCACAGAGTTTGTGGAGTGATGTGTAACATGATGTCTGACATTACATCATTGGATATTCATCGCATTTTGCAGATTTTAACTTTAAGAATGGCATCACATATTCAGTTGCAGAATTGGATCTTAGGTGTGTTGCAGGTGTGTTGTGATACCTTGCAGTAGATCTTCAGATCAGATCCAAACACGGCCGGAGGACGATAGAAGTTGTCAAACAAACACTCCCACTCTTTGTTAAAGTGACCCACAAAGTCAATCTCCTTCACACACATGACTCTTCTACACAAACACAACCCAGAAATGAACAGTGAAACAACATGCTGACATTATTACTGGAGGTTTCTGATGGATCCGAGGCTCTGTACCTGTTGGTGATGAGGATGGTGGTCTTTCTGTGTCCAGGATACTGACCGTAATCTCTGAACACTTCACCTTCCAGTTGTTTGATGTCTGAACGCTGGAGACACAAACACAAACACTGACTTTCCATCCATACTGCTTCGACTTGTTCAGCCCCCCTAACATTAGCTCACCAACAGTCTGTGCTTTGTCTCTCTGCATACTTCATGCCTCAGGTTTTCTCTCCCTTCATCTACTTGTTCCAGTTTAAAGTGTATATTTATATATTGTACCTTAGTTTAGATGTTTATATTTTATTTGTTCTCTACTGATTAAGCTGGAGCGTTTTCTCTACGTACCTGTACACCAGCAGAGATGACAATAAACTTTACTGACTTGGACTTCAGTCTCTTTGTCCTCATATGCTGCTTGAAGAGCAACCCCCCCCCCCAGACTGGGAGGGAGAAGGTCGCTGGTTTGAACCCTGTCTGACTCCTAATCTATCCTATACCCTGAGCCAGACACCCAACGTTACCCTGTAAATTGCTTTTGATAAAGTAAAGTAAAGTATGCATCTGATATTAGAAAACAAAGAGTTTGAGTGAGTGTGGTGAATCATTTTATTAAAGCCGACATTTAAACAGAAATGTTACAGACACGCCAACACAGAAACACAACAGAGTCAGAAGTCACGCTGTTAGCGGCACAGAAGATCAGACTTAGCCACACAAAGTTTTTTTCCACCAAAGAGACAAATATAAGATCAGAATGAATGATGCTACAGTTTCCTTAGCTGTGTGAAAAGTTTAGAAACATTTCTACTCGGGTGTGAAAATTAATTCACGAGAGCTTTTTTCTAGAAAAAGTAACATAAACAAAAGATTAGATTTGGCATGCATAGAAACCTGAGTGATGTCAGCACGACGTATATATATCACTATCTTTACAGGTTCATGTAGAAATAGACTATTCAGATACAGTGCACATATATACAGGTAGTGAATCCTGAACATTTAATTAGAGAGAGACAGAAGCATCCAACCAAACCCAGTTCATTCCTCATCCGGCTGCATGAAAGAGAACGACAAAGAGAAGAAGAAAAGGAGCTTAGGAACGTACACAAACGTCTCATCTGTTCCAAACAAAAATTCACAGTGAACTCGAGAGCAAACGTTTGTGGCACACGATCCAACTGAACCGATTGCAACACACAAGCTCTTTGAATGAAGCCGAGCGAGTGAGGAAGGGACACGGTGCTGTTTGAGTGAAACTGATCAAACCTGAAAAAGGTCGAAACCCTGTGACTCCGTCAGGTCATATGGTCGGATAATCCCGTCCTCCCTGATAAGACGCACTGGACGAAGTTTGGTCACCTCTTCAGACGCCTCCGCTGCCCTGACCCCACAACACACAAACACAGCTGTTATCAGCTTGTAGCATGAACAACAGGAAGAGGTTCTGATTCAACATAAACTCTGAAGCCTAAAAATGTTTGTGCTGAAGCTCCATTAAAGACAACATGCCAACAACTGAAACAAAGAAGCAGTAGACACGTTTGTGTCCATCACAAAGATATTTCAGGTGAAGACGCCGCCTGTAGCTCAGGCTGAACTGAACGCTCAGGATCAAACCTGCAGCACGTTCAGAGTGATGCACACGATGCTGTTCGAGCTTCATTCAGCTGCTTTTCTCACCTTTCATGACCTCTACAGTGACAGCATGAAACAGTAACATCACACAGGTTATTGCGGACATGAGTGAGACAGAGCAGGACGAGGGGAAGGATGAAGGTGACTAATGGCAAATGCTTTAGGAACAGCAGCAGCATTTCGAGGACGAGGACAGACTTATATCTTCCTTTTTAAGATGTATGTTTTCGCAGTTTAACTCAACTGATCCATGTTCATGCGGACATGACAAAGTATAGTACACAGTATAGTACTACTGCTACCAAAATTTACTGCTTATGTAACACACTTTTCTTCGGTTTCATTTATTTAGCAACATGTGTAACTCTGGATATTTTTAAATATTGTGAAAAAGCTGCCTTTTGTTCTTTGATGCAGCTTTAAGTGAACTTCACACAAACATGTTTTAACCACTGACTGTCCAGGTGGTGACATGAAAGCAATGTTGGCTGATACTCCACTCTGGGATTTTAGCAAATTTTAGACCAAATCTGCCATTTATCTCTAACATGCTTGAAAAAGCAGTTGTGAAGCAGCCATTTGATCACCTGGAGTAAATCTGGATCACCAATGATCTCTTAGCTTCAGATCTGAACTGGTACTGTTCGAGCTTAGTGGTTTGTAACAGTCTATGTAGCATTTTATTACTGGTTTAAATCTTATTCATCAAATGCGTCATGCACACAAAGCTCCTTCCAGCAGAGCACTTAACTCTCTTGCACTGATGTTTGCAGCTAAAACACGTCAGTAACATCTGTCTGAAATTAAGATTTTATTAAAAAAAAGTGTAACAATCTCTGATAGGTTGTTGGTTTGTGTGACATTAAAATCCTGTTTAAAGAGATCTAATATATCAAACTACGCCAGTGCAGGACAGGTGACTCTCCTTGTGGGCGTGGCTTCTCGTCTCATGATGCAGCAACAAGCTGGGCGGGTCACAGAGGGAAGCGGCTAGGAGCCATGTTAGAGTGACGAACAAATGACTTCAGGACAGAAGAACGTTTTTATTTGGACACGATGCAGCAACTTACCGTCCGTCTGCTGCAGGACGACAACTACATGCAAACACAAAGTGATGAAGCTCATCTCCTTAACCTCACTGCTCATGTCTGGATAAAGAGCTCAGCTTCAACATTATAATGTCAAATACTCACAAAATAAAAGAAAACAAAACTCCCGGCCACAGCAACACAGAACGAGAAAACAAAGCAGAGAATGAAAATTAGTTAGTAGACAAGAAAAGTGACGGCAGACGACACAGGAAAATACAGGAAACAAACTACGAGTGAAGATAATCACAGAAAGTGAGACAATGACAATGAGGGTAGTTCAGCTGAAACATCGCCTGTACCTCTGGATGCCCTGGAAGGTGCTGCTGGCCATGTCCACGATGCCGCCTGTCGGCCGTGCGACCGCCCCCACCAGACCTTTACCGATGCCTTTGAAGAAACCCGCAGCCCCCTCCTTCTTTGCCCCTGTACAGCAACAGAGGCAAGATAAGAGGCAAACAACAGAGAAGTCTCCTCAGTCCACAAACTGCATCTATATCTTCAGATCCTTCAGTCCACAGGTGCTATTCTAACCACGTGTTTGTTTTATTGTCTTAGTTCCAGAGGGAGATATATGCAAACCTTCAGCCTGATAAGACTTTATAATAAGTCCATGTTCAGTCATTAGCAGGGAGACACCTACCCTCCACAGGCTTGGTGATGATTCCTGTGACTCCACCAACAACTCCCTGAAGAGACACAAACAGTTACTGAACCTCATCAGGTCATATCTACTGCTGATTGTTATCAAGTCAGTCAACCTGACATCTGTCTGTAAACCCAACAGGAGCCTGCACCTTTAGCAGTCCTTTTCCTCCTTTGGCCAGACTCTCTCCAAAGTCTCTTGGGGGCCGGTTCATCTCCTCTCGACGTTTCTGTTGGTACTCTTTATCCATGGTGATGGCTGCCAGACCTTTACCCACTGAACCGGTGATTCTCGAGACCACACCTGCAGCACCCCCTGCAGAACACCAGGATGGGCATCAAAACAAGGCTGAGCTTCAACTCACCTTAAACACAGATCACTGTTTTATAAAAAACTCTATTAACAGGTTCTATTTCGTCAACAGCTGAAGACCGTATTACTTGCGTTACTGGACTTCTGACAGCTTTATGGGGTTTGTTAAGTTCCCCAAGTAAAAATTCAGGTCACCTGAAGTCAGATTTCACAATTTCATTCTGGAGAATATGAAAGCTTCATAATTCTGCTGTTGGGTTAATTTGAATTTAAACTCAATTGTCTGCAAACCCAATGAAAAGCCTTGTGCATCTTATTATTTCAGTAAACTTGAAACACATGTTAAAGTGGGGGATCAGAGTGTCATTCATTTATCTGTGAAGGTTATCAGTCATCATTTGTTTCTCGTCTGTCAATTTCAAACCAAAAGTTGTTAGCGTTAGCGTCCAAGCTCTTAACCCTGTCTTTCAAGTTATATATGTGCTCAGTGTGTAGAGCAGTTGTCTTCCAAGCTAAGGGTAAGCGATTCAATTCTCAGTCTCCACAAAGCTACATGTCATGGTGTCTTTGGACAAGACACAGATACCCTGAAGGACCACTGACACAGGTCTAGCAGCTAACCAAACATTTTCCCCTAGGGGATTAACCTATCACTACTACCTCCACTACCACTACCACTACCACTATTGCTACTACTACTACTTCTTATAATACTAATCATACCACTACGAATATTAATATTATTATTGTAATAAATAACCTCAACTAGAATTACTGTGGTTGAATCTCTAACCAGTGGTGTAGTAGTTTCTTACCAACAGTGTGACCCAACAGGCTGCGGACCCCAATCACAAAACCTTCAGCAAACTCCTCAGGACCCTGAACAGCACCCTGACAAAAACATACACCAGTTACAAGACATCAACACTCATGGCTTCTGTGGTCGTCTCTGGTTTATACAAACTATAATTGTGTCAGAATGTGACCATGCACATACTATGAATGCACGTAAACACGTTCCCTACAGGTTTCTTAATGACTCAGATGTTTCTTATTAAAGAATAGAGAGCACCAAATAAAGCCGTTCTGTTGCACATGCAATCAAGGAGCAGGCTTGAGCAGGTGACTATCAGGAGGAGGGGGCCAGTAAAAGAAAAAGCAGTGATTCAGAGAAGGACACGCAGTACGAGTTACCTGGAAAGGTTCGTAGAAGAAGGCCTCCACTCCCTCAGACAGACCCCGGATCAATCCAAACGGGTTCCCAAGCACATCAAGTCCCAGGACCAGAACATACATCTGCTTCAGGAACTGTCCAGAAAAAAAAATGTGTTTGAACAAAGCAACCCGTCACAGTGTCCAACCAGATCACTCGATTTTCAGAGCTACTGAAAAGGAAAACAGTCAATGACACGTTGAAAGCAGTGTTTCTCACTGGATGATTCACCTGTCCAGATGTGCTGTCTTTGACTGAACACCTGTAATGTTACCTGTACACGGTAATGCGTGACCACCGCCCACATCAGCTTTTCTCTCCGGTAAAACTGGTACTTGATCTCGAAGAAAGCCAGCCTGACACAGAGAGAGAGAGAGCGAGCGAGCGAGCGAGAGAGCGAGAGAGAGAGAGAGAGAGAGAGAGAGAGAGAGAGAGAGAGAGAGAGCAAACATTAAACCAAATGGCACCACAGCTATGTTGTGTCCAATGTCCCTGCAGTGCCTGAATCTGCCTGAATGAACCCCACTAAACTCCGCACAATGTGAGCAGAAAGTCTCTCACTTGAAAATGAGATCATCAACGTCGGTCAGCGTGGCTCCAATACTTTTCAGCAGCAGGTTGAGAGACTGAACTGCCACCGTCTCCTGAGAAGAGTCCTCAGCGCTGGAGCCCAGAGACAAACTGAGGTGCAGCTGAAGTACAAAGAACAACTTATTCAAAGTAAAGCTGAATGTTTTCTATACAGTTGATTCAAAAGATAGTGACACGGAATTTTCACCTTGATGGGTGAGATGTGAAAATGTTCGAAGAAGCTAAGTCCGGACGTATCGGTGAGCGAAGCGTCCATCAGCTCGGCCTGCAGCAGCTCCAGATCTCTTTCTATAAGACGAGACTGAAACACAGACACGGCAGCCTGACATGAACCCAGCTGGTCTCAGTGTATCAGGGAGTCAAAGCGTCAACCTGCTGCCTTACTCTACCTTCTGTCTGTTGGCCTGCGGGTCAGCAGGATGTGTGAACACAGCTGAGACAGCTCCCAGGAACCCCTGGTCAATTTTCACGGCCATCTCCTGAACCAGGACCATAAAGTACCTGAGTTCACACAAAAAGTCAAACACTGGAACCCATCAGTCCCAGAAAACAGGTTTTCAAATAGTAAGAAAAACATTCAGGGACAACCATAGTGAAAGAAACTGTCTAAACTTGACTCATGGGAGGTATCTGTGTGACCCTGGTCCTATTGCCTGGCTGGATGAGAAAGCTGACTGCTGTTCCCCTTGATCATTTTCTGGAGGGCAAATAATCAAGACCAACAACTTCACTGGGCCTCACGCATTTTCTTTTTGGAAAAGAGACCAGGAGACTAAGTGGTGTGGATTCCATCCTTCCATCCTTTTCCATTTCTTGCTATCCTGGATGAGGCACAGGAGTTTGTGTAGCCTGGTTTGATTGATAGGAGAAGGTTTATGGCCACGGGAGTACTATCGAAGCCTGGGGTATCGGGGCTGTTACTGCAAGCGTCTTAGTTATCGTTGAACAAGAGTCTGGTTTATTTTCAGGAGGAAGAAAGGAAAAACACAGTTAGCGCGTGAAAAATGACAGTGACTCACTTGAACTGCATGATGCTGCTGTGCTGGTTGAACCTGGTGATAACAGACACATCGATGAAGGGTTTGGGTTCTGTGGAAGGAGAGCTCACAGTTAAATGAAGTTTTATTGTTCTGTGTAAGACCAGAGAATACATGGAACAGGTAAACAGGAGACTTACCTGAGTCCAGAGCGATAGATTTTGGAGGAGGAACTGGATGAAAGACGATTGGGAAGATTGCCCCCGGCAGCTGGTTGTCCACCTGCACAATGCACAACAGACAAATACATGTGTTCCTGGACAGGTGTGTGTGTGTTCCTGGACAAGTGTGTGTAGGTGTGTGTGTGTGTGTGTGTGTGTTCCTGGGCAGGTGTGTGTGAGTGTGTGTGTGTGTTCCTGGACAGGTGTGTGTGTGTTCCTGGACAGGTGTGTGTGTGTGTTCCTGGACAGGTGTGTGTGTGTGTGTGTGTGTGTGTGTGAGTGTTTCCGGACAGGTGTGTGTGAGTGTGTGTTCCTGGACAGGTGTTTACCTGGAGCCAGTGCAGCTGAGCTCTCAGGCTGCGCTGGTGCAGTGACTGCTTGAACTCCACTTGGATCCCAGAAAGGAAGTTCCTTCTCACCTGGCAGGTGATTGGATGACGCATCACCATGGTGGAGGCGCTGAGGTTCACCTGGTGACAGCCCATGTCGTGATTAAACTGGTGAAAACATGTTTGTTAATGTGTACACATTGACCTCTGACCTCCAGGTTTGTCTCCAGTTTGACCCAGCCCCCTGGACTTTGCCTGCTCTGCTGACTCTGGTAGGTTTTTTCCAGCAGGTTGATGTTTTTCTGACTAAACGGCTTCCAGCGATTCTTCGGCTTCATCTCCCACACTACACCTGAGCTGTAACACACAGACACGCGAACACACCTGAGCTTGGTGACGTTGCTGTGTTTTACGTGTTTACCTTTTTTTTTTTGTGAAGTTTTTATGTGCTCATTTATTTTGTTGGTTACACATTTACCTGGTAATGCCGATATAAGCAATTTCTTGACGGCTGCTGTTGTTGATCAGTGAAAGTCCAAGGTTTTGCAGTGACACCTTCACTTCCTGTCGAAACTGTTCGAGCTCCTCTGCCTGCCGAGCCTTTGTCAGTACGGCCACATCCTCAGTGAACAGCAGTATGCGTTGACGCCCGTCTAGGAAGGAAACCCAGTGGACCTGAGACAGGTTGTCGTATGAGAACTGTCCCACCTCATCCTAAAGGAACACATGTTATAATCAGGTTGTATACAGTTGTATTAGTTAATACTTCAGTGAGAAATTCTACACCCATCTTTTCTGTCCCACTGTACTTAATTTATCTCCAGCAATCTAGAATGGTTCCTAATTAAATTCAATCTTTAAAGCACTTTATTATGACCTTATTATTTTCCTAATGTCAACATCTTGCACTTGAGAAAGCCCTCTAGTCCAGAGCAAGTTGCTATTAAAAAACCTTTTTTGAGATAATCATAACCTGGATGACTGAGAACCTTCACAGATATCCAGCAGTTCCACAGAAACACAACTGTGTTTAGCAGCAGGTTTGACTGTGTGTCTGATGTTTGCTGCTGAGCAGGTGAATCGTGGCTTTTACAGCTTGTCCACAAAAACCAAAACTAAAAGCAAGTAAATTTCTGTGCAGCTACCACGAACATATTACTACCATACACAGCGACTTGTTGAAGTAAAGACACTGGTGAGTGTAGCTGTTGCTCTCATACCTTGAGCAGGTCCAACTCTCCTGAATGCTCCATACAGCTCCAGCTGAGCATTCGGACCCCTGCTGGGTCGTCCCAGGCAAACCGGCGAGCCTCGCAGGGTTTGAGCTCATGAACCACAGGACAGCCTCTGAGGATAAGAGACTCAGATTTCAGAGTTTTTAAATGAGAATAAAATGACTAAAACTGGTTTGGTCTCAACATCTTTAGAAGTAAACTCAGATAAATGATTAATAACTATTAATAACCAGTTTTAATAACTGGTGACACTTCCTTTAACTACAGTTTACACCTGGACAAAGTGCTGGAAGAACTTTATTGTTATTGTTAAGGACGTTATAGTTAACTATAGGGGAGCTTTCCAGAAATGTATGTGGATGATGATAGTGTGTGTGTGTGTGTGTGTGTGTGTGTGCGCGCGCTGACCTCTGTCCGTAGCTGACAGTGGCCCAGGGGGTGTGGTTTAGCAGTAGGGCAGGAGCTGCTCCTTCATAGTAATCACTGAAGCTAATGATGGTGGAGTAGTCTGAGATGTTGACGTCCACAATGATTCCACCACACTGCAAACACAAACACGCACATACTGAGGTGAAGAGCTCTGAGCTCTCCAAAAGAAGCAGAAAATGTGTTGGTCCAAGAGAGACTGACCATGTCGAGCCTCAGCAGGGTGCCACTGTTTTGCTTATCAAAGAAGAAAGACTTGGAGGAGGATTCTGATCCAACCACGCGGACACACAGCTTTCCTGAGCTGCTCTCTGGCCACAGAGGGAGGAACTGCAACACAGCAACAGAAAGAAGATCATCAAAAGAAACAATGACAGTTCTAAATGTCTTTAAAGATTTTAGGGCGTCCAGGTCATGCTGATCCCAAAAGATGTTCCTCTGTGCCATCAAGTTTAGCAGAGTTTGGCGTCTCATAGACCGGGCGGAAGTTTATCTTTAAAAGTGTTTGATGAGGAGGAGGGAGTTCAACAGCAGGGCAAGTCAATACAGAATCCTACTTCTGTTCTTTTAAAGTGATGAACTTGCAGAGTGGCGGTTTAATCCCCAGCACCTTTAGTCCACACGTCTTTGAAATACCTATCAGGTGAAGCCACCCTCACCTCTGTTGAGGCGATGTAGTGCCACCTGGTGGAGCCCTGGATGGTGACCTCTCCAACCTCCAGTTCATAAGCAGACTTGTTGACCAGCGTATAGAAAGGACTCATGGTGACAATCCTTGTCAGGTTAAAACTGCTCATCTGGATGCTCACGCCCACCTGCACAAAGTAAAAGACTGTTCAGACTCGTGTTCTAATGAATCCATCCATGTTTTAAAGCAAAGACAATTCCCTTCCTCGGATACTGTAGTGTTGACAAGGACAAGACACACATGAGGTTTTGGTTTTCCAAACCCAGCAGGACCGTGAGGACCCTTGTTGGGCTCCTGGTGATCTCATAAATCAATCATAGATATTTTTAGTTTTATTTATTCTGGACATCACCAATAAACAGCGAGAATGAACAGAATGTGAGAATCTGAGAATCTAAGATGGAGCAATAGGTTTATAATCCAGAAGAGCAGCGCCATGTTTCTAGTTACCAGAAAGTCCATGTTGTTGGCAGGACAGCGAACACAGCCGTAACTTCCCACCGTGTCCAGAGAGAACCCATCGGACCAGGAGCTGGTGGAGACACACAGCTGCAGCTGCAGAAGCCAAAGCAAACAGCTGTTATAGGGGGAACACATTGCTGACCCTGCTGAAGCCAGATGCTAATAAAACTAACATCTTATCAAAGTGTTCAGGATGTAAATCTGATCTGGAAAATTACCAAAGACATCAACTTCAAAGCTTGTGAGTGTAAACTGGTTGTAGCTGATGATAATTGTTAAGATGAAGGCTGAAGAAAGACAGCTGAGGACTGGACGGTGGGACCTGAACCTGTACACGTGGCCTCACCTTGTTCTTGCTGAACAGATTTTTCTTCTTAAAGGAGAACAGGACGATGTCTCGGTAGTCAGCTGAGTGTTTGACGCTGACTTCCTCTGCTCGGTACTGCAGCACTCGAGACGTCTTGTTGATGATCCAGTATGGACTGAAGAGCGACAGCAGTAGGCGGCTCGTCACCCTTGTCACATGAACGCACACATCCACCGTCAGGTTGGTGTCCGACTCACAGCTGAGACAAATGGGGAAGAACTCGGGCATTTCCTGTTCAATACGAACGTGGCCATGCCAGTCTCGTCCCTGATATCTCATCAGCACCAGTGACACGATCTCACCGGAGACGCGAGCGTTCAGGAGGTCCGATGTGCTGCCTTCGGTAAGTTCATAAGAATCAGCTGAACTCTGAGACAGGAAAAACTTTAATTAGCTGAGGGTGAAGTTAATGCTGTCCACATGTCAGCTTGTTTCTGACAAACAGATGTGATCCACATACAAAAACCTAAAATCTTTATGTGTGTATCTACTTCCACAGGAGCTGTGGTACCTCCATTATGTAACGGATGGTGTAGGGCAGCAGGTTGCGAAGGGTGGCTACTGGGTGAAGGTGAAGGATATAGGCGGGATCCCAGTCCTCCTCTCCGTGGCTGCTGATGTGTTGCAGGTCATCAGGGACGGCCAGCGTGCTGACCATCAGCGGCAGCAGGCTGCAGTCGATCGCTGGACACTGCAGCACTGAACACACCTCTGAGCTGCGGTGCACTTGCTCCTTCCAGGCAACGCAGGTGGAGGAAGGATCGAACTGACCATCCAGACAACCCGCTGGACATACAAACAGCTGAGATCTGATTGACACGGGGATAGAAAATTAATGTCAACACACGGAAAACTGTGAATGTGGGGTCATGTGACATGACCTGTAACTAGTGTTGAACTTGTTACTCAGTAAATTCAATGATAAACAAATGAAACTAACGGAGAGGGACAATGTACCACATTCACTGTGCTACAGACAAACAAACACCACCTGTAGGCTTCTAAGGTGACATGAAACTCTGTCTCAGGTTCTGCCTTTCCAATGCTCTGCAGGCTCCTGGAAGTCGGGCAGTACTTTAGGATGGTGAACGGCACTGAGAAGTGATTCTTTATCTGCAGGCGGATAACACACAACACAAAATGAAGCTGACCTGCTGCTGACTCTTCGGCGTGTTCAGACACTCAGTGAACAGTGACTCTGACCTGCAGCGGCGAGCGGACGGTGATGACCTTATTGCCCTCGGCAGCATCAATTTGCAGCAGAACAGAAACAGCGTCCTGCTGCATCGGACTGCGGATGTTGTAGAGACGACGACCTGGTTTGTCCACAGATATGTTGGAGATCTCACTGTATCCTGTAGGCACTGCAGGGTCAGAGACACTTTCACTCACAGACTGTCTGACACGTGTAACAATCAGAAACAACCCCACATGGAAAGATTCATTACCAACAGTGAGAGTAAACAGGCAGCTCTCTTGTCGCTGTAGAGCCGACAGCTTTCCTCGTGATGACAGTTCAAACACGGAGTGCTCCAGGTTCATGCTCTGATCCACTGAGAGTTCGTGCAGTTTGCCTTGTGCCGTGGACAGCGTTGGCCTCAGGTTGGAGCTGTGCTGCACAATAAGGGGGACACCCAGAGAGTTTCTTATAGTGAAGGGGGCCCGCTCTTTCAGAGAGATGTCAAAGGTGGATGTTGTCACCTCAGAGAATGCCTGATCAAAACAGCAATAAAAAAAATCATAAGGTAATGTTCTGCTGCTGCATTACATCAATAACATACCCAAAGACAGAAACTTGTGATACGATGTTTCACCTTGGAGAGATTATAGAAGACTTGAAGGCTGCTCTGGGATATGGTAATGTTCATTGTGTCTTTGGAGCAGATGTTGATGGCTGTCCGAGGTTCCGGAAGAATTATAAAGTCGTCTCCGTGAACTGGACTCTTGTCCTGGATTGGGTTGGTCTTCATCTGCAGAAACAAAAGACAGAGACAAACAACCTCGGTGAGTTCACAGGTCTGATGAATATTTTTTTTCTAAATTAATTTGTTGCATTTCAAATTTTGTGTAATGTAAATCTGCATTAAAAGACATCAACACATTGATTCATTCTACATATTTCCCGTTACAGTTGCAGCACGGCTTCTTTTCCCTTATTGACGTTTAACCTACATAGGTTTATATACTGATTGAACAGATTCTTTACTCAGAACCAGTGGGAGTAACAGGACAGATGAACTTTAGATTTTCCATATTAGGCAAATCTGAGTCTAACCAACAGAAATAATAAACTATTTTACCTCAAGTTCTAGGAACCACCGCCGTCCACCACGGTCAACTTGCTCAATCAGTGGCTCCCACACTGCATGGCTCTCATTAAAGTAGTTCATCTGCAGACAGGTGTCGACAGGTTAACATATGTTGTACATGTTTGCTGAGTGAGTGACTTTTTGATTCTGACTTCCTCTAAGAGTGTCAGTCATCATTTAACTGCTGTGGGTGGTTTTGTGAAGAAAAAGTGACATATGGAAAGAATATATGAAAGAATAAGAAAAGATTTGACTGGATTTAACTAAACATAATTGAAACTCCTTCACCACTGTGATGTTTAGCTCATAACAATGTTTCAGACAATGAGATGTTTTTATTGTCAACATATATTTCTCAGAACAATCTGAATTAACACACTGAACTTCCTGTGTGTCCGCTCTCACCTCCAGTGTCATGTCAGCTCTCAGCTGCAGCAGAGATGACCAGTTTTTGGCTGATCCACTGAAAGAGGACTCTGCCAGCAGCAGAGGGATGGTCCGATGACCAAAACCAGACTCAAGTGTCACCTGGATTACCTGGGGAACAACAACAACTCATCAACAGAAAGAAAGGGTGGTTCTGACCGGAGTTTCAGAATAAACCTTTGAGATGTTACATGTTGCGGTACCTTGATCTCAGCGGCAAAGCTCTCGTCCACATTGTGTCTGTCCTGCTCTCTAAAGCTCTCCGTTACCTCTGTAGCCTGGTCCACTCCCAGGAACCAGTAATTACAGTCATAGATGTTTAAGGCAGACCAGAGGTCACGGACGTCAGGCTTTGACTTCTGACTCTGCTCTTGGTGCTGCTTCACTGTCATGGCGGCTGTTATTGTCATCACTGTGCTGAGGATGAATGGGGAGATCTGTAAGAATGAGAGACTGATGATGAGAGACTAGTTTTTCCATCGTTACTGAAGATTTTTACATGCTTGAAAACACATGTATTAAGAAGAAAAAGTTGTGGCTGATTTGGCTCTTTGTCAGATATTCTCACAGATGTTATCATACCACGTGTTGATCAGTGTACCTTAATGAGGACTTCCTCTACCGTCACAAAGCCGCTCAGTGGTTGGTTGGGCTGGGATTTGGTTTCCAAGGTGACAGAGCAGGGCCTTAACACCTGTTGCACAAAGTGAATCAGGTCAGGAGCATTTTACTGCTGTTTGTGTGTGCGCTCAGTGTGGTGGTGTGGAACGACCACTCAACATGTTTAGTATCGCTGTTGAAAATGTGAAATCAATAAAAGATCAATCTGATGCTCATTTGAACTGATTTGACTCAGTAGTCACCATATAACTGAATGTGTCCAGCTGACCCCAACGACACACAAGGCAAAACATTGAACAACCCGTATCAACACACTTCTATCAACATAAGGAGTTAAAACAGAACTGATATTTCAAAGTTTCTCTCCAGACTGGACAACAGAATCTTCAAACACTGTTTATGATCTTACGGTGGTGACGGCTATGTTCTCCTTATCTCGGATGAGGGGACAGGCAAGGAGCTTCAGGTCTCTTAGACGGGCTCTCATGTTCTGGGTGGCATCCTTATCCACCTGCAGGGTGACTTCACACTGAAAGGAGGCCACCAGGGCAGGGGCATTCGCCTTCATCAGGTTAGCCACAAACACCACCTCTGGGTCCATCACCACACCACGGAAAAGAGTCTGCACCTTGGGGGCTACAGAAAACAGACACCTGATGTAACGGTTTATCTCTGAACCAGGTTTTCATAGATTTTTAAATAGCTTCTCTCCCATAATACCAGTGTTGGCATCGAGTTGCAGTTCAGCACTCTGTCTCAGCTTTGGCCTGGCGCTTCGTACAGAAGTGGTGGCAGAAACGGAACTGTGTGGCAGAGACTGCAGAAAGAAATCTGCGACAGCCATCAGAAACTCCACACTTGCACACAGATAGAGTTCCTGCAGAATTGCCACCACCTCCCGTTCTCCAGTTCTCTGACGATACGTCACATCAATCATTGCCTTTGAGCTCTCCTCGTTTCTCCTCCCAATCATTCTACAGCCATGAGGCACAAAAAAACAAACAGAACAAGTAGTTAAGGAGTTAAACAGGCCTAAAGAGCCTCTACTATTACGCTTATTATATGCAAAATAATTCCAATAACATAAATATGTAGTTTTGTGTAGTTTTGGGGCAACTTAAACATGTTCCACTAAACAAGAACATGTAACTGAAAAACATATATCTCATACATAAAAACTGATGATAAAATAAAAAAATCACAATAAAACAACAGAAACATCTAAGGGGCCAGAGGGGTTCACAAACTTATACACGCACCGGCTACTTTATTAGGCACACCTATTCAACTGCTCGTTGACACAAATGGCCACTCTGGAGAATGGCCAGAGTTGTTCGAGCTGATAGAAAGGCAGTAACTCAAATAACCAGTCATTACAATCAAGGTATGCAGAAGAGCATCTCTGAACGCGCAACACGTTGAACCTTGATGGGCTACAGCAGCAGAAGACCACACTGGCTGCCACTTCTGTCAGCTAAGACCAGGGTACAATTCACATAGGCTCAACGAAATTGAACAATAGATGATTGAAAAAATGTTGCCTGGTCTGATGAGTCTCGATTTCCGCTGCAATATTTCAGATGGTAGGGTTAGAATTTGGCGTCAACAACATGAAACCGTGGATCCATCCTGCCTTGTATTAATGGTTTAGGCTGGTGGTGGTGGTGCAATGGTGTGGGAGACATTTTCTTGGCACAATTTGGGTCCCTTTGTATTAAGTGATGATCGTTGCAATGCCACAGCCTACCTACTACAGAGTGTTGTTGCTGACCATGTCCATCCCTTTATGACTACAGTGTACTCAACTTCTGATTTCAAATTCCAGCAGGATAATGCTCCATGTCATAAAGATGGAATAATCTCAGACTGGTTCTTGAACATGACGATGAGTTCACTGCACTCAAATGACCTCTACAGTCACCAGACCTTTGGGATGTGGTGGAAGTGGAGATTCGCATCATGGATGTGCAGCCGACAAATCTGCAGCAACTGCTGATGTGACGCTATCATGTCAATATAGACCAATATCTCAGAGGAATGTTACCAGTACCTTGTTGAATCAGGCAGTTCTGAGGGCAAAAGGGGGTCTAACCAGGTATTTGCAAGGTGTGCCTAATAAAGTGGTCGGTGAGTGTATACACACATCACATCTATCTATCTATCTATCTATCTATTTATCTATCCATCCGTCTAATACCAGGCTTTGGTAATAAATGATCAGGCCCCAACATATCTTAAAGACCTCATAGAACCTTATTATCCCAGCAGAGCACTTCGCTCTCAGA
>JAUMTR010000017.1:56493-68365 GCA_032270685.1 Microctenopoma stevenorrisi
TTCATGTAGATGTTGATAACTGTCTCAGCACTGCATTTAATTCCTTGTTAGAGTCCATTGGATTTAATCAACATGTAGGGTTATGGTGCACCAATGAGAAGATCATTGGTGCACATCTGCCCTCTCTCCAGGACCTGTACACCTCAAGGGTCAGAAAGCGGGCAGAGAAAATCATCACAGACCCCTCACGCCCCGGAGACAACCTCTTCCAGCTTCTCCCCTCTGGCAAACGCTACAAAGCTACGTTTGCTAGAACAACCAGACACAAGAACAGTTTTTCCCCCAGGCAATATCTGTTATAAACAACTGACTGCTGCTGCTACATGGACACAAACTGCACTAAACTCAGCACACTGAGCGCACGCACACACACACACACACACACACACAGTCTTGTCTTTCTGTCTTGTTATAATTTCTCTGTAATTTGTCTTTAATTTATTGTATTTGTTTTCCATCTGTTCTGTCCTAGAGAAGCTTCAAAAGACCAAAGCAAATTCCTTGTATGTGCAACATACTTGGCGAATAAGGCTGATTTTGATTCTGATGTAAATAAACCCACTCACAGTTTTAATCACACCCTCGATCTTGTTTCCCCAAGGGGGTCAATAAAGTAAAGTATTCATTATTATTATTAGTATTATTATTGTTATTATTATTCTGACTTATGGAGTAGAAATTGAAAATCTAATAGTTTTTCCCAAAAACTTTGTTGTTGGACCATTTCTTAATAACATTCAAATTTACTTTAATGGAGACGACTTCAATTAAGAAAGGGTTTTCTCAATGTCTCTGTATATATTAATATAATGTGTAAGGTCTTAAACCTTACACTATAAAGTGCCTTAAGATAAATTATGTTGTAAATTGGTGCTATATAAATAGAGTTGAATTGAATTAAATTGAATAAGGTAACTCTGAACTGTCTCTTAGCTAAGCAACTATAGGTTTAGTCTGTTCCCCTCCTCTCTGCATTACATCCATTACATGTTTAAGACTGAACAAACAAAAAACTTTGGTTACCTGGTACATCGCAGTAGTCGAGTGCCACACTGCGCAGGTAGGAGGTGACGCCCATGTCGAAGCTGCGGATCTTTCCTTCAGCTCCCAGCTGACAGATGCTGAAGGACAGTATGTTCTTCTCCTGGTCTACCTGCCGCGTCAACTCCAGCAGCACCTTAACAAACACACTGGTCATTGAACGGTTCTACTGGGATCACAGTCACGTGATGAGCTGATCTCAGACTAGAAAACCAAACCTCTTTAGCTTCAAAGTTAAAGTGAAGGTCAGTGAGTTCTGAGCGCTGTTGGTCTTCATCTGTTGACTTTTCAGTGGTGTCTTCATCTGATTCTGACACAGCAGCACAAATAATCACATAGCAAAAAAAAATACAACCACAATACCTTCTTCTGAAGAGTAATTCTGTTCTTCATAAAAACAGAATACACTGATTATATCTGTGAAGATTCTCAGTCATCCAGGTCATTGTCATCTCAAATAAGGTTTTTCAAAAGCAACTGAACTTCCGTGTCACCCTAGGACTTTCTCAAGTCCGACTGACTGGTGTGAGCCGCAGGTTTATAAACCCTGTGGAGTCCACAGGTTGGTGATTGATGGTTACCTGTGTCTGCTTATCGTGAGATTGGTGGTTCAATTTCCAGCTCCTGCAGTCCAGACCTTCCAAGTGTCATTGGGCAACACACTGACCTGACACACCACATAGCAACTCCATCATCGTTGTATGTTTGTGTGTGAAGTTACTATTGAAAGGTAGCAGACTTTAATCATAACCATGTATTTAGCTCACTAACACAGTCAGCCAACAGCCCACTGACAGCCAGACCCTCTACCTAAGCCATGAGCTTTAGTCAGTGTTTTCTCTCTTTGTCAGTTTGTCTCCTTCCGGACATGTGAGGCATGTATAAGAGCAGTTCAGTTTAGAGTTTGGCAGGGCAGCTGATGCACATGTTATCAGAATGACCCCTGATATCACAGTTTAATGTGATGAGAGTAAGTTTCATCAATAAATTGATGCCACTGTCACTAAAAAAAGCATCTTTGCTATGACAAACCATGAAGAAAAAAAGGTCATAATCAACATGTGGAATGAAATTGAATACTTAGATGCATTTGAATGGTTGACCCAAATCCACCTAGGGTAGAAGCCAACCAAAAACAAAAGATTTTTGGAGAATGATTCTTGAGGATCTAGGACGTTCCTATGACAGGGCTCACTGAGCAAAGGGATCAGGTGCCCCAGAACCCTGATTCTACAAGAATTCAAAGATTCTGAGGTCTGTTCTGCCCTTCTGAAGAAATATCTCTGCAAAGTACATGCTAAAAGATCTATTTATGTTATATTTTATTTTTTGCCTTTTTTTGACTCAAAATTGACCAGCAACACCGCAAATGTTAACGTTGTTAAGTTAATAATATATTTTAAAAAAAATTTATTCAAGAGATATGTTCTAAGTAAGAGCCAGGTAACATAACAACATTATATTTATTTATAAAGTTCTCTTGAGGTAAATTTTTCTTTTTTTTTTAAATGAAAATGAGGTCTTCTGTTAAAAAAAAGGCCCAAGGGGTCACAAAGAAAATATTAAAACCAATCGTTTCATAGATAAGGAAGCCTAACGTAGTAGCTAAGACCTCAGAAACAAATTGCATGATGAATATTTGTTCTGAGGGTATTTTATGGCTGATTTAAGACACGGGTCGAAACCGACCCGTTAACATCAGAGATAGTAACAGAAAGTTAACACAAGACAAGGGGTTAAAATAATCTGTGACACTGTGTCACTTTCCGAAGACCCTGGGCACTGTGTCCTCCACATTAGTGATAAGCCATGCTGCAGTGGTGACCATCAAATGCTAATGACTCCACAGGGTTTAGACCTGCTGCTTCAACCAGTCAGTCAGAACTGTTGAAGAATCTTAGAAGGAAAGTGACACATCTTCAAGCACTAAAACACAATGTCCAGTTGCCAATGTGCAACAATCTTTTGGGATATATCGGCCAATAAACTCTATGGGTAGTTATGTCTGCGGCCTGGTAGCAGAGTGGTTAAGGCAGAGGGCTGGGAAGCAGGAGCCCCGGGTTCGATTCCCAGCGGAGTCACCCAGGCCAACCCCCATACCAGGTTTGTCCCTGAGCGAGACACCCAGCGCTAGCTCCCCGAGCGCCGTCTGTGGCTGCTCGCTGCTCCCCCCTTGGGGATGGGTCAAATGCAGAGAGCCAATTTCGTATCAATGACAATAAAGTGGATCCTATTCTACTCTAAAGTCATGGCCTGAGTTATTTTAGAAGAAGCCCAACCCTTGTGGAACTGTTTTAGATTTCATACCCGTTTCCATGGGGTTGATGAGTATGGGGTGAAGGCTGAGCACCTGTGGTCTGGCTGCCGCCAATGACAGCACCTGCAATGTGAACACAACCAAATCCGGTTGACACAACTTTTCTGAACTGCCGTTTGTCCAAAGCTTAATTTTACACTGACCCAAAGCAGCAGAGAACACACAAAATAAGGACAGAAAATGTTGGTCTGAAATGTGCTTGTTCTTCATCACCCTACAAGTCTTTGCCTGTAAAACCCGTTTCTCCACTGAACTAAGAATTTAAAGTTTCATCAACCAAGCAGAGCCAGTGGTCAGCTGGACAGCATCGGTTAATGGGTCCCATGGACGATGCTAAAAACAAGGGGAGAATCGATCCTGGAGCTTCGTAGACTCACAGATTAATTAGCTTTCTACAATTTTCTATTTATTTTTAACCAGGTTTTTATTGAGCTTCTTATTTGTTCCATTATTTTAGTTTTCATGTGTTAAATTTAAGTTTAGCTTTTGTTTGTCCTTAATGTTGTGAAACATTTAGTCACAGTTTGTTAACATGTGCTATATAAATAAAGACTGACTGACTGACGAACCACGGCCCCCTGACTGTCTGAACTATAAACTGCTAACAAACGTTGCCAGTGACACATTCTGTTTCTGAAAGGTTTAGAAAGGTGAGACCAAGTGTACCTTCTTTGTGGGGGTGGATGGGGTGGAGGAACACATGTTGGGCAGGGGGATGCCATTAACAAGATCCAGAATGTTCTGGATCTTTAGATCTGAGATCTTAATGTGCAGCAGCGGCAGCTCACCGGACACTTTGAACCTGAAACACCAACATTCACGTTCAGGTGAGTGAGCAGCATCACTGGACAGCTGTCTGCAGCCGAGTCTTACCTGGGCATCCTGGTGTCCTTCTCCACCATACACTTGGCCAGGTGAAGAGTGAAGTTCATCGGCTGGAGGATGTGTTGACTTGACAAACTCTTCAGCCGTGCTGTCTTCCAGGCATCGCCTGGTTTCAGTTTATAGACGACTTAATTATGTGGGGCTTGGCTTGTGTTGTGTATTAGAGGGTCACTGTTGTGTGGCATTGGATGTGTGTATTTTAGTTGTGTACCTGACTTGCTGTAGAGCACCTGGACTCGTCTCAGCTCTACGTTGTACCTCTCGTAGGCCCGATCCATGATCTCCTCCATAGAGGAGAAGGAGGTCGGGGACGAACTGAGGCCAGTTTGCTCGACACTGTTCAACTACACACACACACACACACACACACACACACACGTCTCTGCAGCACGTTGAAACATGTGGACACAAGTTTTATCTATCCTGAACATTAAACATTCATATCATCCTATCATCATCATAGCAGCCTGCAGCGAAGTTTCAAGATCAATAATAAAAAGTCTGATTTAAACAACCTAGGAACACAAATAAGATAAAAATAACAAATATCTACAAACCACTCTGAGCAAAGCCTGAACCACTTGCTTTAAAATAAGAAGGTTTGATTAGAAATGGAGAACTCACCTGTAAGCTGCCAAAATCCACTATGATCAGGTCTGATGTGCTGCTGTAGAAGCCGGACTTTGGTATTAGCAGGTAGGATGGTTTCAGGTCAATTCTCAGATCCAGGACCTTTCTGGTTTCAATGATGTGAGACAAACCTGCAGAGACAGCAAATTGTAAACTAGGCGGCCTGGTAGCTCAATGAGTTAGGCGTCTGACTGGGATGCAGAAGGTTGTGGGTTCGAACCCCGTCTGACTTCTAGTCCATTCCCTACCAGGTGTGTCTCTGAGCCAGACACCCAGCGCTAGCTGCCAAGCAAAGTAAAGTAAAGTAAAGTAAAGTAAACTGGCAGAGCCCTCTCAAGGCTGCAGCCCCCACAGGCTGCTGTGGGGGCTGCAGCTACTGTGTCAGGACCTGATTTGCTTCCTCAGTGATGGAACATGAACACCGGGCCACATGTTTCAGTCCATTATCAGATTAGAGTCAGCAAGGTATGCGAAGTAATGTTGGAGCTTTCAGAGTATGCGAAGTAATGTTGGAGCTTAAAGACTGTAAAAGAAGCTACACTGCTGCTGTCCATGCTCCAAGAGAAACACCACTTCTGTTTTCTATAGCTGTTTTTCTTTTCACACGTGCAGATAGGAAAAAACAGAATAAATCAGTTTAAGGTGTATATATGCATGTAGTCACGCTATCCACTTCTTGAATCAATGTGTAGATTAGCTGATGTAAAGGTGGAACAAGCAGGTGCCCTGTGACCCGTTCAAATTAATTACCGCCCAGCTGATTGGAGAGGCTGGGACCTCTGTCTTCTTCAACAGCTGAGCAGCCTACACCCCCCCCCCCTTCTGTTAACTTTGTTTGGGAGCTGGGAAAGTGGGGAGCCACATGTTATGTGCAGCTCATAACAGATCCTGACCAGGGGCATTACATTCATTAGCCCTGTTAGACTTGTCACACTCTTACACAAATAACTGCTGTTTTCTTTACCGTTATCATCTCATAACTACAGAAATGTAAAATAATGTGGGGTGCGAACGTTTGGGCAGCCTTGTCAATGTTCATGATGTTCCTGTATAAATCGTTTGTTGTTACAATAAACAGGTTAATTATATATATTATTGGTTGAAAGATCCAGCCCCGGTGCAGCTTCGGCTTTTTCACTGAATCCTGGACATTGGTCTCCAGAATCTGATGATATTGAGTGGAATCCACGCGTCCCTCATCTTTGACTAGATTCCCCATCCCTGCAGTGGCCACAGCCCCACAGCATGATGGAGCCACCACCATGTTTTCCTGTAGGTAGCAGGTGTTTTTCTTGCTGTGGTCTTTGTCCTCCGTGCATGCCCCCCCTTGTTTTGCCCAAACACCTCAGTTTTAGTTTCATCAGTCCACAGAACTTTATTCCAAAGTGAAGCTGGCTTTGTCCAAATGTGCTTTAGCAGACGTCAAGCGGCTCTGTTTATGCTGTGGGTGGAGAAAAAGCTTCCTCTGCATCACTCTCATACAGCATCTCCTGGTGTAAAGTGAACTGAATAGTTGAACGATGCACAGTGACCCCGTTTGCAGCAGGATGTTGTTGTAGGTCTTTGGTGCTGGTCTGTGGGTCGACTCTGACTGTTCTCACCAGTCGTCTTCTGTTTATCTGAGATTCATCTTGGTCCTCCACTCCGAGCCTCAACCTGAACTGTGCCTGTGGTCTTCCATTTCCTCAGTATGTTCCTAACTGTAGAAACAGCTGAAATCTCTGAGACAGCTTTCTGTGTCCTTCCCCTGAACCATGATGGTGAACAGTCTTTGTTTTCAAGTCCTTTGAGAGTTGTTTTGAGACCCCCATGTTGTTCCTCTTCAGAGAATATTCAAAGAGGAGGGAAAAGTTTTCTTATAATTGGATTCACCTGTGTGGAGGTCAGGGGTCACCGCGCTCACCAAGCCAATTTAAGTTTCAATAATTAGTTCTAAAGGCTTTGGAATAAATAAAACCCAAACTTTTGCACCTGCCTGATTTTGTTTAAACAATTATTATACACTTTCTGTCTCCTTGTGTGTCCCCTACATGACATATTTAATTGAATTTTTTTTGTATTAGCAACCAAAGATTTATACAGAAAAATCATAAAGATTAACAAAGTTGCCCAAACTCTCCCACCCCACTGTATAATAAGTATTGATGAAAGTGACCTGAAGCAGTTTTATCTTTGATCTCCTCCAGTTTGGAGAGCGTGGCTGTCGTCAGGACCTCCAGGTCAACACCTTTCAAAGTCTTAAAGAACTCAACCATACTGTTCACCGTCAGCTGCAGGACAAAAAAGACAACTTTACCAGTCTGCATGTCCAGTTCATTGTAACTTCGTAAAGACAATCAATAATATTGGTTCTAAGCAGAACAGACAGGAGTGAAAACAGGTGGATTACCGCATCGTAGATGACCTCCACCGGCTGAGAGTAGACTCTAAGCAGCTGGTCTGCAGCGCTCTCCTCTGGGTTTAGCTCGAAAACCACTCTGAGAAGAGACGACGAAGAGTCTCCCACCGAAGCAATGAGTGACGGTACAGCTCCACCCTGCTGTAAACCTGTAACGTACCAGTGCTGCAGCGCTGCCTCCACCCTGAAAGAGCAATCAGTCGTTACATCGTCATCACCATTTATACGGTGCTGAATCAATGTACAGACACCCACCTAACTGCCTGAGCTCCAGGTCTCTGAGATATTTTGGTGCTGAGGTCGATCATCTGAATCTTTAGAATTTCTGGAACGTTGGACTGCTCTCGGAACGTCACTGACGTACTTAAGAGCTGGAAGGTTACGACCACAGCAACGTACTGAAACACATGACGCGTTAGAGAAACATTTGCTTTATTGGAACGTGGCTCTGCTTCATCCTGCAGAGACTACCTGTTTGGGTAAAGCCAGGTTGTGAGAGCTGCCACTGTAGCCGATGGCAGTATAAAGTTTTTCCTTCTCCTCGGGCGACATGAGCTCATCCAGACCTGAACCTGAACACCACAGTGGGGGTCAGTGATTCGGAGTCTCCGCCCTGATCTGAGGGTTATTTAGTGACTTGCTCTCCTTACCACTGCTCTCCTCTACCTCCTGTTCATCCTTTTTAGCCTTCCTCCCAAAAATGCTGCTGAAGAAACCTCCTCCTCCTCCCTGCTTCTGCCCCCCCGCCGCCTTCTTCCCCACCATCTTCTGTCCCGATCGCATCACCTAGATGAAGAAAAGGACTGTTCAACTTCTCCACAGTCACACTGGATTCAGTGGAGATGTGCTCAAGTTTACCTCCATCTGTGCCTGCTGTCTGGCTAAAGTAATGTTGAACACATCAAGAACTTTCTCCAGATTCTGGAGGAAACAACCAGGACACAATTACACTTCAGTCACCAAGACAAACCTAAAGAGCAGTCCATACATAACACGGCATTACGATGCCAACCCATGCACCTCTGTACTGACTGCACAACATTCAGAGCCTCTCACCTGGACGTGTCGCTCAGTGTCTGGGCTCAGCTTGCCCTGGCTCAGCAGTTTGGTTCTGTAGGCGGTTTTATAGGCCTTCTGTGTCTCTCTGTGTTGCTTGATGTTGGACCAGGACCACATGTGACTGCAGCGCTTGATGTGGACCTCCAGAATGCTGTTGAAGCCATACGTCCACCTGACAAAGACATGGAAAGTAAAAAAAACTCAAAGTAATCTCAAGTAAACAAATGATGTCGCCCCCTGCTGCCTGCGGCCTCTTGTTGACGAGTCGGTCCCATGCATGGTCCAATGTGTAAACCCCATCGTCCCTGTTCATAGTCCTTATTTCTATTGCTTCATTTATCCATCCTTTATATTTGTGTTGTTCAGTGTTGATGATCCGTGTGTTCTCCAAGTCCATTATGTGATTTTCTCTTGTGCAGTGGTCTGTCACTGCTGGTTTCTTTATTGTTCTTTCTGCTTCTTGTTTTGATACCTTTGTCTTGTTTCTTTCTTGCACTCTTGTATGTTCTATTATTCATGTGTTGAGTTGGCATCTTTTCTCCTATGTATGTTTTATTACAGAGTTTGCACGGTATTTCGTAGATGACTCCACATTTTTTTCCTTTTGGTATCTTGTCCTTTGGGTGCACCAATCATTTTTGGTTGTTACGTACGTCTTGTTGGTGCATCAACAAGGAGGGTGCAGGCAGCAGGGGGCACCCTCATACCCTGCTGCCTGCTGATAAACGGAAGAAGAAGTGAGCTCAACAGAGCTCTGATGACGGCTATAGTGATAGCTGAAACGTTAGCAGGTTTTGGAAAAGAATCAAAAATACAAGTTAGAACAAATACACAGAACGAACATACAAAAGTTCCTCCCCCACCTCCCTCTGTTAAGAGGAGAGGGGAGAACAACAATTTCATCCACCAATCCATTTTTGAGATTTATGTCATTATCATGTTTTTGTTTTTTATATACACATATATTTGTGTTTTGGTATAAATATATAATTCTTTTGGTGCGAATTCTGGTGGTGGTTCTTTCCTCTCTCTTCTGAACTGAGAGCGGCTGTAACACGGCAAAACAATTCATCTCTGGAATTAATAAAGTGTTTTCTTCCACTGTCTGTGTATCATTTACTGTTGTCCTGTTATCATTACAAGTTTTGTCCCTGAGACCAGTTTTGAATGAATAGTGTATGAATAGTTGAGATGCAGAATAAACTCTTTAAATGTTTTGTATTATATTTCAAAAAGGTTTTATCCAAATTAAACAAGTCCAGTTGCTTTGGATAAAACCTTTTTGAGATAACCAGCTGTTACCAGCTGTAATCATGTCCCGTCATCTTGCCAAATTCAAGATGGCGCCGGTGAGGTCGGCTGCCGTCACGACTGCTCCGACCTCTTTTACTGCAAGCATTTCACTGCACATTGTACTGTGTATGATTGTGCACGTGACAAATAAAATCTGAATATGTAATAAACAATGCAGACTGTAGGGGGCAGTGCAGTGATGATGATTCAACAGACCAGACTTTAGCGTTGTTGTGGACAGGGACGTTAGGCCTGAACTTCCTGTAGGGGGCGTTCTTCACCATACAGTCGATGGACTCCAGCAGCTCCACCATGGTCAGATACTGCAGAGGGGGGGCACATGTCAACACACCCTAACTTATACACTGCTGCTGTCTCACCTGTATGTCTCACCTGAGGTTTGGTCATTTCTACAGAGATGTTCTGAACCTCCAGGTGAAGTTGAGCTTTTGGACCCTTCAGCTCCACCTCGGCTTTTGGGTTGATGCACATTTTAGCTGAAGCAAAGATTGGTCTGAAAACTACAAACAAAAATGAAGCAACGAGAGAAAAAGACAGGTAAATATAGATAAAATAAGATTTCATTATTACTCCCTCCCTCCGTAGGTGATGGTGCAGCTTCATCGTTCATCAGTTAATGAAACCCGACTGAGTCAGAATTTAGTTTGTGGGTTGTGCGTTCAGTGTGTTTACATGCACTTTAGGTTACGGAGGAGCTGCTTTCTGGGGTGAGCTTCCAGAACTTTGTGAGTTACACTTACTGTTTGCCAAAAAAACATATTATTAAAAGGTCGTACAGAACCATCTGTTTCACCTACAGCCTCATGGTATTAATAAAGACTTGGACTCACTGTACTGATAAGAAGGAAGCTCCTGGTCTTTACTGCTGATCCCACCCTTCAACTGCTCCTACAGAAGGCATGAAGGAGGATGGGTTAGGCTCTGGACAATTTAAAACATGAGCTGCATGCTTCAGAGACGATGACATCAGCTGTCATCCCATTATCACTGTAGACTCGGGGCAGCATGTCTCTAACCAATCAATCAAGTTGCAGTTTGCATATATTTCCTTTAGACCTATTCTAATCAGTTCATCCATGAGCTCAGGTGAACCTTGGATTCTCTGTCAGTGTCTGCACATCCCTGTAAATGCAGAACACCGTTCTGAATTCAATATTAGTGATAGTTAGCACTTTTCACTATTACTCAGGTAAACAGTAAAAAGTCCTTTTTGTTTGCCTTTGGATGTCACAAAGTTTCCTGCTCCTGCATTCAGATAAAGCTGAGATGCTGCTCCAAATACATAGTCAAACTGAACCAAACAGAAAAAGTGTAAACTCACCACAATGTCCTCCCAAGAACCCCGATAGAAAATCTGACTGTTGACATTCCAGTAGGCACAGAGACAGTCCAGACGACCAAGCTGACACACAAACACACAGTCGGGGATCAGGGTCTGTACAGCTATTACAGATCAAACCGCTAACTTCAGCTGAGGTAAAGACACAGCACAAAACATCTGTCACCTTATAGATGATCTTTGCTGCTTCGTTCAAGATGCATGGCTTCCAGTTTTCATCAGTTGTCTGAAAAACAAGACCAGATCAGCTGCCAACACCTACACGGGAACCCTGACAGGTGTTTGTGTGCGTTACCTGCAGGCTGAGCTCTGACAGTGTCACTCCCATCGACAGGGGGCGCTGTGGGTCTGACACCTGTAAGAAAACACGTTGGTGAAATGACAGGTGACAGTTTATCTGGCGCAGGAATTCCCTGATAACTGGACAGAAATTCTCAGACCACATGGTGTCAGGACACAGCCCTCAGACCATTAATGACAACTAGCACATTAGAAGACAGCCTGGACTACTGTAAATCATTACCGATAGTCCTCCAGTAACTCCAGTTAAGAACTGGAGTATCTCCAGATTTTTCAATGAGAGTCGTAAAGAGCTTAGAATAGAATAGAATAGAGTAGAATAGAACAGCCTTTATTGTCATTGTACGGTGCACAACGAAATTGGATTGCTACTCCTTTCAGTGCAAAAGACGCGTATGCGTCAGAAAGAAACAAAGATAAAATGGGAAGGAAACAATGCTCTGATGATAGCTGTAGGAACAGCTGAAACGTTAGCAGGTAAAACCATAAAAGAGTCTTTCCACTACTCTTGGATCACCTGATCACGGTAGGCGTATTGCGTCACTTCCTGTTGTCGACACTGATCGATCAGTAACACGTTGTTTGCTGC
>JAUMTR010000017.1:71424-81992 GCA_032270685.1 Microctenopoma stevenorrisi
CTGCATGTGAGTGTATGTGTGCGTGTGTGTGTGTGTGTGTGTGTGTGTGTATGTGTGTGTGTGTGTGTGTGTGTGTGTGTGTGTGTCTGTGTGTGTGTGCGTGTGTGTGTGTGTGTGTGTGTCTGCGTGTGTGTGTGTGTGTGTTACCGCTGTAGGGCTCCTGGTACCCAACAGTCTCCAGACTGTACAACAGATCTCCAGAGTGAGATGCTGACAGCAAACGCAGCATGAACAGTATAGACAGTGTTAATACATCCATTCCTGTGTCCACATGTTTCTAAGAAGTCTGACTGACAGAACCTCTGGATGAGTTCTGGTTCTGGTTCTCTCCTGGGGCATTTTGTTAAAATGAATATAGAGTTCGGGGTTCAGGTCTTGTTTAGGAACACGTCAACGTGTGGGCAGGAAGCAGGGAAGTGAACCACCAACCCAGACAAAGACATAAGGCCAGGTTCTCCAGGAAGAGTTGAGCTGACTCAGTTCTGCAGGCCAAGAATAAACCCTCTTCCCTTTCATGTCCTGATGTTACGTACATTCTTTTGTGGATCTGGGGTCAAAATGTTTTTTCATGCTGGCTGCTAGTGAAATTTTATAATAAAGGTTTAGATACTAAAAACCTTAGTGTGAAGTGATGTTGTCTGAATGAACACCATAGCAGCACTATGTACAGTAAAAAGTCACCACTGGATTAGCATGAAGTGCAGCATCAAGAGTGATTATCTAATCATATGTCAAACACACTGAAGCCCAGGTCGTCACAGGTGACATGGCAGCTCTCTGAGTGGTTTCCAGTTTCTTTCAGAAAAGAAAGTTTCAAAGAGCAGCAAGAGCAGGAAAGTAGGAGGAGGTGAGTCAGGTCACAGGTCACATGTGATTCTCACCTCTGCGCGCAGCCATCTGCAGCGCCTCCTCGATGCGCTGCAGCTCCCTTTGCTTCGCCTCCTGCTGGTAACCCTCCTCCTTTGCCGGATCATATTGTATTGCTGAGAAAACATGAAACAAATACAAATCAATAGATATTTAATTGATTCCCTTGTTTGGACAGGCTGTCTCCTGTGAGGCTATCACGACAACATTTGGTCAAATATGCTTCCTGGAACGTTTCAATTGATGATCCGAGGACAGGAAATGATGCGACTGAAAATATCCTGGTGTCTGTTTAATAGGACGGATAAACAGAGGTTACAGTACTCGACCACACAGAAACACCTAGTGTACAGTTCAGTTACAGATGTGCAGAGATGATCCAATCCCACCACTGAACCAGAAAAATGACTACGGCACCACTGGGAACAGTGCAGTGGGGGGAGTGGGGGGATTCACAAGTATTTTGGAGGACTGAAGGCAGATTCTTATGTGTTTAATGTTGCTTCAAATTAAAAGCGATCAGCAGCTGAGTTACACCCTGTTGTGCTGTGAGTGTTTCCCCCATCCTCATCATTAACTAATGAAACAATCATCAGGAGAGCAGAGTTGCTGGATTAGCTGGGAACGTTCGCTCTCCCACTTCCTGTTGTCTCCATGGTAACAATCAATGAGTGTATATGGTCAGCAGTACTTCATTATGAGACCGCACCTCCACACCCAGTCTATGAGTGGAGCTGGCGCGGCATCCACAGATGAGTCCGAAAACCCGACACAGTGCACTTAAAGGTAACTTACTGGTTCCAGGAACCACAAGCAAGAACAGGCCGTCCAGAGTGGCGACCACGGCGTCATTGTACAGGTTCTTCCAGGGAATCTTCAGGGTCAGCTTCTCTGAAACACACAGACACACATGTTCTGTTGGTCTACTGGCTTCAGACGGTTTGGTAAAAAAATCCTGTTTCTACATCAAACAGAGAGAAGAGATTCAGCATCACGTTTTAACCACAAGTCATTTTACACTGGAAGAAACCAAACAGTCCGTGGTACTGTACAGAACAACCAGGAAACACGCAAGCAGAACACGTGTTGTTTTTTACCATCGTTCCTGAAGTAGTGACATGTAGACTGAAGAGTTCGTGTCACAGTGACGCTCACGTTCGAGTGGATTTAATGGACTCAACAGAGACGGGTTCAAAAATCTAGCTGCTAAAAGGTTTCTAAGGGACCCGAATGAAGTTTATCCAGAACAGTGTGAGACTGTCTGTACTCACCGATCTGTCCAGCCTTCACTCTGAACGGAACGTCGAACTCACTCTGAAACACAAATGAGGTCATTAGCACTTGGTGATTAGGTTTACTGCCGATGCGGAGTGGAGTCCGTTGGCTTATCTAACACGTCCAGTCAGGAAGTCCTCACAGCACAAACCTTTAACACTGAGACTGTCTGTTTCCGACTCACCAGAGCATTTTCCTTCACCCTCAGGTTCTCCAGTACAACATTTCCTGCAGACACACAACAAGCAGAAACACAGTCAGGTAGCAGAGCATGTTTCAATGAAGCTTGTCACTCTGGAGTTCCTACTCCTCTCCAGCGTCATTGAACACATCACAGCTCACTGGGTTTTTATCTTCTCAGTTAATGTTCTGCAGCTCAGCAACACGCTTATCATAAAGAACAGCCTCACACAAACCGTATCACAGCTGATGTGAGCATTTACCCATCTCACCTGAGGAAGACTGAGGTGAAGAGGTATGAGGAAATGAATGAGAGAAGAGCTGAAGCAGTCTCACAAACTGGTTATAAATGTTCCGCTTCCAGTTGTGACGTGTGACACACTGAGGCGAGTTCCACGTGAACCTCACACACTCTCAGGACTGAAACAGACCAATAGTAATATTTCAGCTGGGTGAGTTTGCTCACCTCCGTGTACATGTGGACCGAGAGCAGAGGACTGGGAGCACAGAGAAAGGACACTGATGATGTTTGTTTGTCTCTCTGTGTGTGTGTGTGTGTGTGTGTGTCAAACTGATAAGCAGCGGGTGAAACTGAATTAACCGTCTGATCCGCATCACTTCCGGGTCTGACTGGTCCGGGTTTACACAGACACACCTGAACAGGTTGGGCCGACAGAGGCTGCTGTCGTTAGAAGTACCGAACCAAACCCTGTATAAATATCCGGTTATTTAACGCGGATGGTTCTCCGGGGGAAGTGAAACCCACTGCACCGTGTCCCCGTTAATCCGCACAAGCTGTTCCGCAAAAACTATAATGAACCAAGAACCCGTGAAATCAGCAACACCTCCCTGAAACTGGCAGAAAACAAAGCTCGCTTCCGCTGACGTTTGGCTTCATGAAGCCGAGGCTGGAATCTGCAGGAAGAACCGAACAAACGTTAAACCTAAAGGGCCGGAAGCTGGTCTGTGGTCCAGACTAAGCTGGACCCGGTAATTCTGCACGAGCAACGTCCCAGGGAGTCCATATGAAGCGCTGACGTTAAACTGCGTATTTTCTGAGCGGAGTCTGGTGCATCTCCGTGTGACACGGCGGAAACTGAGCTCACCTCCCCAAATCCCGATCTTCAGCTGGGACTTGTCCAGGTTCTCTACGTAGTTTCCAATGAATCTGTTAAGCAGGTCGCTGACTAGAGACTCGAACACCATGGCTGAAAGCTCCGGGTTGGACCCTCTGCAGGACCTGGTTCAGGATCCAGACGCCGATCGACTGTCTCTGAGATCGAGTTTGGAGGTCGATTAGTGCTGCCTGTGTGTGTGTGTGAGTGTGTGTCAGCTGATGTGTGACTCACTGAGCCATGACCTACACCTCGGTGTCTTTGAGGCTCGTTGTTGGAGACACGAGCCAGTTAATCAGAACCCGGAACCACCCTCTCTCCCTGTCCCTTTAGTTTCCATCAGTCCTGTGATTAATATGTTAAAATACACTTGATGCATCTGTTCATGGTATAGATGAAATCTTAATGACAAACCAGACAACCACTCAAACTAGTTTCAGAACCCACATAAAAGATTTAAAATGATCAACCACGTAGTTAAGCTGTCATCTTACAGGAAACACGTCTGGCAAATTCACATCTACGAAATCTTAAATGTAAACAATAGGATCACATATTCTCTTGAACCCTCTACAGCACAGCGTTGCCTTTGGGCAACAGGAAGTTTTTTGAAGCCCCATTCCCAGCAGTTTTGAACTTAAACAATACCAACCAATCAGAGTGTTTTATAAAGTATCCAATATTAGTCCAATCACTATCAAGGACGATTTGAAGGCGGGA
This sequence comes from Microctenopoma stevenorrisi, assembly GCA_032270685.1. Taxonomy (NCBI): domain Eukaryota; kingdom Metazoa; phylum Chordata; class Actinopteri; order Anabantiformes; family Anabantidae; genus Microctenopoma; species Microctenopoma stevenorrisi. The sequence continues at coordinate 75,582 of JAUMTR010000017.1, forward strand.
CACCCTTTTCTGACACATGGTCACAGGACCACATGGTGTGAGAAGAAAGCAAGAATATTGGTATTTAAAATGACATAAACTGCAAATAAAATATATATTTATTGTGTATAAAGTTGAAGAGAAGCTTTCTGTCAGGTTTTATAAAATATTTTTTATTTAGCATTTTCAGAAATTCTTTTTTTCTTTCCGTTGCCTCAGGGCAACGTTGTGCATCATAGTGTATTTGAATGTAATCATATATTATTGTATATGTTTGTTCATAAAAATAGCTGTAAATGCTATAGTAATTATATTCCTATTGAATTTTACTTACTTAACACATTTTGACAAAAAAAGTTCCAAATCACGATGTCCGCTTGGACAATACATCACACTGTGTGACAACAAGAGAAGATGGGTTCCTGGGTGCACAGGAACACCAAAAGTCATGTGCATGAAGTGTAGTCTGCGAGATATTAAAGAAACTTTACCAACACCGGAACACATGAATACAGCAGTGATGACACTAATATTAAAACCTAACAAAGATCCATCCCCTCTCACTTATCAACACCAAAGCACCTGCTGCCAGAATAGAGACTGTCACCACAACACTAATTCATCCAGACCAAACAGTAATTATTAAAAATAGCAACCCAAACCAAAACAATAATTGTTTTACTAGATGCAGGAAAAGTAAATTGGACATTTCTCTTTAGCATTCTTCAGAAATATGCTTTTAGAAACACTTTACACCTAGGGCTGGTGGCTCAATGGGTTAAGCATCAGAGTGATGAAGAATGTCGCAGGTTCAAAACCCCGTCTGACTCCTAGTCAATCCCCTACCAGGGTGTCCTTGAGCCAAACACTCGGTGCTAGTTGCGCTAGCGCTGTAAGTTGCTTTGGATAAAAGAGGCTGCAAAGTAAAGTAACTCATGGATACGTATCTCAGATCTCGCTTTTATGCCTCAATCAATTAAAAAGATGAATTACTTGAAAAACATCACTATGACCGTCTGGTGGAAAGCTCTTAAGATCATTAAATCGACATCATCTCACCCACCCCTCCTCCCCAGCACCCTAGTCCCCACAAGCCGCTCTGACCACAGTAGGACAAACCATCAACAGAAACGCTGTCAATAGGAAACATAAGTCCTTTCTCTTGCACTGTTTTGGCTTTTGTGATTTGTTTAGAAACATTTAGTTAAGTTATTACGTTTAGTGTTTGTTCAAATGATATGATTTATTAATAAATTCATACAAATCCATAAAATCACTATCTGTATTATTTAATTTGATAATGAATAAAGTATAAATAAAAATCATGAGCTGCTGACGTCCTAACATGTGAGGCAGGTTTTAATAAACGAGCAGATGTTTACAGGACTGTGGTCCTGGTTTGAAGAGTGTCCTCTCTCAGCACAGAACCAGATCCGCCACATAAACCCAACCACACACATGAAATCCAGGTGAAGTTTATGATCCTTCAGCTTCGACCGACATGATCAGTGTCTACGTTTGACAGAAAGACCAGCTGATCCTGCCCCACACTGACCCCCCCCACAGCAGGTCTGCAGCGTGGAACAGGAAGTGAAACACTTGTTGTTGATTAAAAATTATTTCCTGCTAATAATCAGTCAGATTAAAGCAGCGTTGTCTGATTTGTGCTGAGAGCAGCCGTGACGTCAGCAGCGACTCGCTGTTCCCAGAAACTGTAGGACAAGGAGGACGAGACTTTAATCATCCTGCACGCTGACCATAATAGAAGCGAACGCATGAAGCAGGCTGAGCTAATGTTCTCCAATCAAACCCAGAGAGCGGATCATTAGTGAGGCAGTGCAGACACGCAGTCCATGGACAAAAGACACTTAAACTGAACTCTGAACAAACACAGTGACGGCGTTTTATCAGTGGACACAAAAACAGAGACAGTTGGAACAAACAAATCAGTAAAACGATTCTTCATCGTTCTTCATTTTTCATCGTCACATCACTTGTTGTGTTGTGCTTTAGTTGGAAAGTTTGCACGTCTGACCCAAAACGGGCCCAGAGTCCTGACACCGTTAGATTTCAGTGTGACTGAAGACAAAAGTCTCACAGCTCGGCTCTGGCTCAGTAATTCTGGCTGGTTCTTCAAACCCAAGGTTCAGGATCATCACCACAAAAAAACACGCGAGCTTGCTCTTTATTCTTAATCACACAGTTTAAGGTAAAAGAGCCGGATCCATCAAGTGTCTCTGCCGTCAGCTGGTCACGTGACTTCGGTCCTCTCCGGGGACCTTTAAATGTCTGTCGTTCCCTCACAGAGAGAGAGAGTCTGCGGAGTCACAGCAACAGGTGAGTCTCTCTGTGTCTGTCTCTCATTCAGCCACCAATTATGATTTATACGAACGTTTAACGTTATGTTTGATTCCGTCTGAACTTAAGACTGTGTGGACGCACAGATCTGGATTTGTGTCCAACAGCTGATGTGGAAGTTAAATGTAAAGGTTACTGTGGATCTATCAGACAGAGAAATGTTGAGCAGCTGGACACATGTTGTGTAGTTTATCATGAAACCCAAACGTCCTGTTTTCACGTCCCAGCAGATAAGCCTTGGATTAAGATTTGGATTTTGCTGCAAGATGTTCGGCTCTGCGCTGCTCTGCTGTTGGTCCTTGACTCTGCTGCATGCTTCGTCTTCTCTGGTTCATGGAAATGTCCAGCTGGACGAGGGTCCAGCCGGGGTCCACCGCACCGACACCTCCTACCTCTCTGACATAGGTCAGTGACACCTGTCCGCAGCAGGACGCCTTCGTTTAGATCTTTACTGTGACGACAGGCAACAGTTTCTCATCTGAGATCTAAAGTTTTTACCAATAGGTTGATAACAGTTTTTATTTAGCAGTACTGTGGCGGCTGCTTAGTCCATACAATATTCATAATTATACTGCATCGGAGTAATACTTTGTGATCAGTGAAGAGCAGTAAGGTCCTTTATTTACGTTACTTTACTTTCTCACCGTCCTCGTGTTTGTAATGATAAAGGTAATAATCAATGAATCACACTAAACGTCTCTTCCCCTCTTATCCCCATAACGTAGTTCATTTACTGCACATCACTGTGTGTGTCATGCAGACAGGAGCCATATCCCCGACCCCGTGCACGGCCCCGGCCTCTTGCCTGTCGACTCCGTGGAGGACCACTTTCTGATGGACTCCTACGATGAGGTGGCTGCTTCTTTCCTCCAGACGACGGCTGCAGTGAACTGATCTGGTTTTGTTACTGCATGTTTCCTTTCTGTTCTTCAGGACTCGTCTGCAGCGCTACAGCTGCAGGGTCGAGCCATGCGCTCACCCCGTCGCTGTATCCCGCACCAGCAGTCGTGTTTGGGTTACCCTCTGCCCTGCTGCGACCCCTGTGACACCTGCTACTGCCGCTTTTTCAACGCCATCTGCTACTGCCGCAGAGTCGGCCACGCCTGCCCTCCTAGGCGCACCTAACCCCCCCAATCGCCTCAACGCAGACAGATGTTGGTGCACTTACATGCTGTGTAATAAAAAAGTTCAAAGATGTCTGTGCATGTCTTTTATGTCCTTTAAAAAGGGAGGAAAACACTGCTGTTCCGTTTCTGTCTCATCATCATGAAGGTCCAGTCTGGATGTTCACACACAAACAGAGAAAAGCACAGGAGGGCAGGTCTACAACACACACCTGACCATCAGGTGCCAACGGTTTGAGCACTCCACCGGGTTCAAAAAGTAAACTGTAACTGTGACATGACTTTAACTTGCTCGTAGCGTGGAAGTCCTAAATGCAGAGATTTAGTCATGTAATTATATAACGGTCATGTGAGTTAATTACCTACCTTTACTCACACACACACGCACACACAACGTTTAAAATGATAGATGATGAAATAATAATAATAATAATAAATACTTTATTAATCCCTTTGGGTAAATTGTTGTGTGGACAGCTGCTAGACCTGTGTCTGCCCTACTACAGGGTATTTATGTCTTGTCCAAGGACACAGAGACCTGTAGCTTTGTGGAGACCTTTAGGTTGGAAGACGACAGCTCGACCCACTGAGCTATCATGCCGCCCAAATAAATAAATGGACTGAGGTTCCCAGGGTATTGCATCAGCAGCGATGACACGTAAACAAACAACAGCGACAAATTTGTTTCAGAGTTTGTGTTTTATTAACAATCAGCTAGAAACCGTCGGTGCTTGTGTGCTTAGTTGGCAGCGATGGTCTTGTCCATCCAGACGCGGAGCTCAGTGACGCGGGCGTACACGCCGGGCATTGTGGGAGTGCAGGTTCCACTGCCCCAGGAAACTATGCCAACCAGAGTCCAGGCTCCATCCTTCTGACAGACCAGAGGACCACCAGAGTCGCCCTGAAAGAAACAAATGAGTTAATGTGAAGATGTGAGGAATCAACACTCGTCCACTGTGCTCACGTCGACTGCACCCACCATGCAGGAGGAGGCTCCAGCAGCTCCGGCACAGATCATCAGGTTGGTGATCTTGCTGCCCCAATAACCGCGGCACTCCTCATTGGTCAGCAGGGGGAGTGTGGCCTGCTGCAGCAGGGCGGGGGTGTCGGGGGCTGCAGCATACAAACACATCATCACATCATTAGGTTTACACTCACTTTGCTGAGGACGTCCAAGTGTCCAGGTCCCAAACCCACAAGCTGTATTTGTGTTGCTCTCTTTGTCTGACAGCAGTAAATTAATAAAACTCTGTATCACTGATTAAATCAGCTCCCGTGTTACACTAAAGTTCACCAGCATCAAGCTCTACTCTCTTTGAATAGTCTTCACAGTCCAGCATGAGAAGCATTTACTGCAGAAAATATTCAGGACACTTCTACCTGTGGTGGAGCATCTGGTCCTAAGCAAAGCTTCACCACAGCGAATCAAGCTGAACAAACTCCTGCACAAACTTTGGATAAAAGCATCTGACAGTAAAGTAAAACACACACATGTCCACTGTGAGCTGCCGTCTCACCGTTGTAGCGGGTGAGACCCCAGCCAGATGTCACACACTTCATTCCTCCGGGGAAGTTGTCTCCGGTCTCAGCCACACACACGGGGGAAACGCGGATGTTCATCTTAGCAGGGGTGGCCAGCTTGATGAGCAGGATGTCATTGTTGATGGTGAAGCCGTTGTAGTTTGGGTGTTTGAACACCTGATGGTCAGAAAGATCGAATGAGCAGAGAACAAACAAACAAACAAACACACAGCAGCAGCGGAGGAGATCTGTTTGTCACCCACCTTTCCTACACCGAGGACCTGGATGTCCTCAGCATCGGAGGAACGATCGTGCTCTCCTATGATCACCCTGTGGGACGTCCTACAGACAGCACACAGACACAGACACACATCGGTGTGTTAATCTGAAAACGCAGTTTAGGAAAGTTTTCATCCAAGCAAACTTTTAACAGCAGCTGATAATCCTCTCTCTCTCCAGGACTATGAGGTGAAAAAACTCAGAGAGCAGTGAACCCCAGGAAAGCTGCTAGACCTGGCGGCATCCCCGGGGCAGTGGTGAAAGCATGTGCAAATCAGTTGACAGGGATTCTTAACTTGTCCCTGACACTTGCTACTGTGCCGTCATGTCTGAAGGCCTCCACCATCCCCCCCACAGCCTGAGAGATTACAGACCCATAGCTCTCATGTCTGTAATCATGAGGTGCTTGGAGCCACTGGTCTCCCAACACACCAGGGACTGTCTCCACTCCTCCTTGGACCCCCACCGGTTCATCTATAGAGTGAACCGATCCACAGAGGAAGCAGTTCACAAAGTGCGGAGTCACCTGGAGAACCGGCAGAGCTACGTGAGGATGCTCTTTGTGGACTACAGCTGGTTGGGCTCGTCTCAGACAGGGATGAGACGGCATACAGGGCTGAGGTAGATAAACTGTCTCTGTGGTGCTCAGAAAAAACCTGTCACTGAATGTCCCTAAAAGGTGATTATGGACTTCAGAAGACAGAGAGAAGACCAAACTCCTCTGCTCATCAGTAGAGAATGTGTGGAAACTGTCTCCACCTGCAGGTTTCTTGGCACCCACATTTCCTCCACCATCTCCTGGACTCATAACACCAAGGCCCTAGTGAAGAAGGCTCAGCAGTGGCTGCATTTCCTGCGGGTTCTCAGGAAAAATAATCTGTAGAAGAAGCTGCTGCTGGCCTCCTACTACTCGCATACTGTCTGGGTGTGTGGTACATGCACTCTGTGGAAGTCAGATCTTGGAGTCAGATCTGTGGGAGTCAGAGCGAGGAGTCTGATCTGTGGGAGTCAGAGCGAGGAGTCTGATCTGTGGGAGTCAGAGCGAGGAGTCTTATCTGTGGGAGTCAGAGCGAGGAGTCTTATCTGTGGGAGTCTCATCTGTGGAAGTCAGATCTTGGAGTCTTATCTGTGGGAGTCTCATCTGTGGGAG
>JAUMTR010000017.1:128238-138457 GCA_032270685.1 Microctenopoma stevenorrisi
CTCTTATTAAGTCCAGTCAGAACTCTGGCTGCAGCATTCTGAATTAACTGGAGGCTTTTGAGTGAGTTATTGGGACAAACTATCAGTAATGAATTACAGTAGTCCAGCCTAGAGGTAACCTAGAGTTATATCACCTACGCTGGTAATATGACCAGACAGCGTGTCTCTGAGGCTTTTATGACTCTATTTGGTCTGAATTAAAAAGTAAAAGCAGCTGCCCAAACAACAATTTCCCAATGGGATCAGTAAAGTATCAATTATTATTAAAATCAATGTGACAATGAAAAGACAACTGAAAATACTTCTTTATCTTTATTCATTTAGTATGATGTATATATTAAAAGCAAAAAAAGCCAACATGACTTCAGGTTTCAGGATGCTGCAGGTTCTGTCTCAGTTTAAGTCAACATGGATCCAAAAGCAGTGAAGTTTTATCTGGCTGATGGTTTCCCTGCTGGTTTCGATTTACCTAGAACAAGAATGGATGAAGCTGCTTTCAGACAGGATGAACATCACAGGGCAAGTTGGGAAACCTCAGGACTTTCAGCAGGACAGAAATAAAGGGATGCTACAGAGCTGAACATACTGTGGGAGGTGAACACATGAAGCCCATGTTGATTCAATGTGACTTCCTCTTCCTGTGGAAATCATTATCCACAGGAAACCTCCAGAAATCCACATGGATTTCCTCTGAATTTGCTGCATTGTCACGGTGATCCAACACGACAACAGGCAACTCAGATCCTTAAAGGGAGGAGATTTTACCTGAGGGAATGAGGACAGCGTAGCACACACACAGCAGCACATCCATGACGCATGACCTATCTTTGCTCTCGAACAGGGCTGCTCGCTGGTGAATGTGTCCTTCTGACAGATTAGCAGAAACTACTTTACAACAACTTTAGAACAAGAACAAACTTCCATTTTCAAATCCATGTCCAGGGCTCTGAATGGCATGTAAATGTAAAAACGTTAGCCACATTGTGTCAGGCTGAATCGCCCACTCCCCCAGACTGAAGGGTGCTGATGAGAGAGTTATGTTTCTGTCAGGTCCATGTGTCTGTGGACAGTTCTGATCTTAGTGCAGCTCAACACGAACCTCTGTCAGCGAGTCCAGTTCAAACTAGCATACACACAAAAGGAGCAGGTCAAAGGTTTGGTCCAGTCTAAGCGCTAAAAGAGCTGCATCCAATCTTCTTATTTCTCTGCCTTGCTCTTGGTCTCGTACGTTCCAGCATTCTTGTACGCTCCCACGTAGCCGGTGTTCTCCACAATTTCCTCCCGGCCCTCCCGACCTTTGCCCTTGCCGCTCTCGTCGAAGCGTTCCTTGTGTGATCCCGTGTAACGAGATGTGTCAGTCAGACGGTCCACTGCCGCGGTTTTTGCCATTTTCTGTTGGAAACAGAGAAAATAAATAGATTCAGATTTACAGCTGCATGTGCTGTCTCCGAACTGTCCAACAGGGAGAAAATGGTGTCCTCTACAGGTGGACAGAGGTAACTGCGGTAACAGTGAAGTTAAGCATTCACAGGGATCTGTCATCAGAAATAAAGAATTCTTAATTTGTAATCACCCCAAGAAACGTGAAGTACCCCACACAGTAAGCGCTTGATTTGGTATTTCTAAGGAACCCAATCGCTCTGGTTTATGCGAAAATATGTTTGTTTTACATGTCACTGTGTATTACACAGGTGGCTTTTCGTCTGAGACGGGGCCTTAAAAAAGTCCAATAACCTTCAGGCACCATCTAACGTTACAGTGCAGCAGTGGATTGAATGCAGACTGGACCCAGCAGTCGTTTCGACAGTAGAACCTAAACTGAAACTCCTGCTGTGCTCGGTGAACAGACAGTGAACTGTCTGATGATGCTTTCGTCCTACACGACTCAAAATTAAGAAACGTCTGTAACATTCGGCAAATGCTTTTATACAAAGCAGAGAAACGAGGGAAGAAGAAGGGGAGGTCTGACTTAATAACACTTACTTCAGACTTTTCACACATTTCCTCCAAGAGTCAACTCATGCTGCTCAGATGACGGATGTCAGATAAAACAACAGGCAACAAACTCAGCTTCTTGTCTCACCGTCACTCCAACGTTCGTGGGCTCCTTGCCTTCGACCAGTTTGAAGAGGGACTGCATCGCCTCCTCTTTACTTTGACCTTTGAACCTCTTTGGAGCCAGATCCTCCAGAGCCTTCTGAAATTCCTCAAACGTGATCACCCTGGAAGTCTTCTGTCTGCACAGACGAGAGTCCATAGACAACACCAAGACAGTTTGGATCTGGCTGAGCAAACAGTGGCTTTGACAAGTGCGTAAAATGCTGCTTATGTCTGTGTATCACTGCTGATAATCACACATACTGTTTATACAGAACTGCTTCAGATGGCTGAACATTGCTTATTTAACAGGTTATGAATACATCTTAGAAGCTCTTTCAATGACAGGTGAAATGTCAACACTGAGCGCACCTTGAGGACACCCTGGACGAGTGTCTCCAGTCAGGTAATGTCTGTGTTTACAACACTGAAGTGGAGATTGAGTTCCCACTTAGAGGCACAGTGATCTAGTTTAAAATCGGCCTAAATCAAACAACCACAGTTACAAGATGTCCTTGGCAGACTCACTTGACTTTGGAGAAGACAATGTCCACATCTGTGCTGGTGATGTTCTTGCCGTCAATGATCTTACAGTCTTTGCACAGTTTGGCCCAGTTCTTTCCATTGAGCTCATTCCCAGTCGCTTTTGTGTCTCCATGAATGGCAAACTTCTTAAAAGCCTCGAGGAGATGGTCCATGTCTGCACTCTCCGCCATGATGGGAAAATATCTGCAACTAGCAGGACAGACAGCAGGTGAAATTGAATTTGTTTTCTCAGACTCCTAAAAGACGTTCAGACCCATTTTACGAGTCCCTCTTTATCCAGCGACTGACAACTCATCAGCACTCTCGGCCTCCTTACGCTCTCTGTTTATTGCCCATGTTTGTTTTTACGTTATCTGTATTCTCTGTGATCTGGAAAAATGTCACTGTTTTACTGTGAAAACGTTCTGCAGACTCGTGTTCCTCTGATTCTGGAGGTTTCTTCTGGCATTAGAGAGTCTGTGGCGCCGCCTGGAGACTTTTGTCTCGTTCGAATCCTGTCTGACTCCTAGTCCATCCCCTACCAGGTGTGTCCCTGAGCCAGACACCCAGCGCTAGCTCCTTGTAAGTCGCTCTGGATAAAAGCGTCTGCCAAGCAAAGTAAAGTAAAGTAAAGTAAAGTCTTTGTCCTCCTGAATGTTCAAGTCTGTTAAGTAGTAGATCCTGGTGTGAGACGGTTCTGGTCTACTTGTGGTTCCTAGAGTTTCCAGATGTAGACTGGGTTAAAAAGAAGCCACAGTCTTATAAATGACAGTGTTTATATATAATGTACAGTCTCAGAACAGAATGTAGGTCAGTGTGAATCCTCATTTGTCTGTTTGTGTTTTTTGTCATCTTTATGGTTCACATAAAAACTGTTTTACACATTCACCATAAATAAGAACCGGTAATAAAAACTAATTACAAAATGTCTGACTATGGATTAAATACCACTGGATAAAACCCAAGTGACTAAATAAATAGTTGTACCGGATTCTACTGTAAATAAGGGGCCTGTAAAATGAAGGGTTATGTTTTCACAGGTGTCAGATTCCTGAACGAACATTCACAGCGTGTTTACACCAGTAACCAGGTTACATTCATCACATGTGAACCTGGTTTCTCATCAGTACATCATCTCCTCACGAGGTTATCATGAAAACATCAGTGTGATTTCTTTGCAGAGTTTAGGAAGGAGGCTGCTGTCTGTTAAACACGCTGTGTTGATGAGATGTGACATGTTGGAGGAGGGGCGCTGCAAGCAGCCTTACTTCATTTATTCAGTAACACTTTGTTGATTGGCTGACGGTGTTACTACCCCACCCAGCTATCTGCTGACGCCTTAAACTTCCACACATGCTCAGATTCTGATGAAATCTGAGCCACATGTGAACGAGTACAACGACAGTAACGGATCATACACAACAGAAGAATTCGATTTGGTTTGTTACACTGAAGCAGAGCAGCACGTCTCTGTCTCCATCACGACAGGACTTGGCAGCATGACGTCCAGCAGCTTCCCGTGCGATGTGGATGTCGCCTGACGTGACATTGCTGTGGAATTAGTTGTTAATAGACAGCACATTGTGTTTACCAGGCTGGACAGCAGAACAGAGCAGAGGGTTTCCTGGTCCAGGTCTTCATGTGACACAATGTCCAAACAGGAGGTGCAGTGAAAGCAGCAGGGTGTGTTCAGCTGCGGGACCGAATGTGGGTAAAGTCTCTGTTTTTCGATAATAAAACAGACATGATGCTGAAATGTCTCCTGACAAAGTGAGGTGTCTGCCGTTGATCAGCTGATAACTGGTACTGCACCCTGTGGCTCTGGAGAGTCAACACAAACACTGGACCTCCGGACTGTAACATCCATGCTGCAGATGTTCTGATGCAAAGAGGTGTGAGGATGTGGAGGACGTCCAAAGTGCAGAGCTCAACCCAAATCAGTGTGTGTTAGTGAGACAACAAACCAAACCAGCCTGGACACACGTCAACCACATGTTCACTGTGAGTAACGCGGGTCATAGTCCTTTAATCGACCCATAATTCATTAATTCATTGTGTAACAGTTTATTTCTTCTGTTCAGGAAGTTAAAAACTTTCTTCTCTGACACTTTGCTGTTGTTTCGTGTGTTTGTGAATAAAGTTTGGTGAAGCACAGCTATAAACCGACATCTAAGAGTCTTCATGCAGCAAATACAAATTCTGAATCCTGAACCCAACAGTGCTTCTGTCCAAACGTTGACAAAATAATTCAAACATGACAGAAGAAAAGCATCTTAGTTATTCCCAACTATCTGATGAAATCTAGAAATGTCTGCAGTGTCTTACCTGTCTGTCCTCTGTCTCTTCTCCTCCGTCTCCTCTCTTCATTCTGCCAGTTGCAGGATTCAGAGCTCTGAACTGCTGCAGGCTTGTTATCATCTGTTTATTCTGTCGCCATGGTGACATCCTGTTCCACATCAGGGGAGGGCAATATAACAGAGGGAGGGGGAAACGAGGCGGGGCTGGTCCTGCTTCAGGGTTTTCATGCTCCTGTCAACTACCAAAGCAAGACATCAGAGGTCAGAGGTCACGGTTGACTGGTGACCCCCCCCCACCACAGACACAAGGTCATACTGGACCTGAATCTGAGAGACGGCTGTAACCACGGTAACTGCAGTAAGACAGATGATGTCGAGGATCAACATGTGGAGCGACACACGGCTTGATCAGTTTGGATGAAGCTTTATTAAAAACCTTATCATCCTGTGACATGTGCTGATGTTTGTTGTTCTGTCGCCATGACAACCACATTAAGTTTGACACCTGCTGGTCTGGTCTTCCTAGATTTTATCTGTCAGAGTTCAAAGAGCTTCATCATTTCTCCCCGTGGGAATGAATCTGATCTTAGATTTAATCAGTGCTGGAGACACTTCAGACACTTTCTATTGAAATCCAGCAGGAGCCGAGGAGGAGGGAGCGGTGGGGAAAACAGACACAGCCTCTCTCTGATAAAAAGCACAACATGGTTTAATGAACTAGCCACCTGTGCTGCAGGTCTCTGGTGAAATCAGACCTCAGCCTCCATCACCCCCAACACCCTGACCTGTGCCGATAACTGCAGACTCGCCGACCTGATGCCTGAGGCGCCGGTCGTCCTAGGGTCAACTTCATCAATGCTGTTATTGTTCTGTAGTTCTAAATTCTGCCTTTTCTGATTTAATACATGTTAAAATGTTTTTACTCTACTGCTGCAGTAAAGTGTTTCTGTCCTCACCTCACTGCAGAGAAAGAACAAATAATACTCGTTACATAAGCTTTCTATGTTTGTAGGTTTACAGCAGTGTGTATTCTGCAGTCACTACCTCATGTCAGAACCTAGTTCAGTTTTGATCAAAGATCTTCTGTAAGTACATCGCCGTAGCGAGGGCACCGTGTCCACAGGGTTACAGTCACGGTACCTGTTCCTTTCTGCCTGCTACCGAGACGTACAGGTGGACTCCACAGTCCACAGACTGTGAAACCACAAAAATACTGTTGCCCTGTGTTCCACCCCGTCTCCATGACGACAGATGTGAACACACGCTGACCCATTCTTCAAAAGGCTGTTAGAAGGTTTGGATTGTGGTCAAACATCTCACAATGTGTGTGCAGCAGGAAATGACCTCACGTTGGCGATGATGTCAGCAGAAAGCAGCTGTTGGTGTGACATCATGTTGTGTTTGTGTGTGTGTCGAGGGGGGTTGGTCCAGGTTCCCTGGTCACACAGGGGCATGAAGAACTCTAATCACAGGCCAGAGGAACTAGGAGCCTCGTGTCCATGTTGTGACTCTGACAAACACAAACACACGCGACGACAAACTGCAGCTTCTTCATCTGCAGTTCAGCTGCTGAGTGGAAACCAGGACAGGCTGTGGGTGGACTGGGTTCCTGCCAGTGGACACAAACGTTCTGCGACCAGAGGAACCGCCCAGCGGGTGTCACATACCTCTCCTTGCCGCTCCTTTTTGATTGACGCTGTTATGGTGTTGTCGTGGCTCGTTGCTTAGGAAACCCCTTCTCACATCATGGAGGATGATGACATGCAACACACACACAGGCATAGATGTTATCAGCCTGTCAAAATAAAAGCCTGAGTTGCTGCTGATATCTGTTGAATGTGGCTGCCGGACTGGTCCCGGAGCTGTCAGGTCCAGGTCTATGACAGAACCAGTGGGAAGCAGCTGATGTAGACAGAGTGAAGAAGATTTCCTGAACTAATCTTCATCAGCTGCTTTTAATTTAGTGCTGATAGATCAAATGTTTCTACTGAACTTTAATTTTTAGTCCATGCTGCTGCAGAAACAAATAAATTCATGGTCAGTGCAGCTCACAGACGTTCAGCTGCTGCTGTCACACTGTCCTTAATCCAGTCTGAACAGCTGGTTGTTCTCTGAGTGTTTCCTGTTACTCTCTTAGAAACACAGTTCATTCTGCAGCCACAGGTGTTAATAACTAGGGGTATTAACACCTGTGGCCTGGTAGCTCAATGGGTTAGGCGTCAGACTGGGAAGCAGGAGGTTGTGGGTTCGAATCCTGTCTGACTCCTAATCCATCTCCTACCAGGTGTGTCCCTGAGCCAGACACCCAGCGCTAGCTCCTTGTAAGTCGCTTTGGATAAAAGCGTCTGCCAAGAAAAGTAAAGTAAAGTAAAGTAAAGTATTACCATCATAGAAATGCTACAGTTTAACACGACTCACCTGAATGTTTCAGTTCCTCTGGGTCTAGGAGTAACCGGTAGTGACCACAACGAAAGCTTTCTCTGGCATCGTGTCAAACAAAAGTGATATTTTTATTATGAGCTCGAAGCTGCTTTGTACAAACATTTTCTCAATAATTTATTAATTTATAAATGTTGCGGTGATTATTAAAAAAAGTTGTTAGTAAGGTTGATGCATTAGAATATCAGGAAATTATAACCCTCCACTCCGGTGCTGGGTTACCATGGAAACCAGCGAGAACAACACAGAGTGACAGTGTGTTGTGAGGCTTTGACTCTGAGTTTAGGTTCAGAGGCTTGGACACAAACTGAGTTCCTTCCAGTGTAAAGGTTGTGACCTTTGACCTTTGCAATAAATAAATAAAATGAAATGTGTTCTGGTCACCGCTCCATCCAGGGAGCCACATCTGAGCCCAGAGAAGCCCGAGATGCCGGTCTGGACCCGGACCTGGAGCCAGGTCTGGAACCAGTCCTCTTTCCCAGACTGAAGCCCTCCTCCCCACTGGCCCTGCTGACAAACACTGTAGGAGTCCGGGTGGAGGCCATCTCAAACTTCAGCTCCACGCTTTTATTTGTGCGGAAGGAAGAGGACTTCCTCTTAGTCCTGGGCAGGGGGGAGGGTAGAGGGAAGGCAGGGATGGTTCTGTGTGAAGAAACTACCCCTGCAGCGGAGGACGAGGAGCCCAGCTTGGCCAGCACCACCGGGATCTCTTCCAGAGACTCAGCAGAGTCCGTGTGGTACTCGGCAGGAGGGCCGGCAGCCTGGACAGGGGCCAGTGGAGGCAGCGAAGCCCTCAGAGGGAACGCTGGGAAAGGAAGTCTCTGACCTGAGGACACGGTGCTGGGCTCTGCTGCAGGACGAAACAAAGACACAGAGGTTACTAGTGCCCCCACCCCCTCACTTTAATATGGACAGAGTGAACTACTGCTAAAAAAAAAGTAAAAAAGTTTCCAGTCGGAGCGCCGACACCAGAAATTTGAGTTTCACTTCTCTGCTGTTAACAAGTCAAAGTTGTTCAGCCAATCAAACAGGGTCACTGTGAAATTCAGACAATAATTTCAGGAAGTACAGTGAGGGACAAAAAGCAACATCAGCATCATCGGGTCAGAGAGACAAAAGACGGACCGGACAGTTTGTCCAGTGGGAAAACACAGCCTGAGAGGTTCCACTACACTGAGCTGGTTCGATATAAGAGACACAGAATAAAGACACGAAGACACAGCAGCTCAGTTAGAACGAAGTAAGCTCCGCTGGGTAGAGAGAAGTGTGTGTGTGTGTGTGTGTGTGTGTGTGTACCAGGGGGCATGGCTGTACTCGGGCAGTATTCCCTCTCCACCTCTGCTGAAACTTTACGAATCTTCTTCTTTTTCTGTCAAACAACAACCACATGAAGCGTTTTGAGACCAACTGCTGGACGTCAGTGGGTCATATGTGGTACAGGTATCGTATAGTAATGATGATCATGACGTGGAGAAATCAGCTGCTGGACCTGTGTCCGTGTTGTTTACATAGACTGATTCAGAACCTTGGTAAAGATACAGAACCACAGCACTGCACCTGTCTGTCCCTATACAGGACAATAAACCCAAACAGATTCAGCGTTGAAGCTTCAGTGTCCACTGCCGACAGGTGAGTGTGTTTACCTGTGTGCGCTGGTGTGTGTGTGCTGCAGCTTTCGTCTCTGTACCGACAGTAGCTGCAGCTGCCTCCTCCACGGCAGGACTGGACACACTTCTTAGTCTGCCGTTATCCAGGAACCTGACACACACACACACACGTCTCAGTATACTTGTGAGGACACAGTCTGCATTCAAAAGCTCATAAACATCACAACTAAATGTATAAACCTCATATTTTTTTTAATCCAAACCTAAAACCTGGTCTTAAGCCTCAAACTGTTTTTTCAGTCAGCGGTTTTTGGTCCCTGTGTGGGGGTAACCAGCCTAAAGCATATCCAGCTCTCACTGACCTCATGGGTTTGTGAGGTAAAAAGTTCTGATTGTAAGAAACGGGACCAGACCCTGCTCCAGCGTCTATTTATACCCAGCGGCTCTCAAACACACACACACTGCTCCCTCTGTTTGCTTCCTGGAAGACGCGGCCAAAGAATCGTTGTTTTCTGCAAAGAAAACTGTCTCCACGGCAACAGGTCCAGCCTCATTTGTTATGAAATGTTTACAGAGACGCGTCAGACCGGGGGCTGGACCTGTGCAGGGATCTGGATTTAATTCAGTTCTAATGAGGTGTTAACAGGATCAGAACTCACTCTGCCTCCCCCCTCACAGCCACCCTAGTGGGTTCCTCCACATCCAGCTGGGGGTTGGTGTAACCCAGAGTCCCTGAGTAGTTCACCTCCTGAGGGGGGAGCACAGGACAAAAATATTAATCAGCCCCCCTCCTGTGATGGCTGACAGCCCCCAGGTCTGTGAAATCATCACCTCTCCAACAGTAACGTGTTCCAGATAAGACACAAAACACACACACACACACACACACACACACACACACAGGATTAATGTAACAACACCAGGTATCATGGGGGGGTTGTCACCTTGATGACTGGAGGAGCTGCAGCGTCCTTCCCTGATCCTGGATTCCTGGAGTCTCCACTGTGGCGGTGACGCTGCCGAACAATGTACTCGTACGTACTGAGTCTGTTCCACACTGTAACACACACGGCGTCAGTCTCACGCAGCATCACAGCAGGGAAACGTGGTGGATTCATGTCTGGACAGTGTGATGTGCTCGTGTGTAATCTTAGAACAGTCACTGGCATTTGTTGTTTATTGTGTGTGTGTGTGTGTGTGTGTGTGTGTGTGTGTGTGTGTGTGTGTGTGTGTGTGTGTGTGTGTGTGTGTGTG
>JAUMTR010000017.1:159439-177375 GCA_032270685.1 Microctenopoma stevenorrisi
GCCCTGAAATGACTTTCGTTGTGATTTGGCGCTATACAAATAAAGATGAATTGAATTGAATTGAATTGAATTGAATTGTGTGTGTGTGCGTGTGTGTGTGGGTCTGTGTGTGCGTGTCTGTGTGCGCGCGTGTGTGCGTGCGTGTGTGTGTTGGTCGGTGTGTGTGCGCGCGTGTGTGTGTTGGTCGGTGTGTGTGCGCGCGTGTGTGTGTGGGTCTGTGTGTGTGCGCGCGTGTGGGTCTGTGTGTGTGCGCGCGTGTGTGTGTGTGTGTGCGCGTGTGTGTGTGTGCGTGTGCGTGCGTGCGTGTGTGTGTGTGTGTCTGTGTGTGCGCGCGTGTGTGTGTGCGTGTGTGTGTTGGTCGGTGTGTGGGTCTGTGTGTGTGCGCGCGTGTGTGTGCGTGTGTGTGTGTGTGCGTGTGTGTGTGTGCGTGCGTGCGCGCGTGTGTGTGTGTCTGTGTGCGCGTGGGTCTGTGTGGGTGCGTGCGTGTGTGTGTGTGTCTGTGTGTGTGTGTGTGCGTGCGTGTGGGTCTGTGTGTGTGTGCGTGCGTGTGCTGGACACACACCAGCAGGGCTGGAGATGGTGATGAGGCGTCCTTTGGCCTGTCGCAGCAGCGGCAGAAAGGCCTTGGTCACATGCAGTGTGCCGAAGAAGTTGACCTCCATGCAGCCGCGGAAGTTGGACATGAGCGACAGTTCTGCGTCTCCGATGTCAACACATATTCCAGCATTGTTAACCAGTCCCCACAGACCTGTCACAAACAGAACCAGAATAACAGACTTAGAACATGCAGTCCACAACCTGCCAGGAGCTGAAAATAAAGAAAAGTTTTCACTGCACGACAGTGGATTAGAGAAAAACAGCGGATCAATGACACCATGATGGGATCAATTTAACACCTAAAGGCTAAAAAATAGGGGTAAGTGAATCCAAAGCAAACATTTATTCTCATGGATGTTTATCGGACGCCTGTTTATGTCTCTGTGTCCTGTCCATCAGAGACGAGGTCTGACTACACAGCGCTGGAATAAAGCTTCTCCTGGTCAAACAGGAGAAAGGAGACGACTGTACTGCGGCCGACCTGTCAGCAGATGGACATGTATAGAACATGCATGGAGCATGTTTCCATGTGAACAGAGCTGCTGATAGATGAGAAGTCAGTCACACACGTCAGTGGTAACTTCCTGTCTGCAGCTCAGAGGATCAACAGGACTAAACCATGAACACACCACAGTCGATGTTGTTCAGGTTCCGCTTCAGCAGGTGTGTGACGTCACCTGACACACTCTCAGTGCAAGTGAATGTCCGCTACATGCAGTGCTTCAGAGAATTTACATAAAGGCTCAGACAACTTTTTCCCATCAGCAGATTTAATCTAAATCGTCTGGTAACATATCTGTGAGGGAGTCATCCAGTTCATGTTATCCATTCCAGAGGCTTTCTTAAGTCTGCTAGTTTGGTTTTATTTCAGCGTAAATTCACATCTGAGCCTGGAGCCTGGAGCAGGGAGCGCACGCACACGCACAGTCACTTATACAAACGCATAAACCACACGCTCACTCAGAAAGGGCAGGGAGTGTGTGTTAGTGACCTTTCTCCTTCTAGTTCTTTTATTACAGCCATCTGCCCACACACACACACACACTCTCTCTGTGTCCTTAACTGACTCAGAGGTAAAGCCAGCAGTCTGAGATGTCTAATTACAAAGCCAGCGGGAGCTGCAGGCCTGAGCCAATCACAGAGTGACCCTGGAGACTGACTGTGCTCTGATTTCAGAGTGTGAAACATGAGACACCACCTCTGCTCCACTTCAGCACTAAATCCCTTCATGTCCTTCTCTTAACTCACGTTAAGCCTCAGAAAGATGTTTGTTAAAGCGGTTTTCTCTGTTCTGCAGATTGTGCAGGGCAGAGATTTCCTAGAAGGCTGCCGAACAATCTGAACCACACATTCCTCTGCGTTTCAAGCACAGCGAGTGTGGCTGCAGCTTCTGGAAACAATCCTGAGCTGAATTTCTACGATGTGCAGAGAGAGTGCTGTGGGTTTACAGGACCAACTCAAAGGATGCCAACAAAGCTAAATGAAATGAAATAATAATCAAACATCTGTGGGTTTAATTCCTTCAAAAGAAAAACATTCATCTCTTCGTCCATCTTCAGAAAGTTTGTACCTCTGAGGCCCAGCTTGGCCTTGGTGTCCAGCAGGGCCTGCTGGACCTGCTGCAGCTGAGTGATGTCCACCTGGAGGAGGGTGAGGCGGGGGGAGCAGGTCCTCTGCAGCTCTCTGGCTCCGTCTCCTGACAGATCCAACACTGTGGCAAACACCTCAAAGCCCAGAGCATCCAGACGCTTCGCTGTGGCCTTACCGAACCCCGAGTCACAGCCTGCAGGTTCACAAGGAAAAAGGTGTGGTCAGTTAGTCTGGTGTAGGAGGCATCGTCTTCATCACCTTCATCAAACATCGCATTCGGAGGTCTCGCATTTGACAACATGTAGTGTGTGGTTCTGGAGCAGATTTGTCTCCAGGATGTGGAGTAAATGATGTTTTTCCACAGGGACAATATGTGTCCACTGGGTTTAGAGCGAGCTTTACCTGCTGTCCACACACTGGACACGAGCCACTACACAACACATGTAAGGAACCACTGCTGACTGAGCCTGATCCAGTTCTCGGTTCTGCTGGATCATTATCAGTCCATGATCACAGTGATCAGCAGCTGTCTCCTCTCTCACCTCTGCTCCCAGATGTTTGTGCTGATGTGAATTCATGGAGCCCTTATAAAGTTCCTGAGACGTCACACTAATTGTCGGTGTGAAACATTATGACCCTTTCAGATTGTATCTCCCCCACACCTACAACCTGATCCTCGGTGGGACTCGATGTTCTGTTTGTTCTTTTGTGCAGCAGGTGTCTGAAAGATTCTGCTGGCAGGAGCGTGGGAGCGTTGGCACACTGCCTCGCTCCGTGTCCTTGGAGGGTTTCCAGAGTCATGTCCCAAGAAAAAAGACACACTGGCTCTGGGAATAAATACCAGCGCTCTGCTCCACGCTACACCTGATTCTCCTTTTCTGACCCGTGTTTGGTTGTAGACTGACAGAGGCGGGTGCTCTCAGGACTTTCCACGCGGATAAATGTAGAACTCTGAATGAAACAGGCCTCTGTCGTCATATTTACCAGGTTATAATCAGTAAATAGTGTGTGTCACGTTCAATGACGTGGTCTGACTGCGGCTGTTGATCAGACTGATCAGCAGCATCGCCACGCAGCGCTTGGCATGTTTCCTGTGGACTAAATCTTTCTTTTTGTCTTGGTGGGTTTGGTTCTTAATGCATACTGCAGGAACTAAAGGGGAAACGTACGTGTAGCTGAAACCCTTCGGACCACAGTCTGTCCACAGTCTCTATCCTGGCACTCAGTGTTCAATCCAGTCTTCAAACGGTATATAAATATATACAGAGTAATGTAGACAGCCTCAGGTCTCATTTATATTTCCTAACTAGAGGTTTCTCTCTGACTGGGTCTGGACCAATGGTGCGGTTGCAACTGAACATGCGGTGCTGCAATCGCTGCACTAGCTGGATCCAGCATCGTCACAGAAACCTTACGGGGCCCCTCAGATGAAAAAGGGGGGATTTAAGCAGAGACACAGGGAAAAAAGGTCAACAGAGTTCATCTGTTTCTGGGTGGAGGCCCAAACATCTGCACACAGCAGCCGGGAGAGATCACTCTGTGACTTTAATTAACTAAATCAAAATATGACTGATGTGAAGAGGAACAACATGTCGACTGGCCGAGTCCTTTGGCTCCGTCCATGTTGGAACTGATTGGTATTTCCTCACTAAATCCTCCAGATATTGTCCAGGATGGGAGCAGGTGCTGCAGATGTGCATGTGCTTTAGCATTTCTGTGCATGTGAACACTTGGCCTGATGCAGATGTAACATGCTGCTGTGGCCTGTAGATGTTTCTTCCTGCAAACAGCAGGTGAAACCTGTTTAATGACGGCGTGACATTCAAATCATCATCATGAGCTAATTTCAGATGCAAACATTCTGTCAGCTCGCAGCAGGGTTCTGTTGGCTCGGTCCAAACATTGAGTAACACTCAAGTGAAATGTTTGTTCCGCTGGAAAATGATTTCATCTCTGTGGACGCAACAAGCTGCTCCAACTGTGATCAGAGGTCACGACGCAGAACAGAAAGTCAGATCTTTAAATAACCAGGATTCACCCAGTTCAGCAGAAACACGATGTAATGCTGTGACTGCGATGAAGGTCAACAGAGCCCAGATCAGGCCCAGTCACCACAAACCAGCAACTTGAACTGTAGTAAACTCTGCTCACGTCAAGAAGTAAAGACGAAGGTAATGATGAGAAGGAACCACACGTTCAAAGAAAGGAAGATCAGGAAATGTGCTAAAGAGGAGCTGTGTTTGCAGGGGCTGAAGAATGTGAGCTTGTTTCTGTTGGAGCAGTTTTACTGCAGCTGTGGAACTGAAACCTTTGGACCAGAGACCAGTGTCTCCCGAGACTCAATCCGGGACAGCAAGCAGAGATCTAGACACATGTAGGGGAAAAGCACTCGTACACCCACAGCCTCCGACCTCCTCCACCTGCTGTCCCACCACTTTCAGCCAAGTCGTCCAGTTGAGTCCAGGCTGCTCCTGGATGGTTGTGATATGGTTTAGATGTTCCCCTCAGGGTCTAACATCTCTGCCTCATAATGATGTTAGCTTGGTTTATGACAAGTGGAACGTTTGTCCAACTAAACCTCACTGAAGAGGTTTGTGCTGTTGGAGGATCAGCAGCGGCTCACTTCTTCGAGACAAACCCACCCAGGATCTGAACCTGCACAGGGATCCTTCCAGTCTCCGCTCTGACTGTTACAGGGTCACATACATCCGGCAACACCTCATCCACCTTACATCACCAGCAACCTACGAGCCTCCAGGCCTTTGCTGACTCTGGGAGGTTTCCTGAACATGCTGGTGGAGTGCCAGCCCGCAACGCTGCCGGTCCACGAGCCCTGAGCTCATCCTACTAAGAATGCGCCTCAGTGTACAACACGTCAATTAGCTTTCTAAGAGGTTTACTGGGGCTTTTTCCACTGCTCTTATTACCAGAGCAGTGCGAACCTGTGCTGAACTTACAGCAGAGCCTATTAACAACAAGCTGGTGACGGAGATCTCGGCCCTGGACCAGTTTTATCTCCTCTTAGATACTTACTGCAGAGGTGTGAATCTAAATAAGTCATCTGTCCCAGGAGTAACTGTCGCCCTTCTCCCCCCTGCCTCTGTCCTCCTTAAACTTGCACTTTCCACACGGAACAAGTGACGAAGCCTCAGGGGTTTCGCACCATGTTGTCAGGACAACAGACGACCTCCTAGAGTTCTCTGGTTGGGCCAGTAAACAGCTTAGTCTGCAGTATATGTTGATCTGATTGGGATTACCAAGATTTACAACCACAAAGAAGAAACGGGCTGAGTCAGCGTCTGCTTTCTGCAGGACACAGGGACTCTGTGTCCACAACATCTTAAAATAAAAGGTTATCTGGTCCTGAAGAGGGACCAGATAACCTTTTATGAATGATATGAATGTCAGCACTTCAGTGGCTGATGTTTGTTTAACCTAGATTTTTTTCTTCCAGATCAAAGCAGTGTCCTTCTTGTGTGGGTGGAGGCAGGTGGAGACGTTCACCACACCTTTGTACAAAGTCTGAAAGTGTTTGGTTGATGATCTCTGCTGTAGTTTGAGCGTGCTCAGCAGTGAACAAGACTTAATGCTGTTAATGTTTTACTGCCCAGCTCAAGTAGGTTACCACATATCAACAGCATGAAGTTCTAGATCAGCTACTGCTAAGATGTTGTGTTCCTTTCAGGCCACAAGAGGACAGAGCACCGAGCTGGGCACGCGGTTCTGTACGAGTGAAGCAATCTGGGTTCGTACAGCCATAGTGAGCCCAGAGGGACGTATGTGTGGGTCCGTCACCACCCACACAGCTCACAGGAACGCAGCTCTGAGTGCTTCAAGTCTCAAGTTTGGTAACAGAAAAGCTGAGTGGGCGCAAAACACAATTACTTTCCTGAGGTTTGGAGTCAGAGTGTGAAACTATTTTAGATGTTTTTGCTTCACAAATCGTCCACTGAAAGCCCCAGACAGCGGGCCAGAAAAATTAAAATAATAATATAAATATAAATGTGTTGTTCAGCTAAAGACGTGACTTCGTGTGCATGTGCTGCAGCAGATGAAGCTCTAAAAGCCTCACAGCTTGGTGTCACACATGTCGTACGTTTACAGAGAAACATCAGGTTGTTCAACTCGAGAACAAGGCACCCATCCGTCTCCATGGCGACGGCAGTTCTGCACCTTTCAGGTCACCTAAGGACCAGTTTTGGGGAAGTGATTGTGTGCATATTGTGAGAGTGCAGAGGCAGAGTGTGCTGTTATTAATCTGCAGATCTGATTATCTCGTTAACAGCACACAAAGAGCACGGAGCAGCCGGCTGTCAGGCAACAAAAATGTGATTAAGGCTGCATGGAGACGGACACAGGTCCAAACGCACACACACACACACACTGTGAAAGGGAACCCCACCTTCAACCCCCTCCAACCCCCCCGCAGCCATCTATTGTCCGTACAGTTTATTCACGGGGATCCAAACACACACTTCTTCCTCCCTGGGATCAGATCACTTCCCAGGTTCAGGGCACCTTGACCTTGTCTGTGAGGATTTATATAAAATCATCACACACACACACACACACACACACACACAGTCCTGCTCTGAACTTTCTGTAGAATCTAAAGTTCTGTAGGTTTAATTCTGTTTCTGGCTCTGATGAAGTCTGTGAGACACAGGTCTGAGTGACACTGAGAGACATGTCTCCACGTCTGCTGCTTTCTAGGATTGAATGTTTTAAACACCTCCAACTAACTGAACACTGAATGGGCAAACAGCAGATCTCCTGCAGTCACACACATGGATGGAGCGCCCCTTACCTGTGATGAAGATGGCTTTGTCTTGGACAGGCAGAGTGGCAGGCGGGGGTCTGCCCCTCGCGGTGGAGTAAATACAGCAGGCAAGGCCGAGCAGCGCCAGCAGCAGCACGGCCGGCAGGCAGAATGCCCACAGGTGCTCCACCAGCACAGTGGCCCCCAACCAGGCCACAAAGGTAGAGGCAGTGCTCAGGTGCATTGTCAAAATCTTCTTCATGGCCCCTCCAATGAGCACAGTGAGAACACACAGGTAAATCCAGAAGGGCAGGGTGTAGTCTTCCATCACAAGCAGAGGGTCTGTGTGTTTCTTCTCTCTGTCAGATTTAAGTGCCACGCAGATGAGTGCTCCCAGGTGTGAGTGTCTCTCTACCGCTCTCCCTCTCTGCTGAACACACGGTGTCTGGTCGGTGCAGTGCAGCCGGTGCAGAGCTCGTCCCTGCTTCTCTGTCTGTCTCACTCAGTGTATATATAGAGAGCTGCAGGGGAGGAGGGACTACAGGCTGCACCCCCCATCACACACACACACACACACACACACAGTCTGGCTCATGAATAATCAAGAGTTTAGGTTACTGGAGTATTTAACAGTCAACTTATTAATCATAAAAGTGAAACCAGACTCGTCCGTGTTTCTTCTTTAAGTTTCAGGATATAATGGTTTCACTCAGTAGACGGTGTCTTTGCTCTGTCCTCTGTTCAGGATCAAAAACGCCAAGACGTCACCTCCTCCACGCTGTTCTTATTAAGAAAAGCCCAACGCATCAGTGTGACTGTAACATGTCCAGAACACAACATTCATCAGTGAATCAAAGAGAAACACCAACAGCTTTCAACCACGTGACGCTGTCTTCATCAGAGAATAGAGTAAGATCAGCTGCTTCATGAGGTCTGGATGTTTCCTGGTGCGTTGCAGGAGCAATGAGGAAAACTGATGGAACCAGAAGTAACACCAGTAAAACCTGGTTCTGCATTGAGAGGAGCCAACACCGTTTCAGAAGGAAGCAGAAACACAAACACTGAGGCGTATTGATTTATTGATTATCAGCAGGAATAAGAGGTGGAGAGTGACTCAGCTCATGTGTGAGCTTCTGATCTGATAACCTGGACACATGAACATCTTCTGTACGTTCATTCTCTGTTTCCTTTTCTAACGTGTATTTCTTGATTCAGCAGGCAGCAGGGGACGACCTAATGATAAGCGGTGATGACGGCTGCAGGAGCAGCTGAAACGTTCGCAGTTAAAAACAATTTGTTTACTGTGTTGAATCAAGAAATACACACTGGACAAATAAAGCTTGAGGAAACAGACTGTGTTGTTTCTGTGAAGCACGTTGTGTGTGTGTCTGATTCAGGGTCAGGCTGACACCTTCTCACCTGAGCTTCTCCTCTGTGACTTTGGCGTGAGCAGTGATCTGGATCAGGTCACCGTCTGACACAATTACCTGTGGCTGTGGACACACCCGCTGAGCTGCACGGTCACACTGCAGCTCTAACCCCTTTCCCTTAATCCCAGGGTTAGCGTTTGACATGCATCACGCACAGACTGAGGAGTCGCTGCTCACGTGGCCCAGCTCACTGGTGTGGATGCCCCACAGACTGCAGATTAAAGACAAGACCCCACACCATGCAGGTGAGGCTGCAGGGTTTCTACTCAAGCCCAACACAAAACATTTGTTTCTCTGAAAAGAAATCTGTTAATGTTGTGTCAATCAACATTTAGCTGCTGCTTCCAGACTCTGGAATCGCTCCAATCATAATGTGAGACATGCTTTAGATTCAGTCTTCTAGTTTACTATGATCAAATCCCATGTTCAGACCGTCTGTGTTTGGTACCTGCGGCTCTGACTGAGGGACATGTTGATTTAACAGATACTGTGAAGGCTCAGTGATGCTGGTGTCAGGTGGTGTTGCTGCCGCGAACACGTGTCCCCACAAGCAGACAGTTTCCTCAGCAGGAAGAAATCTGACAAGTGTCAACAAGCAATAGACGAAGTTTGAGACCAGAACCGATGTCGTGCTGAACGTGACCGACTCAGGTAGCAACCAGCGCCTCTGGGCCACATTTGATGACCAGCGAACCTGAGCAACGAGCACAAATCTAATGTCAGTCTGCTGACATGATGTAAGGACCCGGTGCAGATACTGCACATGTCATCACACAGGAACTGGAGAAGGCAAAACCGGTCATTCCGTTTTTCTTCAGATGGTGGTTGTGCAGCAGCACCTACAGCCAAAAAACAGCTGATGCGTTTCCTGGGTCTGGTGGGGCACTACTGCAGCTTCTGCAGAAATGTTTCATCCGCTGTTGCTCCATTGACCAATATGTTGAAGAGCAATGTGTTGGTGGATTCCTTAGTTAGAAAAGAATTTGCACTAATGTAATCTTGTTCGTCTCTGTCAGTGTCTCAGTGTCCTCTATAGGACATTTTCCTGCTCCTCACTGCCCGAGTGTGATTGCAGCTTTTTGTGCCAGAAATGCTCAGAGTAAACCTTTACAACAGTGCCAAGAGCAGGTTGGCAGAAATGTTCAGTCAGCCAGGCTGTTTCAGAGACGTGCAAAAAAGACTGTGACACTCTCCGCTGATCCCGAGCGCACAGGGCACCGACACAACCTCTGCAGCTGCTACTGCTCAAGGGCTCGAGGCAGAACTGAGCTGCTAACACCTGGTACTTTACTTTACTTTGCCTCATCAGTTCCGGACTCCTCGTGGGCTGCAGCGCCAGCTCCCGACTCCGCTCATCCGCCTGCTGCACCTGCTGAGCCCACTCCGGCTCCAGTCATCTCATCGACCCCTGCTTCAGCCTCTGCTACAGCAGCAGGTTTTGCCCTGGACTCCCCACCACCTCTGGCGCAACCGCTGGAGACGTGCCGAGTCCGAGGCTGCAGCAGCCTCGGACTGTCTTGCCCTATTGGGGAACCCGCCTGGCCATCCGCCCCCAATCTTTGGGGTATTTGGGTACCCACTACCTACAGGGCAATCGCCTGAGACGTGCGGCTTCCCAGATCCTGAGAGCCCCCAACACAAACTCTGTGCCTGCTCCAGTTCCTGCTGCAGTCCCTGAGGCTGCCACTTCCACGGCAACTCCTGCCTCTGTTCGGCCTGCACTGCTCCTGTGGCCTCGGACCTCGCCTCGGCTGCTGCTCGGTCAGCAGCGCTGGACCCTGTTCCTGTTCCCAGGCGCGTCAACTCTGCCACCTAGACCACGACCGCTCCCGGCCGCGGACAACGCAGCGGCGGCTTCCCTGGGTCCTGTCCTTAGCTGCTCCCACCTCTTATCCGGCCCTGGGGCCTCCTGAGCAGCCCGCTCTTTACCCCAAGCCTGCAGCCCACCCCCAGGATGGTGCCCAGCCTCCGCTGGTCACCTACCCAGATCCCACACCAGGTCGCCGCTCAACGCTCCCCAACCACGATCTTCCCAGAGCCCCTTGACCTCCACAGCAGTTCCTGGATTCTCGCCTGTTGCCGCTGTTGTCGGTCTCTGGCCCTCCTTCCTTGTCCCCCTCCGCCCGCCCGGCTTCGTCTTAGTCCCCGCTTTTTTTCTGTGGGTTTCTTCAGAAATGCTCGGGTCTATTCACGTCTCCTCCCTGCAGTTTTTAACTGTTCTTCCCTTCATCTCTTATATTACAGTATTTTACAGTACACTGCTTCCAGATCATGTTTCTACTGCGTAAACTGAAACTGGTTCATTGTATTTGTTCAAAACACCTGGTGAAGCTTTAAGGAAATCAATCAATTCAACAGTCAATTACCATAACCCCCCCCCATCTCTGTTGCAGTTTCTCACACAGAGACAGAACAATTGGTGTCTGTTTCCAGCAGCGTGGCACATTTAGATATGAGATAAAGCAGGAAGTGTTTACTCTGTCGTACACACTTAGCTGGGTCTGTTCAAGTAACAAGTCTCAGCCTTCATCCCTCACTGTGACTAAAGAAAACACATAAACTACAATCAGATCTGAGGAGTGCGTCAGTTTTACTCTGCTTGCTGCTCCATCCTTTATCTTATCTGATGTTATTCTGACCTCAAATGAACTGCTGCACATTTTCTTCTGGGACTTTTGTGAGTTTGATATAATTCAGGTTTACATGCCTGCGTGCTCATTCAGCAGTAAACACTACCTTTCACCTGATTCCTGCTGCAGTTACACAACATTTAATTCTTGACAGTGTTAATAATTGTTTTTCTCTCTCTCCACTTCTTTATTCATTTAACTGCTGTCACAACGCGAGTAAGTGTCATGTTGTCCCTGTTCATCTTCACTCGGACATACAGTTATCGCACAAAGTAAAACCTACTACAGCCGATGGAGCTCAGAGTGCAGCTGTTATTTAAGTCCTGGAGGAAATTTCATCACACTCTTGGATTAAATTAAAATAAAGTGCAGGGCGCCCTGTATCTTGTGGTCTCACTAGACAACACCCAACACCAGAAAACTTTAAATACTCAGTAGCTCGATCCAGGCTCATGCAGAGAGATGTGTGTGTTGCACGTTTGATTCAATTTGAATTTAAATTTACTCGACCCTCACAAGGATAAAGCAGCTCGCAAAATGAACAAATGAAAGAAGTAAAACAACATTTTATTGAATCCTCATAAACCATAAAAAGGTGTGAGCTCAGCGGACTCTTTGCACCATAGGCTGCTGCAGGATAATAACGGTAAAGTTAGTTTGTTTTCCTCATGACTTTAAATCCCAGAGATCGGGGACGTTCTCCTCACTGACCTCCGAGACGTGTGATTAATCAGGTTTAAACAGGTTTGACAAATCTCCTCATTACACAGTTAAAGTGTGTAGTTCGGGAACTTTCTGTTTCCAGCAGTGAGTTGTTTACTTCTAAGTGGACAATGAGGAACAAGTTTCCATGATAAATTCCTCAGTGAGGACAGGAAGCCACGCGGTAAGGGCTGGGTGATGGGGTCATGTGACCACCTAGCGAGCTGCCGCTCAGCACGCAGGGCTCCAGCTTTTGTCTACTTAGCAGCTCACAGTGAACAATAAGGAAAAGATCCAGGTCAGTGTGTCACAGATTTCCCCTGCAGGGCTCAGATTTCCGCAGCCCAGCTTACACCAGCTGGTCGCCATGGAGACAAACTGGCTTTATGGGAAAGACTCAGACCTGTGGAGTCTGTTGGGGCAGAAGCAGGAGTTCAGTCACTGCTGGACTGTGAGATGTGTTCAGAGTCATACTGAATACTTTATGATACTGAATACTTTCTCCAGGGTGTCCGTACAGATGTGCGCTAAGTTTGGGACACCCCTCCAGTAAAGCCTGTGTGAATGTAAGGTCCATGAGGACGCGCAGGAAGTTGACTGGCCTGCACAGAGCCCTGACATCAACCCAATTAAAAACCTCTGGGATAGGTGAGAGCAAGGACTTTTCATCCAGCGTCCGCATGTGACCTCACAAACACTCTCCTGGAAAGTGGTCAAATATCCCATAATCACACTAACGCTTGTGGACAGACCGAAGAGTGGAAGACATTTATAGGAAGATAGTGTATTGATATCAGAAAAAAACGCAGATAAAAGACAACAACAGAATGAGGATTAAAGCAGGAAACAGTATCAGGACGTAGCAAGACGGTTCATCCACATCCTTGCAGTTAATTCAGAGTTCTGACTGGACTTAATAAGAGAGATCATATTACTCCTACATTAGCTTCTCTCCATTAGCTTCCTGTTAAATCTAGAATAGAGTTTAAAATCCTTCTCCTCACATATAAGGCGCTAAATGATCGGTCTCAACATATCTTAAAGAGCTTATAGAACCTTATTATCCCAGCAGAGCACTTCGCTCTCAGAGTGCTGGTCTACTTGTGGTTCCTAGAGCTTGGCAGACACTTTTATCCAAAGCGACTTACAAGGAGCTAGCGCTGGGTGTCTGCTGTTCACTAACCCCAACCGGTCAAGGCAGATGGCCGCCCACCCTGAGCCTGGTTCTGCTGGAGATTTCTTCCTCTTAAAGGGAGTTTTTCCTCTCCACCGTCACCTAGTGCTGCTCAGTGGGACTGTTGGGTTTTCTGCATTATTCTGTGTTTACTTAGATTCTGTCTTCAAACTTACAAAGTGCCTTGAGATGACTTCTGTTGTATATTGGAGCTATATAAATTAACTGAATTGAATTGAATTGAAAAAATTAATTACGCTGTCTAGCACTAAACAATTTCTAAGCATGTTCTTTGTCTTGGCGAGTTAGATCCTATCAGGGTTCTTTGTTGTACTATCTTTGCGTTTACGAGAATTTGAATAATAATTGCTGGTGTCTCCTCCTTGTAAGTTGCTTTGGATAAAAGCGTCTGACAAGTAAAGTAAAGTAAAGTAAAGGTAACCTTCAGTCTCGCTGTGATTCTTGGATACCTGTGTTAACACAGGTATTCAGAGAAGTTTAGAGAAAGGTTTGTCGTCAGTTTTCAAGTCACCACAGGACAAAGAGTCCAATATCAGAGTGTGGTGTATTTAATCCGACATTAAGTCTCGATTTCTCTCTCAAATCTACCACAGGTCACATGGTGACTGAGACCACACTGTGGGTCACAAACTTTAGGCTAATGATAGCTGCTGTGATTTGTTTAGATATAAAGGACCCTGTTTGAGAGTCCTAACAACAGTAACAGTACAAAACTGTGGGTGGTGAAAAGTTAAACCATTTATCATAGATAAATATATCTATATATTTCTGTGTGTGCGTGTGAAGTTGCTGCAGCAGCACAAAGGGCAGACACACTATATTAAACACATAACGGCCTCACATAAACTCACATAAAATAAACGTAGTGTTTAGAGTTTTACTCAGCTGCTTTACTGGAACACGCACAGACCTAAAACAATATTAAAGTGTAACTGCTGTAATGAATGTTTGCTGTTTGAAGTTTCTAAATAATTACCTATCAGATGTTTTTTAGGAAGTGTTGTAGAAAAGCAGTATCTTTAAAAGAGTCTTTATAGCTTTTTTAGTCAGGATTCCTTTTACTCAGTCAGATAAGATAAGTGACGGACATTTCACTTCAACATTATCTCTGTTTGTAAAAGTGCTCATTCACCTGCCTGTAAACACACGAAACAATTACATGTCAATGAAAACAATTCAGGCATCATTGAACTGGTCCCAGATTAACTCTGACTTTGCTGAGAAGCTCTGAGGCTTTATGGGTTTATGGGGATCATCCAAACCGTTTGTCTCCTGCAGAGTCACAGAAACGCAGGACTGACACAGACAAATGTTTTTGCTCAGTGAGAACCCAGAGAGAGAGAGAGAGAGACCGGGCCAGCCACTTCCTCATTAAACCCATAGTGAGAACCTGAGGACAAACACCAGCCGGAGCTCGTTTGTAGATCAGCTGGACTGAAACTGTGAACACGAGCACTCGTGGTTTACACACAGTTAGCAAGCAGAAGGACATTTGCTTTAATTAAACGTTAAACAGTTCATACTGAACAGTTACTAAATGCAGTGAGTGAGGGAATGAAGGAGAGGATGTGCGAGGAAGAGGAGAGCAGCGGATCTCTGCTGGACTCCTGTTTGGACTGAACACGCTGACCTGGATTTTGTCTGTTTTCTTGTGCAGGACTTGGAGACTGTGTGAATTGGAGGATGAGTGGGAGCGTTGACAGTCAGCGGACATCGTGCTCTGGGTGAAGAAGGCTCTCTTTGTGGAGGTGGAGGTGCTGTATTTGGACTCATTATAGGATGGCGTGACACAAGGACCAGCATGTACACAACAGCAACAATACCATGAAGCGCACGCTTCATTTAACAATTCGTGCCTCGGTAGTAAACAACACGTTGTCGGAGTGAACTCTCTGGATCAGACAGTTCAACACTTTTCAGGTCAGTGTGAAAGTAGATTTCCATGAAATCTGATCTAGAGTCAGTGAAACGTTTTTTGATCTGAGATTCCTTATGTTATAATCAGTGTTTTCTCCGTTCCACAGCCTTTGTCTTTGTACAGATTACCTGTGTTCAGGTCTGTTTCAGGAACAGCCTGCAGATGTTTTTCAGTCATATCACTTCTATTTTTACTTCTACACATGTGCAGGACGTGTGTGTACAAAGCAGAGCAGGAATTTCTGGCACCACTTCACCAGCTGCCATAAACCACGGAGAAAGGAAAAGTATGTGAAAAGGTCAAAAGGCCACACGCTGAAACAAGTTGTTGTTGGAGGTTTGACGTTTGCAGTATGATTGAATTCATCTGCCACCTCACTGCTTCTAAAGCCATCTGTCCTGGACCCGGTCACAGAGCTAAGATCGCGTGTTTACAGGACGCAGGATCCAGTGGTCTGCAGATGTTCTCTTTCTGTTTCTTTTCAGGGCCGTTTTAATTCAATTCAATTCATCTTTATTTGTATAGCGCCAAATCACAACGAAAGTCATTTCAGGGCACTTTACAAAGCAGGTTTAGGACCTTGCAAAAATATAGATGTATATATAATCAAAATAATGCGGAAAACCCAACAATCCCACTTGAGCAACAGTGGAGAGGAAAAACTCCCTGCGCAGCTTTAGTAAATCTAGTGTTAACAGGAAGAAACCTTTTTTAGTGGTTTTAGTGACCGGAATGTTTTCCACCTGTCTCGTGAGCCGGAAACGCTGCTTTTCTCCTCAGGCAAAACAAAGGCTTCAAGTAGATTATTTGACACTGAAATCAGTGATGTAGCTTCATGAGGTCAGCTGCTGCAGCAAGAAGCTCAGTGGGTCGTCTACCAGCCAGCGTTGAGTGGTACCAGGCTACACGCCAAGGCTCAAAGCCCAGCAGAGCCGACACATCTGACAGCTGTCCAACAATAGTTCCCCAGGAAAGAGTTCTTATTGTGATGATCAGTCCAAAGAGACTGTGGACCTGGATCCTCTTTAGCATCAACTGTGTTAGAGACATTTTACTAAACCCCTGACTCTGCTTCAGTTTAGTCTCTGGTTCCATCTCTGAACCCTGTGTTTCATGGCAGAACAGTGAATCGTCTTTAAACTGTCACGCTGCATTACTCCTGAGGAGGAACCCCGTCTCACCGCAGGCTGAGGCTGCAGGATCCCCTCTTTAATCAGGTAATGAGGGTTAAGTGCTCATTAAGGATCATGTAAAAGTGTTCTGATGGGTCAGACCTGGGTCTCTCTGATAGGTGATGCTGGGGTACCACACGTCGGAAACCAAAGAGACCCCATCAAAACTCAGGGCATTATCCCACTGAAGTCAGCTGGGCACATGTCCTGCTGCCAGGTAATCTGTGTGGTCACAGTCCTGCTGGCACCAGCCGAGCCTCAAAGCCTTTAAGTCATGGACACTAACGGTCTCAGGATCTCAGAGTACAATCCTGTTCTTGGACAGCTTTCCTATTTACGCCACCTCGGCTACCTGGTGTGTTTCCTTCTGGCTGCTTTTATCAGTTGTAGATTGAAAGGTCAAGGTCCAGCGGAGAGTTTAATCTGCTCCCGTATGTTCGAAAACAAACTTTCTTACATTTTGACACAACAGATCATTAACTTGTGTCAAAGTTTTACCTGTGACCCGTGAAAGAGTTCTCCGAAAGCTGTCGTTCTTTCCTCGGGATCCTCTGTGACCTGGAACTCTTCTGGAACTTCAGGTTATCATAAGGAATCGACGGTGATTTTATAGGAGTCATCTGAGCACAGCAGACAGAAGGTGAATAAAACATTTGTCCTAAATGTCCTAAACGTGACATTGTCCCAGGTCATTTCTTCACTAAACCGGTGTCTGACTGAGTCTGTGCTTTAATTGTTTCGTGAACTTTGCGCTAAGTTGAACATTAAGAGTTTGTTAAATTAATCAAGTGTTCTGAATTCTTTCATTTATTAACTTTGTGAAAGCAGGTCAGAGCACAGAACTCGTGAGTGAAATGTTTACTCAGTGTTGGGTAGAGCTGTGTTGTCTGCACGGAGACAAAGACGTTGTCATCAGACAGCAGAGTCTGCAGAGAGGATCACACTTCTACCGCTACTAGAGTCATTGTAATCTGTTAGAAT
The DNA here is from genome assembly GCA_032270685.1 of Microctenopoma stevenorrisi. Classification (NCBI taxonomy): domain Eukaryota; kingdom Metazoa; phylum Chordata; class Actinopteri; order Anabantiformes; family Anabantidae; genus Microctenopoma; species Microctenopoma stevenorrisi. The sequence goes on from JAUMTR010000017.1 coordinate 176,414, forward strand.
AAACTGAGCACAAAGCAGAAAACAGTCTGTGATCACATTCATGAATCAGCTGAGAAAAGAAAAGTTCCCACACAGAGAGAGAGAGAGAGCTGGATTATCGGCCGGGGAAAACATGGCCGTTACATAAAGGCCAGCAAGTGTTCTGGCATGTGTTACTGTTGTTGTGGACGGAGGTGTAAATACTACTTCGCAAGGATGGTATTCCACACATAATGTTCCCGATGATTAGGCAGTGAGCCGATAAGTAGATTTGGAGCCGATTCCAACAAACAGAGGTGGAGCGTACCAAGATAGTAGAGAGCAGGACAGGCCAGCACCTTTCCAACAGACAGTTTGACCTAAACCTCCAAGTTAAGAATGGATAAGTCTATAAACTTAAGTGAGTTTATAAGTAATAAACTGGGAAAAACTGCTTGTTACGTGCAGCAGCTGTCATTTCCTGAAAACGCAAACCTGTTCCACAAATATCTGCAGGTCGGGACATTCTGAAAAGCTGCCAGGAGCATGATTCCTCATAGTAACACACTGTAATACTTCAGGCTCTTAGTGGATCCAGGCCCGATTACTGCCAGAGCTACTGAGTCACCTAGAAGCTGGTGTTTGTGATGCTGCTGGCTGAAGTTCTGCTAGTCAGTGGTAGTAGTAGCTCAATAAGAGACAGACTGTGATGCAGAAGGTCAGAGAATCAAATCCCAGCCCAGTGTGTTCTTGAGCAAGACACTGAGGGCCATAAAAACCTTCAACAGCTGAAAGTGAGGAAGCTGAAATCCCTCACTCAACATTAACAAAACTTTATGATGGAAGGGAAAATGTTGGACCTTGTTACAGCAAAGAAAGAAAAGAACCACAACAAGAAAGATTAGCACCAACATTAAATACACAAACGCACAGAATATACAGAAACAAAAATCATGGTAACAAATAATTATTCTGATTGTTACCCCCCCCCCCCCTTTACAGTA
>JAUMTR010000017.1:193140-215382 GCA_032270685.1 Microctenopoma stevenorrisi
CCATCTCTTAGTTATGCTGCTATAGGTTTAGTCTGCTGGGGGACTCCATATCACACTGAGCTCCTCTCCTCCTTCTCCCTCTCTGTCCACTTTTATACCATCATTACATGTTGTTTTCTTTTCAAACGTCCTGGCGGTAAAACCTCACGGCAGAAACACGTTCATGAACTTCATTCATCTGCAGCTTTTCTGAAAAAAATCCCTGAACGTGAAGAGACGCGATTGTTAATGTTCCTTACAATCAGATCTGTCTCTGGCTCAGAGAAACAATGTGTACATGTACAAACTCACTGGCGTGAAGTACTCCCCATCCCCCCACTGTGAGGTGAGCTTTACGTTCTGCTTACTGAGGACAATGTCCATTAAACACCCACCGAGGTTATAACCACCGGTCGTAGGCAGCAGCAGCACTCACCATAAAACCATGAGAGCTAATAACTGCTGTAAATCAGCAGAGCAGCAGAAATAACCCTGAGCCACTGACAGATCACAGCGGACACACAGGGAGAGACACACACACGGAGACACAGGGACACACAGGGACAGACAGTGTGTGTGTCCACTCTGATTAAACCAACATCACATGACGATGGAGAATCTGTGTATGAACGCTGCTCTAATTTTTCCCTGCTGAAACAAAAGGTACAGATAAAAACGTAGAACTGGTCTACGGGGACACATGCTGGGCCTTTGGACTCTGCTGGACTGTGACTCACCGCAGGATCTCTTTCCGCGTGAAGAAGGTGCAGTCCTGCAAACAGAGAGAGAGAAGGAGTCAGAGGAGGATCTGCTTTCACCACATCGGTCAGTCCGACTGATAGAGGCTGAGGCTCAGCCAATCAGCAACAGGAGAGATGTCCTGTTTGCCTCCATCTGTCCTGTTCTGTTCCGCTCCATCTTTACCCTGTAACATCATCACCTGAAACGCCTCCAGCTGCTCCTCGGTGAACGTTGTTTGCTTGTTTCCCATGCTGCTCTGCTGAGTCTCCCATCACACAGCTGCATCACACTGGTCTCACATCTGCTTAAGTCTGTTCAGGGCGACGTGTTCCGGCTCGGCACAGGTCCACACCCAGCTGAGACGCTCACAGTCCTGGTCCAGGACCCGGTTTAGTTCTTCTGCTCCCAGCACAGCTGTGACATGCGGAAAAAATGTGATTTGATGCTTCAGCAGTGATGAGGCGGCTGCTGCGTTTAGGAGCTGCTCGTAAAACTCGGCTCTAGGCGGTGGGGGGGCTGCAATTACATTTCTGTAGTTGGAGATGGGATAAAGATGCACAGCTGACATCAGCAGGAACAGAACTATTCACTGTTTTAAAAACCTCTTTGGTCCAGTTTGAACATATTTTCACTCTGCGTCTCATTTAGATCAAATTTCCACCTCCAACAATTCTAAAGGTGTTTTCTGCTTGTGTCAGAGAAGAAGAGTCTTGTTTGTTTGTTTGTGGAACCAAGACACAGGTGTTTGTACTTAATCTGCAACTTAGATATTCAAGATGAAAAGAGATTCATCATCATGAGAAACACAGCATGATGCTCATGTTACTGAGCAGCTCCTGAAGGCAGCACGAAGCGTTACACAACACGAACAGTGAGACAGACAGTTAGACAAAGAGACAGACAGACAGAGAGACAAAGAGACAGGCGAACAAAAAGACAGACGGACAGACAGTAAGACAGAGAGACAGAGCTCAGGTTGATGTGCTGTAGAACAGGTTGTATCCAGTTAAAACATATTTATACATATACTTTATTGATCTCTTGGGGAAATAGTTGTTTGAACAGCAGCTAGACTTGTGTCTGCGCTACTACGGGTTGTTAGTGTCTTGTTTTAGTGCCACCATTGTCTTGTCAAAGGACACCCCGACATGTAGCTTTGTGGAGATTTGAACCACTGACCCTTCGGTTGGAGGACGACCCACTGAGCACAGCTGCATGTTCAACATTTGAATTCAAACATTTAAAGGAGGATAAATTAAATGCTCGTTTCTAGTGTGTAGAAACATAACCAGCTTTAGTGTGACTGAAATCACAGTCACATAAATTCCCAGGAGGATCCTGTTCCTGCATGAAGACGTCCCGCCATGGAGACGCTGTCTGTTCAGTGTTTACATGTTGACTCGTGAAATGAAACCTTTACTTTGCTTTGCTTGGCAGACGCTTTTATCCAAAGCGACTTACGGGGAGCTAGCGCTGGGTGTCTGGCTCAGGGACACACCTGGTAGGGGATGGACTAGGAGTCAGATGGGGTTTGAACCCACAACCCTCTGCATTTCAGTCTGATGCTTAACCCATTGAGCTACCAGGCCACTTTACCAGCTCCAAAGATTCCTTTACGTCTCTCTCTCTCTATTTCATCCACTCAGACTTGACTTGCAGCTGTAGTTGGGGGACAGATCGACTGGAGACTTGTTGGGGCTTTAAGAACAGAGGAAATGTTTGTGGGTTTCAGTATTTTATATCTCCTACTGTCTCCAAGTGCACTGAGCATGTGCAGAAAACCGAGAACATAGTAATAAAACACGAGAAACATATGACATAATACAATAAGGGTAGCAGAGTGGTTAAGGCAGAGGGCTGGAAAGCAGGAGCCCCGGGTTGAGTCACCCAGGCCATCCCACATACCAGGTGTGTCCCTGAGCGAGAAACCCAGCACTAACTCCACGAGCGCCTCCTGTTAATTGCAGAAGAACACATTTCACTGCAGGTTGTGCACTGTATGAAGATGTATGTGACAAATAAAATTTGTATTTGTAAATCTTCAAACCTGGCAACATTGATTGCCGACGCTACCCTGACGTCACCCTCCGCTGGTGACGTCACCTACTTCCTATTGTTTTAATTTTGTGTCAAAGATCGTCTATGCTCTCACTCAAAAAGGTTTTATCCAAAGCAACTGGACTTGTTTGGTTTCTTCACGTTTTTTCACTCTTCCTTTCTCAAGTGAAAACCTTTTTGAGATAACATAACCTGGATGACTGAGATTCATCATATTGTCATATTCCTATTCTTCTCTAAAAAGTTTACTTAAGTATTGCATACAAAATATATTTGACTATAAACGTGCAAAAAACGGTGCGAAATTAAAAATTATAAATTATAATAGTACAATAATTAAAAATAAGTAAAAGTAATCAGTGTCTCCACATGAAATTCAAACAAGAATCTAAAAACTAAATAAGTTAGAAAAAAGCACTCACAGAACACGTATGTTTAGAGTTTTCACTGATTATCCACAAGTATGACAACTACTGCTGTAATTTACTGCAGTACTACATTTAGTTGTGATCGGGATTTCTACTGTGTCCCTGTCTGCTCTGTCAGAGTGAGACCTCGCAGCTACACAGGATCTTTGTCCGGAGTGAACCAGGATGGCAGGCAGCGTGTGGAGGTCAATGGTGAGTAAAAAGTGCTTTATTAACTGTTTAAAGCCACGAACACAGTCCCGAACGGTGCCGAACCGTGTTCTGTGTGTTAGCTGGAGACTTTGTGTCTATCTGTTGTTGTGTAGTTTACTCTGAATGTGTGTTTTAAAGACTACATTAGTAGGTTAGCCGGTTAGCTGCTAATGTGTCCTTCAGCGTGAACACAGGAGCTGCAGCTATTCAGTTTTCACCCGGATTATCTGGTTATAGTTGTCGATAAACGATTTACCACCACATTAAATCTAGTTTCCGCACTTTAAAATCGGAAGGGAGCGTCTTATCCCCGGTTAAGGTGGTAGGACGCGATGGCACACCAAACTGCGTGTAAAAATCCACCGATTTAAGGTTTCCTTACATTTCAGACCAACTTAGTATCAGACACGAAACCAGTAAAATTATTATTATTATTATTATACAGTTTCTATTATTATTAGAAACTGTCAGTAAGTCATAAGTGTTTCTCTATCAGCTGACCCAGGTGGTGTGGAGACCTGTGTCTTATTTTTCCAGAGGGGTTAGTATAAGGACCCCCCCCCCCCCACACACACACACACACACACACACACACACAGAGGATTGTGTTTGTTAGAAACCTAGTTACATGAGTAATTTGATTACTCTGGAGGAGGAATCCAGGTTTCTCTGATCCCTGACCACAGAAACCAGGTTTCCTGTTTACATGACAGTGAAGAGTTCACATCGCTGCTCTGCCCCTCAGTCCTGCTGGAGCGCCACCTGCTGGTAGCTTAATTTGGTCTGTCTGTCCACAGATTCAGACGGTTACGCTGATTCCTGGAGACGGCATTGGACCAGAGATCTCCACTGCTGTCATGAAGATCTTTGAGGCAGCAAAGGTGAGTGTGGCCACAGTCCAGATGTTGTCCTTTAAAACCCTCAGGTGTTTCAGATTCAGATTTTATTTGTCACATGCACAATCATACACAGTACAATATGCAGTGAAATGCTTGTGCTTCAGCTGCTTGTGTTTCAGCTGCTTGTCCCCACAGGCTCCGATCAGATGGGAGGAGAGGAACGTCACAGCCATCAAGGGTCCCGGGGGCCGGTGGATGATTCCTCCAGATGCTAAAGAGTCGATGGACAAAAGCAAGATCGGGCTGAAAGGTCTGTTGGTGCCGAGTGTTCACTAGCAGGTGTCATCTCTTTGCCCGCCCTACTCACCAGTTCTGTTCTGCAGGACCCCTGAAGACGCCTATCGCTGCGGGCCACCCCTCCATGAACCTGCTGCTCAGAAAGACCTTTGACCTCTACGCCAACGTGAGACCCTGCGTCTCCATCGAGGGCTATAAGACCCCTTATGTGGATGTGGACCTGGTCACAATCCGGGAGAACACGGAGGGCGAGTACAGCGGCATCGAACACGTGGTGAGTGAACGGACCGCTCATACGCCAGACTCCATTTGAAGAAACAGCTGATTTTAGCAAGTGAACGCTGAGTTAGGAAACATTTTTTTACTTTGAATATGTAAAACAACACTTAGACACTGAGTCCTGCTGCCTGCAGCTGTTTCACCGTACGTCACAGCGTCTGGATGCAGTGTTCAATTCAATTCAACTTTATTTATATAACGTCAATTCACAACAGACGTTATCTGGAGGCACTTTACAGTGTGAGGTTTTACAAAAACAGGTGAATACAAAATAATATGGAAAACCCAACAGTCCCACTTGAGCAGCACCAGGAGACAGTGGAGAGGAAACCTCCAGCAGAACCAGGATCAGGGTGGGCGGCCATCTGCCTCGACCGGTTGGGGTTAGTGGACAGAAGAGAGAGAAAATCACAAGAGGAAAGAAGCAAAACTACAGGAGAGAGAAGACACAGTTGACAAATGAGCTCTAACTATGAGCTCTATTATATCGGTGTGCTGCTCGATGAAGCTCCAGGTCCTGGTTTACATCCAAAAACTGCACTTTGGCCGGTTTACTGTCATCTGACAGACACGTGTCCATGACATGACCCTTTACAGCAGTCCTAGAGTGGACAGGGAACCTCTCCAGAGGAAGGAACCTCCAGCAGAACCAGGCTCGGGGCGGAGGAGAGAGAACAGAACAACCTGCTGCTTCCTCTCGTCTCAAACCCAAATAGGTCCTGATGGTCCCACTGTGACACCAGTGTCTCTGACGGCGTCTTTGAGTGCAGATAACTAACAGCTTTTGTCCCTGTAGGTCAGGTAGCTGCGGCAGGACTCTGCACCTGCTCGTCCACGGGGTAAGAAGGCCCGCCCCCTGAACCTCACCTGTTTACCTCAACCCTGCACAGTCCCGATGCGGATCAGACCGCGTCCCTGTGTCCACACTGTCAGCTCAGACATCTGGTCTGGGTGTTCAGAGTCCATGTATCTGATCCCATCTAGAACCTGTTGGCCTAGCTTAGCACACAGGGGGGGGGCAACCGTTAACCTCACTTATTCTAATAACAAATACTTTATTGAACCATTATGTAGTTTTTTCACTTCGTAGACAAAATAATGAGCTGCCAGTAGACACCCCAAACCACCCCCACACCCCCACCTACCACGGAAAATTCCCACTGACACAGTTTTCCTGGATCCATGATCCAACTTCCTGTGGTTGTGTCTTCCCATCCATCCTTCCAAGTCTCCTCTCCCCTCACTATGGCTTCATGCAGACAAAGACCGGCATCTCACAAGCTTCAGATCCTGGACATGTGGACGAGACGGAACCGGGTTCTGACGATGTTCGAAGCAGAGTGACGTTACTGAGACCGAGTTACACAAGAGTTTGTGTGAGTCGGTGTTTAAACACCACGAGTGAAGCTGATGGGTCAGGAGGCGGAGCCTGGATCTGGACGTTGAGGAGGCGGAGCCTGTAAGAGGCTGATGCAGCAGAAACACTCGCCTGTAACACACACACACACACACACCGTGAACAGTAAGTGATTTAACAGCTCGTAGAAACGAGCAGTAAGAGTCAAGTCAGTGTTGGCCTGACTCTGGTCCTGGACTGGTCTGAGTGGTCCCTGTCCTGTTGCAGATCGTAGACGGCGTCGTCCAGAGCATCAAACTGATCACAGAGAACGCCAGCAGACGCATCGCCGAGTACGCCTTCGAATACGCCAGAAACAACCAAAGAAACAGCGTGACGGCCGTCCACAAAGCCAACATCATGTGAGTGGGCAGCTCGGTTCTGGTCCAGTTACTGATCCAGCTGAAGGTTTCATGTGCGTCAGACTCAAACTAAACGGTCATTGGTACGCGAATCCCACCGTCGTCTTCAGCTGTCACAGAATCAGTCACTGGACCGGAACCAACAGACTTTGTGCAGTGACGTCGTGCAGCGTCACACAAGAAAAATGTTTAGTTCACAAACTACAGAAACTACTAATTGTTGCTCTGTGTGTGTGTGTGTGTGTGTGTGTGTGTGCGCAGGCGGATGTCAGACGGTCTGTTCCTGAGAAAATGTCGTGAAGTGGCTGAAAACTACAAAGATGTCAAGTTTACTGAGATGTACCTCGACACCGTGTGTCTTAATGTGAGTCCATAAAACTCCACAGTACTCTGCAGTCCTCTGCAGTCCTCTGCAGTACTCTGCAGTACTCTGGTTGTTGTGGTTTCAGATGGTCCAGGATCCGACCCAGTTTGATGTTCTGGTTATGCCCAACCTGTACGGAGACATTCTGAGGTCAGTGTCGGTTCACTCAGTCTGGTTCTGTTCTCTGGGCGGATTCATTAACGCCGACCCGCTGTGTTTCAGTGACCTGTGTGCTGGTCTGATCGGAGGACTCGGGGTCACTCCCAGCGGGAACATCGGAGCAAACGGAGTCGCCATCTTTGAATCGGTTTGTTTCAAACATCAGAACACGTGAATATCTGTGAGTTTAGTTTGTTCCAGAGTCCGAGTCGTCTCATCCGTCAGTGACTGATGATGATGATGATGATGACGAAGGACACACAGACACACTTTATTCATCTGTCGGCTTGAATCAGAACATGACATTCCCATGTGCTTAGTAAAACCTGAAAACCTGTGAGATGTGTGTGTCCGTGTATGTCCTGCAGGTCCATGGCACCGCCCCAGACATCGCGGGCTTGGACCTGGCCAACCCTACTGCCCTGCTGCTCAGCGCCGTCATGATGCTGCGTCACATGGGACTCCACGAGCACGCCAGCCGGATTCAGACGGCGTGTTTCGACACCATCAGAGAGAAGAAGGTGAGACTCGGGGCTCCGGTGGTCTCTGTGTGACAGTTGGAACAATGTTGTCACTTCGTTGTGAAGCGGTAACCATGGTAACCACGGTGACGACGGTGTGTCTGTATGTGTCAGGTGCTGACGAAGGACCTGGGAGGAAACTCAAAGTGTTCAGACTTCACAGCTGAGATCTGCCGCCGCGTCCAGGACCTGGACTGAAGCTGATCCAACACCTGTCAATGTATCAATATTATTATTATTAATCTGCTTTATTGCCTGAACAGTTTTGGGTGTTTCCTGTTTTTTAACGGTGATCTGGTGGAACCGTGTCTGAAATGTTCTTATTTATTGTTCGTACTCCTGTTCCTGTCTCATGCTGCTGTCGTCAGTAAACACACAGAATTCTGGGTAGGACTTGTGTTGAATACGTTTCTGCCCGACTTCCTGCAGAGTCTGTACATTTCTACACAAACATGCTGCTTCTCTGCTTGAAAACGTCCAGTCTCCATTAAAAAGGGCTTTTTCCAACCAGACTCATCGTGTGCTGCCTGAAAAACAAACGCGTTCTTCAATAAAACGTTTTCAGAAAGTTCTGTGTAATGTTTTAACTGAAAATATTCAACCTTGGTTTTAAAAAACGGTAAATTGAATCTGTAGTGATATATAAAGTTTCCTTGAGCAGCGGCAGCTTGTAAATCTCTTCGGATCAAAGTTTCTGCCAAAGTAAAATGTTTCTGAAGTCAGGATAAAGAATTTCCAACTGGCAACCCAGCACACGTACCGCCCACCAAACAATTACGTCACGTAACCGCGCCCTTTACGGTTGATCTGCGTCAAGATGCGTGAGAGACCGGAAAGATTGTTTTAACCTTCAACATAAAAGCTGGAAGGTGTTTGTCGTGCGCAGAGAGACAGGACGACTACACACAGACTGACAGCTAAAAGGACCAGACTGAGACACGTGACCACGAACATTGTCAAAACACCAACATGGTCCCAAAGAGACAACAGGAGTCCTGTGGTCGGGCCGTCCACGATCTTTTCTGCATCTTATTGTGAAGGTGTCGTCCCGGATGCGCGTTGTGTGTTTTGCGGGTTTCGTGAAGTGGGGCCGTTTCCTGCTCCTCGTCGGTCCCGTTCCAGGAGAAAGCAGAACCCAGGCGGAGGCCGGAGGGTCCGGACAGCAGCGGGACGATGGCGAAGACGTACGACTACCTGTTCAAGCTGCTGCTGATCGGGGACAGCGGCGTCGGGAAGACCTGCCTCCTGTTCCGGTTCAGCGAGGACGCCTTCAACACCACCTTCATCTCCACCATCGGTGAGTCCCGACCGGGGAGCGGCCGGAGCTCGGGGCGGACCGGACCGGCCAGGCCCGGATCGGGCATCCGTTAGCGGGTGGGAGAGAGTTATCTGAGGGAGAGTAAAACTGTGGTCCGGGGGAGGGGGGGGCGCGGTACTTCACTACTAAAACTTCGCATAAAGTACTCTGAGTACTCGAAGTACTCCTTATTTTTAGCATTAGCGGCTTCACTGTTTTTATTTTCTGACCCACATTTAGTTAAATCAGTAGAAATAATAAAACTCATTATTTATTTTTGCTCAGCATCACGTGATGACGAACGTTTCTGTCAGAAACCTGGTTCCGTTGGCTCTCAGAACCCTGCTAAGGCTGGACGACTGGTCCGACCTGATGGTTTTAGATTGTACTGGTTCTAGCTGATGGTTTTAGATTGTACTGGTTCTAGCTGATGGTTTTAGCTTGTACTGGTTCTAGCTGATGGTTTTAGCTTGTACTGGTCCGACCTGATGGTTTTAGCTTGTACCGGTCCGACCTGATGGTTTTAGCTTGTACCGGTCCGACCTAGTGGTTTTAGCTTGTACTGGTTCTAGCTGATGGTTTTAGATTGTACTGGTTCTAGCTGATGGTTTTAGTCTGTACTGGTTCTAGCTGATGGTTTTAGTTTGTACTGGTTCTAGCTGATGGTTTTAGTTTGTACTGGTTCTAGCTGATGGTTTTAGCTTGTACTGGTCCGACCTGATGGTTTTTGATTGTACTGGTCCGACCTGGTGGTATTAACTTGTACCGGTCCGACCTGGTGGTTTTAGCTTGTACTGGTTCTAGCTGATGGTTTTAGTTTGTACAGTTTTTTTGGTCCCAGCAGTTTCTACCTGTCGGTGCTTGTGTGTCTGGGTCTGAGTCCTGAATCAATCACACGGACCCTGAGCTGGTCCAGTCCCACCCAGTCTGGTTGCTCCACCCCTCATGCTGTGTGGACCCTCTTAGACGGACTATGTTCCAGTAGCTAGTTAGTCTGGTGATTCTGAGTAAGACCTGAAGTCCTACAGACAGCTTGTCACTCAGGCCGTCAGCTCTTTTTCATCCCTGCTGGTGGAAACGTGACATATAATCACAGGATGAGAGTCTGGGCCTGAAACAGGGGCCCTCATGCTTAGCGAGTCTGTTTCCGGTGCGTCACGTGAGTCACTCTGTGGTGGATCTGCAGGAAACAGGAAGTGGAAGCCGTCTTCTTCTGTGTCCGACAGGTCCTCACAGCTACACAAAGGTGCTGCAGGTTCAGGCTTAAGGTTCAGACTGTGGAAAGCACCCAGGTCAGAAGAGTTTATTATTGGTTCTCCTACTTTATCAGCTCACCTGTTGTGGTGGACTATGTCCAGTGGACTTTTATTTTGAAATGACAGAAGATGAGCTGTTTCCTATCAACTAGAAAAATAGAAACTTTAACTTTTATTACTGCATCTGATTAACGGTGAGTCACAGTAGTCAACAGAAGCATGGACTAGTTTCTCTTCACATTTGTGTGTCACTAGGTTTTTAAGACTAAAGTTGAAGAACTGGTTTAATCCTACTTCTTCCCGTGAAACAGTCCGAACAAACGATTCAGGCTCCAAACTGATCTGTCGGCTTCTTCGTAAAAATGTTTGAATCCCTTCCTGCCCCAGACCTGGACCTGGTCCAGAGTCTCCTGGATCTGCAGAAGCTGAGTGTTTGTCTCTATTGTGTTTCAGGAATCGACTTTAAGATCAGGACAATAGAGCTGGATGGAAAGAAGATCAAACTGCAGATCTGGTGAGTTCTCTGGAGCTCGGTCCTCAGACCAGGTCTGAGAGCTCAACTCTGTCTTATGCTGGACTCAGTCTGCTTCCTGTTCCTGCAGGGACACGGCAGGTCAGGAAAGGTTCAGGACCATCACAACGGCCTATTACAGAGGAGCCATGGTAAGACCCCCCCCACACACACACACACACACACACCTTTTTCCTGATGGTGGTGAAACAGAACTTGTATTATCTTTAGAAAATGAATTGAATTATTAAATTAGTCGGAGATTAATTTCATAAAAAGTCAGTTTGATTTCTGGTCAAATCCAGAATCCGGTTCAGAGTTCCTGTGGTTCCACCTGGAGTCTGGTCAGGAAGCAGTAGCTTCTGTGGACACAGAATTATGGAGAAAACCCAACAGTCCCACATGAGCAGCACCAGGAGGCAGTGGAGACGTGTCCGCTTGTTTTTAATCATCACTCTTCGTGTTGGATTCTGACAGTTGCGAAGAACAGAAACGAAAATGTGCTGCTGAACACTTCCTGTGCTGAGGTCTCTCCTCTCTTTCAGGGCATCATGCTGGTGTACGACATCACCAATGAGAAATCCTTTGACAACATCAGGAACTGGATTCGAAACATAGAGGAGGTAGGACACGCCCTCTGACATCATCGTGTGACATCACAGACGCGGTTACTGTGAAACAGCGTTTAACGCTGACACCAGTAGCAACCAGTGTGAACAGGAAACATGTCGACTCACTTCCTGTTTGAGGTTAAAGCGGCTGCTGACAGAGCTGGGTTCAGGCTAACAGCAGCAAATCCTCAGTGTGTGTGTGTGTGTGTTTCTGCAGCATGCGTCCTCAGATGTGGAGAAGATGGTTCTGGGAAACAAATGTGACATGAATGACAAGCGACAAGTGTCGAAGGAGCGAGGCGAGAAGGTTGGTTCCCGTGTCCTGACACAGAAAACAAGCTGTTCACACGGACGCGTGTGCAGCAGGTGGAACACGCGTAGAACAGGGAACCACGTCTGGACAGTTTCTGTTTTCATGAAACCAAATGTTCTGATCAGACACGTTTGATGTGATGAACTCTTCTCTTCTTGTTCAGCTCGCCATCGATTATGGCATCAAGTTTCTGGAAACCAGCGCCAAGTCCAGCATCAATGTGGAGGAGGTGAGTTCTGATCCAGGCTCAGAATAAAAGCTGCAGCTTTTCGTGTTCTCCCCGCTCCAAACACCTGTTCTGCTCCACAGGCCTTTTACACTCTGGCCAGAGACGTCATGACGAGACTCAACAGGAAGATGGTGAGAGAGATAAATTCTGCTGGTGGGGGGGGCACTGCGTGTTTCTACCTGCAGCTCTGACGCCTCGTCTTCCTCTTCCTGTTGTTCCTCGTGCAGAACGACAGCGCCCCCTCAGGTGCAGGAGGTCCCGTTAAAATCACAGAGTCTCGCTCTAAAAAAAGTTTCTTCAGGTGTGAACTGCTGTAGGCGGAGCTTCTTCTCATGTGATGTCGGGAGGGGGAGGAGCCTGAAACGTGAGCGAAGACGATGAAGAGCAGAGGATCATTTTATTTCATTTGTTGTGTCGCAGCACTGAAGTTTTTACATGTAGCAGGAATATTTGTGTGTTTAGGCTCCAGACTGTTGCACTGATCGATAATGATATTTAATCCAAGAACAAGCTTCAACAAAGCAGAATCAGTTTAGTTACTTGAGTTTTTTAATAGTTCTACTGTGCTGACACTGTTCGGTGGACCTGTGCTTCAGTTCTGCCGAGGAAGATTTTTAAATGAAGCTGTAAACGAACGGCAGCAAACGAAAAAACAGAACTGAATGATGCACGGAAGTTAAATGTGCCGATTCGTTTTAAATGATTCATCGTGTCAGAGATCTGACTCATAAATGTTTGAGATGAGAGAAACTAGAAGTATTTAAAGATCTGACATGAACAGAAGATAAGAACAGTGAAGGTTCGGTAACGAGGTGAAGTGTTGCAGTTTTCTGTTACTCATTATTTTTATGGTGACTCTGTAAATAACCGAGTTTTATGCTTTTTTTTATGCTTTTTTAACTTTTTTATATTTTTCTATTTTATCTTAACTTCGCTTTTTAAATGAATTTTATTTTTATTTTTGTATGTTGGAATGATGAAGTGCTAAAGGTTTGAATTTACATGCAGCTGATTAAATTCAATTACTAATTCATGATTAATGCGGCATCACCGACTCTTTGATCACAGATTCTAAACTATGATATAAATAAATATATCAACTAAAATAAAATTCAAACGTAGTGAATCTGTTTCCTCACTAATTAGTAACTAAGTCACTAACCTTGATCTTTTAGATTCGCTTCAGTTTAAGTCTCTGGACTTTGGACCAAAGTGTTTGTGGATCAGCTGCATCTGAATTAACCTGCTGACATTTAGTTTACTTTGTCTTAATGGTCGAAACGACGACTCGTCAGTAACTAATCAGCTTCTCTGTTATTGACAGTAATCGTTTAGTTAAACATTTTCAGGCTGTGGATCAGGGATGTGTGTGCGAGGAAACATCGCACTGCCTTTGAAACATCAGTGAACTGATGTCAATCGACCAGAAGCTTTAAAATGTGATCAATAATCTGTTAATCGATCACCTCTGATCAGTATTTGTGTTCGACTGAAGTCCGGTGTTATTAACTCCTTGTTTTATTTTCGCAGCACTTTGAAACTTACGCTATGCAAAACGAGTTTTCCCTGTATCATTATTACACGAGGCCTTTTCAAACCAGGTCCGGTGGTCTGGAGGTCTGGTAGAGTCCAAAACAGGTTCATGGCTGTGAAACGGTTTTAATGAAGTTGTGAATGTGACAGATCATCGCTGGTTAAAAACCTTTATTCCTGTGGAGCGCTGACCTTTGACCTCTATGTTCTCAGTGTCGACTGATTGTACAAAAAATAAAATACTTTTTCTACCAAACGTGTTATTTCTGTGAATCTTGTGGATTGTCCTGTTTTTGATTACTGATGTGTTCCACACTCGTCCTGGCTCAGACTCCACAGCTTGAGTTCTTGTTCTGGGTGTCCTGTGGCTCCGCCTCCTCGCTCAGACAGTCACCTACAGGTGGAGGTCAGACTGTGAGGACTCTAGCTGTCTCACAGCTACACAGGTCTCCTCCGCCTACTCTTCTATGTTGTTTCCTCCACTTCTCCAGCAGGTGGCAGCAACATTCAGGACAGAAACACACCGGGTCCGGGTCCGGGTCCCAGGTGCTAGGTTGTCCTAAGGAGGAAACTGGACAGAACCACTGGTCTGTGGGAGGCAGCAGGTGGAGGCCGATCAGACACCAGGAGACATCAGAACCAGGCTCATGGTGCAGGACGGGTCTGAACTTTGTTCTTTGTGATTTTTATCAGTGAAAGTCACGAGACTCGTTCCTTAGCTCTGAAGGATCCGGACTCAGCTCTACTGAATCCAAATGGAATGTGTGTGTGTGAAGTGCAGATGTTCCCAGATGTTCCCGTGTTTGGTTTGGGCCGAATCAGTCGGTAAGTTCGTATCATTTCCCACCTGGTTCTGTCACAGCGGAAAATCGAGGTGAACCAAAACACGTGACTTTAAATCACGTGAGAACTTTCTCTCTGCTTATTGGTCAGACGTGTCTGCCGCGGGAACAGCAAAGGGCGCCCGTTTCAGAAAGCAGGTTCAACAAACCGGAACTCAGGGTTGTCCAACTCAGAGTTTTCGGTTTCAGAACAGGTGTTAAGCATTAGTTCAATCAACTGAGTTTCGCTCATGCACGAGGATGTAAGATAAGAAGTGAGACGCTGAGCGAGCGTAAGAGAGAATGTTGAGCGCAACCAAATGAAATTTGCGAGCGAACAAGTTAATAAAATGCGTGTTTTTGTGGTTGAGAGCAGACACTTAGTCACTTTTTAGCACAAAATAAACTTCTGCTTGCTCGGTTTACGTTTTCTGTGGTCAAAATATCGCGTTACACTCGTACGAATTGTGGCACAATTATAATTCCATAGTATGAAGCCCTGATCAATGGAGCACAGATGACGAGGCTTCACCATGGCAACCAGCGGACAGACACCAGAACCTACTGCTCGCCGGTAGAACTGGACCTTCTAATGACTGCATATGCAGAAGATGTAAAGTAAAACAGCAGCATCCACAGAGAGGGAGCTCTAGCAGAACAAGTCAATGCGTGAAGGTTCGTTGTTCCTTCTGGTCGTTTGGTTTTGATGTTCCACTCATTCAACGTTCATATTCCTTGTTTTTTGAGCGCACAGGCGCAACCAACTAAAGATGAACTATAAAAATATAGTTTGAACAGGCGAGGCATCGCTTACAGGCAGTTCTGATGTTTATCCTTCTCTCATAAAGCTGCCTTCAGTGGTTACACTCTACATGACAGCTTTATTTAAGTTCTCAGGGAACACAGAGAACCTGCAGCCAGCCCATCACTGCCAGGATTTGATATTGTCTGTATGAGCAACGCTGGAAATGATGAGGAGTCCATTATTGAGGAAGAGGATCCTCAGCCTCCACACACACAGCGCACCTCAGCAGGGATGTTGTTCAGCATTGATCCACAACTTACTATGACACCAAGTAGACATGAAACTATAAGTCAACTTCCTTTTGTTCCTATAGCTCCCTGTGACACTACTTTATGAAGTGTACCTACAAAAACAAATAGAAAAGTCAGATATGGAGATGGACCACATAAAAACCTGAAACAGAAATACAACTGCTGCATCATCGGTTAAAGGTGCGTGATGTGCACACAGGTGGAGGATGTTTTAATGTATAAACAGATGACTGGACAACATTTGTACTTGCAGGAAATAAAGGAGACTTCATAAAATAAGAGGCATTTTATCTTTCTCTGACTCTGTGGAGGTGATGTTTTAGTTTTATTGTGGCAGACAATGTCCAGCAGGTGGCGCTAGCAGGGGAACCCGCTGTCTCCCAGTAGGTAACCATTCAACTCTCCTATGATAACACAAGACACAGTTTACTGTTTCAGTTGCAACAGGAGGGAACAGAATGTTGATCAGGATGAAGCTGTACTGTCCATAAACTCACCACGGGCAACTCTGTCCCTCAGGGTGGACTCAAAACAAACTCAAGAGTCATGTACAGACCCAGGCCACGTTGCTATCATTCAGAAAACTGCCATTCACAAAACACAGAATGTGCTCGGTGCTGGGAGCATCGTTTCACGATGGGTCATATGAGAAATGGGACTGAGAAGATTTCTTAAATAAATGATTGATCATCATAGTGAGAAAGCATGAACTCTGGGCCTGACCATCGTCTCCTCCTCCGGGTCAACAGGCTCGTCAGGGAGCTGCTTCCAGACGCAGGCTTCACCGTGAGAGCAGGAGAAGCTGTTACCGAGCAGGTACGTTGCCCTGGTAACCGCCAAAGAGTTACGCTGAACCCGCTCCCTGAAACTGATGGACATTTATCTGGGACACTGCGCGTCCTCCACTCGTCTCGGCATAAAACCAGACGCGAGTCTGTTTGGAACCAACTCATTTTTATTTCTCTGTAAGAAAAGTCAGCGGCGGTTTATTTACATGCGTGGACAGAACTCGGTATTTACACGACTACGTTTGCGGCGGCATCAACAGTCTAAGTGGGTTCAGTTGAACAGTTCTGTGAAGTCCGACTCCAGCCTGCAGCAGGACGGACCCATACCTGCAGACACACAGACACACGGAGCCTGTATGATCTCTCTCCTCCTACACGATCAACACACTGATCATCTGCAACCTGGCGCCGGTCCAATCACCCAGGTCCCGACTTACTGTGCGGGCCGTCGGGTTTACACGATGGTGGCCGGGCCGATGACCGGAGCGGATTTCTGAGGACAGAGACACAGGTTAACATCTGCACCCTGCGGAGTCACTGCGCCTGCGTGTCCTACTCACAGCTGAGAGGTGCTGGCTGCTCCGGCGCCGCTCGTTGAAAGAGGGGGGGCGGCTGGGGAGGTTCGGCTCCTCGGGCAGAGCCTCCTGCAGGTGGGACGAGACGCAGCCGCTGTCAGAGCCGGTGGAGCCGGAGAGACGGCGAGACGACGAACCCGAACTCTCTGTGGCTGACAGACAGAAGTTCTACAGTGAGACCAGGACCCGGATCCAAAACTGGTTTGCTTTGTCTGGACCATCACAGATCCACAACTTGTCTTTTTCTTCATGTTTGGTTTGTAAAATTAATAGAAGTGTTGTACAGGAACTGATAGAACAACAACCTGTGTGAATGGTCAGTACCAGGTACTTGAACTGGGTCAAACAGAACTGCATTACTAAAAATAAATCATTCTGACTAAACAAGAAAAAGGACATTTTGGTCCAGTGGAGCTTCAGGCTGGACAGGACTTAAAGGACAGCTGGACTTAAAGGACTGGACTGAACCAACGCTCTGAGACTCGGTACAGCGAGTGCATACTCATGGAGGGCTGGCTGCTGGTCTCCTGCTCGTCTTCCTCGATGCAGGAGGTGATGAAGGAGTTTTCAGCAGCGGCGGAGGAGGACAGGTTCCGACTGGGGGGAGACAAACATGGTTTAGCGTGAACTTTAGAGACGGTGAGGGTTACTCTGCGGGACAGACGAGGGCTGTACCTGTACATGTGCAGGTTGAGGGGCCCGAGCAGACTGGATGAGGATGGTCCTGGTGCTGCCGGGTCCGAGGTCACGGCTCCTCGCTTAAAAGGATTCGAGTGGTCGAAGGCGGAGACGGCGATGGACGCCCGCGTTCTGGCTCCTGGAGACACGTCATCATGTCATTAGCTTATACAGAGAACTGCCCCCCCCCCCACACCATCTGGTTGACGTGCTGATGTTGTCCCGTCTCCCGTCCCCGTCCCCGTCCCAGACCCTCTGTTACCTCTGCTCTTCATGATGTAGTGAACAGCTCGGTCGCTGATGGCGGCGTCGCTCGGCTGGATGTCCAGAAACGGTTTGTTGCCCACCCCCATCGACACCATCTCCTTCAGACGCGTTTCTGAAAACACACACAGTCAGCGAGTCCGTCCCTGCCCGGGACGGCTGCGAGCGTCTTCTCTCTGTACCTTTGTTCCTGGTGGCCTGGGTCCACAGGATTTGGGCGATCTCGCTGGTCCAGGCGTTTTTTACGTCTTCTGTGTCGGCCTGCAGGATAAAGGTCTGGTTTTTGGACGTCCTCCTCCTGAACCAGATCTCAAACCTCAGCCCGCTGTCTCCTGTTGACTCAGTCAGCCCCACGTCTGCTGTCTGGAGGACAAACATTTCAGAACCGGATATCGACTTGAGACTGGGCCCACTAACTGCCGATGCTGCAGGTACCTTGAAGGAGTGTTTGTAGACGAACACGTCCAGTCCCTCTTCCATCTTCTTGGGTTTACTGAACAGAATCAGCTCCTCAAACAAGAATATGTGACGCTGACATTTCCTCCTCCCAGTCCAGACCGTGAACTCGTCCTGACGGATTAGCTGACCCTGCTCCTTCAGGTTCACCTGCACACAGAATCAGAAGCAGCTGAGTCAGATCTAGTAATGAGCTGACCCGCAGGTTGGTTCTGTTCAACTCACATCACAGTCCTGGATGGCGTCCATTGCCAGCAGGTCATTGCCGTGGCGCAGCTGAAACTTGACCATGTTGGTGGCGGCCTGCAGCGCGCCTCGCTCGGCCTCCTGAGCCTCGCTCACCTCCTTCATCAGGTCCACGAGCAGCAGAGCGTATTTACTCATCCTCTGAACGGGCTTCAACAGGTAGGATGACAGGTCCATCTTATCACCCAGCTCCACCTGCTTCCTCTGCGCGGGGGGGACAGTCAGCGTCTTTATAAAATGTGAGGAATGTATGTATCAGGGGTCAAAGGTCAGGATCAGAGCGCTCACCCTGAAGAAGGAGTTCCCGTGGTTCAGCAGCAGAGCGTCAGACTTGGGTTTGTTCTTGCTGTAGAGAGCGTAGAGAGCGAACTGCTCCTGCTGTTAGAGACAGACACGGTTCACTCAGAATCTCACATAATAATCAGAACCAGAACCTGGGCCTGTGCGCAACCGGAGACCTACATGTCTGAGGAAGCAGTGCGGCACTCGGAGTGGGTGTTTCCAGCAGGCCTCCAGCTCCCTCAGGAAGAACTGACTGTGGAAGTCCAGAAGTTTCTCCAAGTTCCCAAAGACGACCGAGCGCTTTCCCCTCAGGTCCTGAGGGACGTCGACCCGGTCCATCTCAGGGAAGTAGTGGTGGATGATGTAGCGCAGAGAGCGAACGTACTCCCTCTCCGTGGTCACCATCTCCTCCACGATGTGACGCAGCTTACTGCACACAGACATTCAGACAGATCACACACGTCTAACTCACAGCGACAGAACCAGCCCGGTTCTGTACCTCAAACTCCCGAATTCATTCAGGAATAAACCCAGATTAGCTGCAGCACACACTTTCCTTTCAGTCTATTCTACAGTACACTGCATCTGCAGTCTGAGCCTGAGCTCTGTAACTAGTCCCACTGCCCCCCTCCCGTCAGAATCCCGATCCAGACCCTTCATGTCAGAACCATTAGAACAGTTTGTACTGTAGGACTGATATTAAAGACCCAGCACCTCCACAGGCTGACGTACAGACAGATAACCAGGCTACGTGTCTTTGGACTGTGGGAGGAGACCTGGGTCCCTGGAGAGACCCCTGCACAGACACACAGACTTGGACCCCAGCTGACCCATAAATTCAAACCCTGTTCTGTAGAGAGCACGCCTGTCCTCCCGTGTCTCCCGTCACCCACCTTCCCCTGGGCCTAGGCTCTGCTGTGGTGCTGGTCCTGATGCAGCCAGGTGTCCCGGGGCTGCGCGGCCCATGTCCCGCCCAGGCCTGAGCGCCCGTCCTGGGGCAGAGCGTGTGGTCGGCTGCCTCGGTGCTGCTGACCTCCAGACCGCGGATGAACACGCCGGTGTTTCCTCTGCGCGCCGGTTCGCTGAGCGCTCGAGAACACGGCCCGTACCGTAACGCCTCAGGGGTGGGGGGGCAGTCGAAGCTCTGGGTCTTCCTGAGCTGCTGCCGCCTGCTAGAGGTGGAGCAGGCGGGGGAGTTGAGGTGGCGGAGGCTGGGACTGGGGGAGCTGAGACCCGACTGGTCTGAGGACCCATCTGAGGAGAAGCTGCGGAACAGACGGTGGAGGAGGGGCGTGTGCTGAGGGGGGAGTGGAGTGGACGTGGAAAGAGCAGGGGTGGAGTTGTTACCAGGAGGTGAGGAGGTGTTAGTATCTTCCACAGGGCAAGGGGGGGGTGAGGAGTTCTCGCAGATCCCCCAGTGTCCTGACAGGGATCTCCTGGAGGAGGTGGAGCTTCTGCTGACATCAGAGTCAGAGCGCTGTCTGTGGGTGGAGTCCCGTGTCCTCAGCGCAGCTTCCATCTTCCTGTCCAACATCTTCTTGGTCTCCTGACACTTGGACCAGGCAAAGCTCCACTGGCGGAGGCCGTGCTCCCCCCGCAGCTCCCCCGCCACTGCCTTCATTTCTTGGAAATGTGCATCTGCGATGGGTGGGTGCTGCCGCTGGTAGTCCTCCAGGCAGCCAATCACATCCTGGCATGTCTCCGGCCGCACGCAGTCCTCCATACTTACACCTGCCAGGTGACGCATTCCCTCCAACGCCCAGCCATAGGCCTGAGGACAGAGAACGGGACCCATTAGTTCTACAGTAACGGTCCACAAACCACACAGAACCTCTCTCTGCTTTGCACAGGTCAGCCCGGTTCCAACAGGTTTTCAAAACCGGACCAGCTGTTGCAGACTTGTTAGATCGCCGGGTCTAAAACTTTACGTTCTTTCATTCTTTCAGTAACAGTCAGAGCAGAATTATTTGACTTCTGAAAGGATGTTTGGTTTCATACACGTCAAATCAACGACCTCCAGTTAAACTGGACCCAGTAGGAACAAAGTGTCAGGAGCTGGAATGGAGAGAGAGTCGGGGGAGGAGGGGGCAGGGAGTGACATCACTCAAAATGGGGGGTGGAAGAAAAGCTTTGAAGTGTGAGAGTCTGGCCACAAAGGAGCCGAACTCCTTTTGTTGAGGGTTGGAGAAGGAATGGAGGGATGTTTGGGCCCCGGGGGGCCCGCACTTCACAGACCCCCCCAACAGGAAAAACACGCCCCTCCATCACTAAAAGATATCAGAAAGTAAAAGAACCCGGTCTCATCTGGTCTACGAGGGGACCGTGTGCTCAATCCAGTTTCTGTAATGTTCTGCCGTGTTCTGTGCTGTTCTGCCGTGTTCTGTAATGTTCTGCCGTGTTCTGTAATGTTCTGCCGTGTTCTGCTGTGCTCCTCCCGACGTGTCCAACAATAAAACCCGTGTGGCTCTCTACAGTAGGCCACTGGGTCGGCTGTGGGAACCGAGCGGCTGCAGCGGTCGCGACACATCAGCAGAATAATCAGTTTGAAAACCACTCAGCCGACAGACACGCACAGAGACCCCCCCTCACCCCCCCATGTGTCTGATGAGTTCTGACTTGATTTGAGTTCTGTGGGTTTATAGTGATGGGATCCAAAAAATATTTACTGCATTGTCTGTTGTCAGGTTTGTGAGGCTCTGCGTGGAGTCCTGGGTCCACGCAGACTTGAGTGCACTTACCTCGTGTTACCACCGGAACCAAGAAAAAGGGAGTTCAGACACACGGAGGTGTGTTTGTTTACCAGGGTCCACAGAGGAGGGGGGAGAGGAGACGGTCTTATTAAAGTAACATGTGGCTGCAGAGACAGCAGCAGGAGGAGGGGGAGCAGGAGGAGGAGCAGGAGCAGGAGGACAGGACACTGGCCCTGCAGGTCTCCAGGACGGGAGCCAGTCAACCAAGGAGGTGGCAGGAGCGGGGAGGGAGAGAAGGAGGGGGAGAGGGGGAGGGAAACAAGGAGGAGGCCACAACCCAGAAAAACCAGAGGAAACGAGAGGGCTGGGCCGAGAGGAGGAGGAGGAGGGTTCTAATTGAAACACGCCAACGTTTGTTTTCTTCTCTGATTTATATTGATTTTATATATAAACCTGTAAATATTATATACAAACAAATATTT
The DNA here is from genome assembly GCA_032270685.1 of Microctenopoma stevenorrisi. Lineage (NCBI taxonomy): Eukaryota > Metazoa > Chordata > Actinopteri > Anabantiformes > Anabantidae > Microctenopoma > Microctenopoma stevenorrisi. Next base: position 214,844 of record JAUMTR010000017.1, read on the forward strand.
TTATATTTATATAACTTTAGATACAAATCTGTGAATATTTATTCATTATGTTTATAAATGACTGATTATCCCCAAAGAAATCCTCTGGATGTCGTCAACAAACTAAAACAAGTCCAGTGTTCACTAAAACCAGAACCTGGGTCTGAGAATCTTCACTGATTCTTTAGAAACCTTCTGCTCACAGATCAGAACCAACAAATAACAATTGTAATAAAACAGAAACAGAAGACTCCAGGATCCAGAATCACACAGGAGGCCGGGTCAGAGCACATGAATCAGGATCCAACACAGACTGAACAATGAAAACACTGTGTTTGGGTCACGGAGAACCAAAGGACAAGAGACCAGGCCTAGGTACATCAAGTCCAGGACCAGGACCTCTGCGGGACCATCAGCAGAGGACTGAACACTCGGTTTGATTCATCTAGACTGGACATATTTACCTCCACATGTGGAACCCTAACCTGGACTAGAACCTCATGAGAACACAGCTGTTTTATCAGTGAGACACACGAGAGACAGAGACCGGCCGAGCCCGG
>JAUMTR010000017.1:223433-237558 GCA_032270685.1 Microctenopoma stevenorrisi
ATATAATTGTGTATCATCTGCATAACAATGGAAATTAATTGAGTGTTTCCTTATAATGTTGCCTAAGGGAGTCGTGTATAAAGAGAATAGAATTGAGCCCTGACCAAGTTCCAGACAGGACAGAGACCTCTGAGCCCGAAAAACAAAATACTCACACACGCATGTTGCTGGAGGTTCTGTAAGAACTGCTTTACAGGCACCAGGAAATGGAGCAGGTAATGGAGGCCGTCTCCGCTGTAGCAGCTCTCCACCACACTGAGGACCTGACAGAGGACAGTCGGAGATGTTGCCTGAAAGGGTGGGTAGAGGGCTGACAGAGTGGTCTGGATGCACTGGTCCAAAGAATCAGAGTTCTGAGAGGAAAAAGAAAGATCCACTCTTTAGTAACGCAGCCGTGTGTGAGAAGTTAAATGAAGGAGCCAGAACGTGTTGTTGTTAGAACCCCGCAAACCACCTCTTCTGTTTGAAGCTGAGTCAGACTAAAACACAGAAACGAGTGATGATGTCTCTGATGCCGAATTCAATTTAATGATATCGGTAAGCAGTCAAAGCGCTGCAGCCGCCTGTACGGACAGAAGCAAACAAACCAAGACTTCACCTGTTACCAACGCGTCTGATTACATACATGTAAACACTGACATGAGAAACCAGTAACAAGTTACAGTGGTCCAGTTTCTCAGCATCACTCTGACACAGGAGGTTTCTAATCTTAGAAATATATCTCAGGAGGAAGAAGGGTGTTGTAGATGCTTCTTAATGTAGGAAGTAAATGATATTTACTTATATTTTGTAATAATATGTATGATAGTTACCTCCATGTAGGGTACAAATACGGGATGATACATGGATTGATTGTTGCAGTTGTTACAAAATTAGTAGATGATTCGGATTAACACATGAAAATAAGATAAATACACATCTGAACAGAAACAGTTCCTGATGCTGCCAACACGCCTCTCATCAACACGTGTTTGTTCTGATCAGGCCCGCCCCGCCCCCCCAAACAGGACCGGCTGGGAGACCCGTCTGTGCAGGGCTGTAACTGGATGCACGGAGCAGAACAGCAGAGACTAGTCAGGTAAAAAAAAAAGCACATGCTGCTTGGCTCCAGACTGCGCTCTGTTTCACACGTGTCCGAATACATACATTTAAATACTGACCTCAGAAATCACGTGTTTCTATTTCTATCCAGACTCTACTGTCCACAGCACCAGCTGCCCGCAGGACTGATGACTCTGCTCAGTGAACATCCAGCGTATGTATGAGACTCTGTGGAGAACTTCAGTCTGAGCTGTGGTGAATATTCTGGAAATGACTCCAGCAGGATTCACACACAACAACTGGCAGCCAACTGTAGAACTGAGGCCAATATTAGCAGCAGGATATCAGATGGCGCTGGGCAGCAGAGGGGTGAAGGTCGGGGTGGTGTGCACATCACAAATCATAAGATCAAACTGCCAACGCAAGCAAAGAAGGGAAAGTGACACGGTCCAGACACTTTACCTGTTTCCCCCCCAGTAGGAACCAGGCGAGTCCAAACTGATCTGGATTTCACTGCACTTCACTGGACGCTCGACACAAAACCAGGCAGTGAGCTGTAAAGTTATGTCCCTCTCTCACAAAGCTCCGACAAAACGCTGATTTCTATCCACGAGGAAGCGGTTTATTCACTAAACCTGCGGCTTCTGTTCTGACTTCTGTCAATAACCAGCAGAGCTGATGATTCAATTCGACTGTTTTATTCCACATCAAGTTGCATTCAGAAACAACAGATGTTTTCATCACTGCTGTTTGAACGAGCTGCTTTGTCCAGAGCACAGGGTGCAGTCGTCCTGCTGGATGACAGCAGCACAGACCACAACAACAAGTCTGCACAGACATGTAAAGAAAGAGCACAGCCGACAGTGAGAGAGCTTCGCCGTCATCTGAACGCCTACATCAGTGGATAAGGCTTCACCTAAAGCGATTCAACTCTTTAAGCTAACAAATATAAGGCACAGGGTTAAGGATATCTTAAGGTTCCCCGAGTGTCACAAAGGATAACTGGAAACGCCCCGTATCCTTATAGCCAATCACGTAAAAACCTTTCGTTAGAAATGGCCTGTGATCAACACACCTGTCTTAGTATGACATAACATTAATATTAATCTCATTTTTCCCAAATCATGTGGCTCTAGTTTACAGCTGTGAGCCACAGCGACGCTTATGATCTCAGTGTAAATACTTAAACATAGTAATGAGAACAAGCCTGAAGATTAAAGATCAGTAAACGCAAAGATGAGAAAACTGTGTTGGGACGTGTCCACATACATGACGTCAACTCACAGAGACCAATGTCCCCGTTTAAGACAGCAGCAGTGTGTTGTGTGAAGGACTGTTCTGATCCAACACATCGCATAAAGTCAACAACTGAACCCGGTGGTGTGTCATTGTTTGCAGTGTTGGGGTCATGGTGCACAGAAGGTTCTTGTTTAATCATCCAGATGGAGCCTTTAAGATAAACTAATCCAATCTCTCAGGTTCTGCTGGTTTTAATGAATAGTGAGTGGCAGCCTCCGTCTGTCCCTGGAGGACCATGATTCATGCACACACCCACTTCACCGGCTGCTGATGGTAGAACAAGTTCCTGTTGGGTGTGGAAGATGAGGGTGCAGCAAAAACAGGGTCACTGTCAGGCTCCACAAGACAGAACGTTACAGCCCGGTGACATTAAATTCAGCCTCTTACATATATACAATCATGTCTCTTAAGGATTCTGCACCTTTCACTTTCAGGAGAGGAAGAAGCCCATTACCCATAATTCCTCATTTTGAATTTATCTTGAAAAACAAACCACTTACTTCTCTGTTACCACAGAACCATAACCAGTTTACCAGAACTATGAGGAATAAACCACGTGACTGAAGACGCTCTGTGACTGGTTGATCTGGTTGGATCCTCAGCTACTGTTGGTGCAGAGAGGCGATGACGTAACCACGGGACAGGAGTGAAAAATAAAAATAGAATTGAATCAGATAGATGACACGAAAACGCGTCAGTCGTATAGAATTTGTTCACGTGTTTAACCAAGCAGGCCATAAAGAGGGGTCATGGTTTCTACAAAGCAGAGGTCACGGCCTCTTTAGTCACCCATCACTGTGACTTCCCCACGGCAGACATGACCTTTAACCCCCCACCACACACACACACACACACACACAGACACACGAGTGATGGAGGGGACCAGCTGTCGTTCTGGGCTGAAACATATTTTCGTACTGACCAATTAGCACAACAGCTAAGAGCCGTCCAAACTGGATCCCGCTTACTAAACGTCATATTTACATCATATCTGCATGGTCACAGTCAGTTCTCCTCTGATGTCTGAATCAGAGTATAAGAATAAGATGCTGCGCGTAATCATAAACAAGACACGTGGTGAAAGTAGGTTGACTGAGTGAAGGCTAGACCCGCTTCACTGGTGAAACAGAACCAGCCACAAATGACCTGAAGCATCCCAACCCGGCCCAGACAAACTGTGGAGTAGTTCGTCTGTGGTGAGAAAGGGATCCACCCTCATTTCAGCCCAGTTGGTAATAACTGGAACCAGCATTGATGCACAGTGAGGAAATATTCAGTGTAAACACGACACGTATAATCAGGTCCAGTCACATAAACTCAAAGCACATCTGCAGGGCCTGAGAACGTCCGGTCCCTAGTGATCTCCTGAATCATTCGAGTCTCAGAGTGTAGAGCAGAAACCCTCGTGTTGCTGATTACAGCTGGGAGATAAACATTCTGTTCTTTCTGTCGACGGTGGAAACAGGCTGTTGGTGCACAGAAAGAACAGGGACAATGTGATGAAGATGGTCATAACATCAATGTGATACTGCAGTTTCACACTAATATTATCAGATGGACCCTGGATTTTACAGTTCTGTTAATTAGATCAGATGACGTCCCGTGTAAAAACAGGTTCTGCCCGCAAGTTGCTGCTGCTTGATAGAGCAATCTAAATTTAATTTCCTTTCGTGACTAATTTCCTTTTTGTCATTGACGGAGCCGTTTCCTCGTCTGCTTTTTTGGCAGTGACCTGTCGCAGCTTGTTTAAAGACATTCTCCCCACAGGGATCAAAGTTTCACTCGTCTGATCTTATCCGACTGCTTCAATAGCGAGCAGGAATGAGCGCTGAATAGCTGCAGGATGATCTGTTCCGAACCGATCGCTTCAGGGAAAACGCGAGGTGTGAGAAGAGGCCGCGCACCAGGCTGTGATGTTTCCACAGATAACAGGAATGTTACAGATACCAACGCATGCATTTACACAGCAAACTCTTCTGGTATGAATGCATGTAAATTCCCTGAGGTTCTCAGCATGAGACCATTACCTGCTGGACTCACTCAGGGTTCGTGCTGGGGGTGGGGGGTGGGATCAGGGTTTCAGAGCAGGTCTGGAAGCAGCTTGTGACCAATACCAGCTCAGCATGGTTTCCTGTCCTGACCCAGCTCTTTTCTTGATGACACCAGCCATCAACGTCCATCTGTCCCCCCAAAAACAAACCTTTTAATACTAATAAATATTTTATTGAGCTCTTGGGGATATTGCTGTTTAAACAACTGCTGCACTACCACAGGTATCAGTGTCTTGTTTAAGGACACCTCCACATGTAACCTGGTGGGACTGGGAATCGAACTCACTCACGCTTGGGTTCGAAGACGACCGCTCCACTAAGCTATCATGCCGCCTATGATGGACGTGAGGAGGACAAAGACATTCACATGTAGGTGGAGGCTTTGAAGCAGGCACCAAAGAGCTGAGCGTGATGACCTTAAAATCACAAGATAAGCTTTGAGTGTTTCTCTGAGCGCACAGCTGCCAGGCACAGTAGAAAACGGATTCCATGGCCCCGTCACTGAGGAGCTTCATGGAAATAAAGAGGTCATTCCTGGATACCTCTGGGACGTGGTGTGCTTTAGCCGTTAGCCTGGCCATGACATTATATAAAAAGACATCTTCAGGTCCACGCTGTGGTGATGCTGCAGTGGATCAACAGGATAAATACACTCCAGCAGAGAGTCATCATTTCCTGTACCTTTAATCTCTGACCATCCTCCTCACTCTGCAGGATGCGACAGGCTGAAATTCAACATTAAGCAATAAATCCAAAGCTTCATTCAAGGAACACGACATTGTTGTTCAAGCTTTCTGCTACAGGACGATGATTTATCCAATTTAATGTTCACTCTCTGCCTCGTATAGAACAGCTCAACCTTATGTCCTGGTTTAGCTCTCACTGAAGTAGGTCAGAGAATTTAATGGTCTCGGGGGGCTCTTCTTCTAACCGGTGTTGAATTCAGGTGGGGGAGGACGTTTTCCCACACAGGAGTATAAGTGCAGGGGTCATGAGGCTGAATGTTTCAGAGAGGCCACAGCATCAGGGACAACGAAGACTTCCTGTTAGTGACAGGTGCTGAGAAATAAAAGCCTTTCTGGGTGACTTGTAGTCTGCAGGTGACATCTGACCTGACACACCGTGAAAACAGCCTCCACCAGGACCTGAAGCGATGCCCAGTGGGTCAGTGTGTTAAATGTGATCCAGACGATAAGGCACCTCCGTCTAACTACAGATCTCTGAATGCAACAGACACAGCTGCTGCCATCCAACCCTGACTGCCTTTAAACAAATATCAGAATTCAATCCATACGAATAACTAAAAACCATTAGCTCCAAACAAACCTCGTTTTCTTTGTATGTACTGCTAATGGAATAAAAAGTCATAGTAAGAGCCACGTTGCACTTGTTGATCAGCTGGTACATATGATCCACTGTGGTCCTGCGTTAACCACATTAGTCTCATCCATCAGTACGACTTCATTATCCGACCGCTCTGAACATTCCTGCAGTTCTTCATGACTCCCCCCACCGTCTGACTTTTGTACCCAGCAGCCCCTCGACAAGCCCCAACAGCTCTGATTTACAGTTGGTGAGGAAGAGCCTGAACATGTCCTACGGGCCGCCTTCCTGTTCTCTGTCCGTTTAAAACGCTGCTGAATCACATTACACACACAGACAGATGAGCTCGTTCTGTTCACCAGGACGTCTCGTTTTGGACATAATGTTTGGCAAGTCACTTCTTCACGAGCACACTGGAACTGATGGAGGTTATTTCAGGTCGCAGAGACTACCTCCATCTGAAAACAGGACATATTTAAAGCAGTAATGCGCTGTATGGGTGTGGCGTTACAGATACGGGTGAGAAAACGACACATGATCGAGGAAGTCCTGTTTACGCACTGGATCCTTACCAGAGCTTGTTACACTGCCACAAACGTTTTCTCCTCCGTCTCCATGATCACAAGAAAAACAATAGAAATACACCACGCATGTTACACTCTATCAGGAATGTGGATTAGCCAACACACGTACGCCTGGCTGGATGTGCTGCGGCAACAGGTGAAACCTTTTTGCCGATGATGCTGCATTTTACGTGGAGCAGGATCTTGCAGCAATTGTTGAAACATGATGCTAAACTACTGCTGTGGTTCCAAATCTGCAGCCTGAGACATCACACCTCAGTCGGATGGAGGAAATAAAACCGAGCTGCACATCAGGACAGACACAGGGTCAGAGTCTGAGACATCAGGAGGCCTCAGGTTTGGGAACGTTGAATTCTGGTTTCTGCTGCATTTCGGACCCGAGTAACATGAAATAACACACACTATGTGTACAATCTCACACAGTCCCCACAGTAACAACAGGCCTGAGACGTAACAAAAACAACCTCTGGTATTTTTTTATCTCCAGTTAAAAACACTTCACTGTTTGATGGTTAATTTCTGTCAGGTTCAGTTTATTCATGTGTTACCAACACGACCAGTGCAGGAAATCTGTACCTGCAGCGGTTTGTGGAGCAGGAGGATCTGTGTTTGTTACTACACTAAAAGAAGGACAGACAGATAAAGGAGCAGCACGAACATCCCTGTAGATCAACCAACAACTAAAACGCTGGATTCACGTGAGGCTGCACAGCTATTTCTAAATACTCCCTTTCATCCATTTAGCCTCATTACCAACTCCACACACACAAAACCAGTTTAAACTCACTGGAAACTAAAGGCAGCAAACAGCTTTTATATTTGTTCAGCGAATTATTCACAGAATAGAATCGAATGAGAAACACTGACACGCGGTGGAGGGAAGTTCAGCGACCTTGGCGTTCTCCTCTGAATGTGCCGTGTGCTGTAAATGTATTAAACCAGTTTGACTGCAGGTGTCTGTGATGCTCACCGACTCTTTTTCATCCATCTGCAGCAAAGAACCGACACACTTCCTGCTTTTAAAAAATACTTTAAATGAACAAGCAAACGATAAGAAACAACTACAGGAGGAAATGTCAGACTCAGGAGACGCTGGGGGATCAGATCAGCTCCCCGGCTACGCAGTCCCTTAAACTCCGATGCGTCTGAGAAAAATACCGGGAAAATTTTCCCTCAGCTAAGTCAGCACGTCGGAATAAATGCACATGCAATGTAGTGATGTGTGCAGCAGCTTTGTTTTACGCTACGATTACAATGTTAAATAAATATTAAAACAACCTCCGTGTCTGCGTCACCTTCAGACCGAGCAGCTATTTACACAGAGATTAACTGACTGGAACACCCCCACCTCAGGACAAATGTTTGAAGACTACACCTTGAGGGAAACCCTACACCCTTGCTGCCCCATCCCCCTCCACCCCCACACACTGACTACATGTGTTGTGAGCTGGAGAGAATCTACACCCTCTGTGTGTGTGTGTGTGTGTGTGTGTGTGTGTGTGTGTGTGTGTGTGTGTGTGTGAGAAAGATCTTACCATGGTGTGTGTGGTGCCTTGTCAGTAGGTGTATATTCCAGTTACAAACCATTTCAACCCCTGTTAGCTGGACTGGTGCTCTGTGACTGTCCTGCCAGCTCTGACTCTGCTCTAACCCCCGTCAAGCCTCTCACTTGAAGGTACCGCCCACCAGCTGTCAATCACTCAAGTCCATGCCCCTCACTAACATCGCCACCACCACTGCCTCCCCCTGCTGGTAACATGGCGTCTTGCAGCAGGTCTCCATCTTTAATATGAGCCCAGACACTACTGTCACACACAAGCTGCCCTCACTGTACTCTCTTCATTATTACACAGACCGATCAGCGGAGAGGACGACACAGCTGTTCATCATCTAAATGAAACATCACACTTCAAACGTCCATCCACAGAACTCGGGTTCACTGAGAAGTCATCCAGCAGACTCACAGAAACCAGTCCTGGGTTTGTGCTGGTTTACAAGCTGCTGCTGGGAGTCGGACAGCGGTTTCCAGGAGCTGTACGGGACAACGTCCAAGCAGAGCAGGGGGTGTCACTCACCCCATGAAGCTAGTTACAGCACAGATAAAGCACCGAGGCTGTCGGTCATGACATGACTGATGAAGAGGAGCAGAATCAGAGAGAGAACGTGTAAATTACAGGCTGTGTTCTGGAGAAGAAATGTGATAATATGTGGTTCTGAAAATACCAGAGCATTCTTGTGGATTTGTGGTGTGAACACTCTTCACCTTTCTTTGGTAGGACACACACTTCACTGTTGCTGCTGGTGTGACAACACACAGCGAGCGTGTGTGTACAGGAACCGTAAGAACAATAACATCATTTGTGATTCCAGCGCTATCATATCCAACTATTTGGCCAAACTGAATTCCACAGTCCAGGATTCAGGTTCAGCTGCTTTTCAATGAAACACACATGATCAAGAGATCATGCACATGCTTTTAAATCAGAGCCTCTCTCAGCAGAACCGGTCTTTACCACAGATCACATTGAAGCAGGACCGGAGACGACGCAGCATCACGGGTCAGCTGACCCAGTGTGCACAGGGACATAACAGTGGATGAATGGGTGTAGCATTAACCCTCAGCAGGAAGTGCAGGGCTTTCACCAAATAACACAGTCTTTATTACCAGACAAAGGATTCACAGCACGTTCCTACTTGTTCAGTGGGGACAGCTCATCCTCACTTCTCCAGCCGTCTGATCCACCGTTACGTTCTGAGCCTTTATCGATCAGTGTACGACTGGAACGTCGCTCTCAGGGTAGAAACTATAATCTGCATTCATAAAAATACCAAGGACACGTGAGAAGTGAGCGACGCTGTATGTGTGTGGACCTACTTTTATTACCTTCACTGTAACAGGACACAGTAACATTAATGATGCAGGTCTCAGGACGTCTGTGTCATTAACATCCTTCTGTCCGTGCAGGTGACTTTATAACACGCAGCAGCCACATAAAAACATAAATCTACGACCATCCGACATTTCATGAATCATCTTTTCAGCTGACATCATTTCTTATAAAGAGGAGCTCAGCTGTAGTTTGTGCAGTGAGAGAGATGATCGGCTGAAGCCAGAGCACTCCAATCACGTGCAGGGAGGGGAGGGGCAAACATTTGTCTTATCTTTTATTTACCTCTGTTGCCGTAGTGATGTTTGCCTCATGATGATCTAAAGATCACGAGTGAGGCCTGTGTTGGACCAGTAATATTTCACAAAAACTCTGTAGAAAAATGCACCATGTGGTTTAAGTTCATTTAACATCATTAGTGACTGTAATTCAACAGCAGGTCTGAAAATGTACGACTTTTTTCTCCTAATCATTTGCACGGAGTAAGGCTTTAGGGTGGAGCAGAGACGTGACCTGCGCGTCTGGCAGAGAAATGATTCTCCACACAATAAGTGACAGCTGCATTACAACAAAATGTAGTTTGTCTAATGGGGAGAACCCACTGTGACAGACGAACCCACCCTGACACACAAAGGACATGTTAATCCATTGATAGCACACGGTTTACCTTCCACATTATTTTCACTATAATACATTTGTTCTGGAAAAGACAGGTTGTACATTTTAATAATTAGTAACAACATTTTCCTCCTATCAGATTCAGTTTCTGAGGGGTTGTTGGGTTCAGCTGAATCCTGTAGCTGCTTCAAGGTCTCGTTTGTCTACCCCAACCCCGCCCCCCCCCCAACTCCCCTGACCCCCTTTAAGCCGGATAAAAACCAAGAAACAACGTGGAACATTAACAGACTCCCCGTGTTTCGACTGAATGTGTCCAACACACAACATGTGCAACACAATTCAGTAAAATATCGTTTAGCTCGGCAACATTTGATGAACAAGTTCAAGAGATTCAGCCAAAAACTCATCATGAGAAAGTGTAAATAAATGCTGTGACTAGGAGGGAGCCTGTGACACCAGACCTGTGAGACGCACTTTCAAAGTAAAGGATCCACACTCAGCTGAACATTTAAACTCCAGGTCACACTGATCATCACGTCTGGGAAATAAATTCACCACACTGCTCAGAAGATAATACAGACTTGGCCTGAATAATGAAGAGGCAGATGACCACCGGTGTCCAGCTTCAGCACATTCCAGTACAGAGTGACGGAGCGGGACTGTTGTTGATGCTCATTAGTGGGAGCAGGAGGTAAGGCGGGGGTCACTGGTGTGAGTCCTGCCTGGTCCAGTGCACACACACCAGGGTCGACAGAGGCCGGCGACCACGCTTAACCTCTGAGAAAAAAAGCATGGTCTGACCTCTTCCTGTGGCTTATTCAAAGTCGAGAGTCATTCGATTCAGTTCTGGATGACGATGGCGAAGGTGAAACAGGAAGGCGTTATACTGACCCTATGTTTCCACTGATCAGTCTCAGTCACTGGATGTAGTCAAATACCCAACAATGGCGACTTCCGACACCAGTTTCTCTCAGGAATTAATCACTGCTGTCAGTAAACAGCTGATGACCTCACTTTGCACTCACACGTCGATGAGAAAGTGGCCGTCCCAGCTGAGAAGATTTAGGCTCCAGTGAACCTAAAAAGCTTCAGCTCAGCTGTAGTTGAGAGCATCTTGACCACGAACATTACAACTGTTCTCTGCAGGAGCGTTAAGCCCTGCAGAGGCTGATCAGACCGTTTACAGCCCCCTGAACTCCGGCAGATGGTTCCGTTGCCTATAGTCCAGGAGAGATAGAGTGAGAAAGAGTTTCTTCCCACGAGGACATAAGCTTCTCAGTTCTACTTAGATCGGGTCCATTTTCTTCTGGAAGTTTGCACCAGAATGTCCCTCACATTTACTGCACATGTTCACTTTACAATACACAATCACAATCAGCTCGTACACTTGTCTTCTCTTTCCATATATTGTATATCAGCACGTTTTCGTGCACAGCCCACAGCGACTCAGCGATACACTTCTCTGCCGGTTGGGCTGGTATAACTGCCTCTGTGAGGAATAAGCCTCTTGAATCTTGTGTGTGTTGCGTGTGCAGGCGTTATCTGCTGCTGCATCTTCAGTCTGACCAGGTGCTCGTTTATTAGTGGTGCAGTAAAGTCAGATCAGATAAAGAGTGCAGCAATAAACGTAAAGCTGCAAACAGCCTTGCAGCATCAAGGTTTTATTCAAGTACAGAAGCTTCGCGGACTAACCAGAGAAACATTTCTGAATGAAATAGGTAACAGAAAACATTTGTGATTCAGATGCACAAGAAACTACACAAATCAGTCAAACAACAATAAAAACCCAAACAGGTCCCAACAACACTTTAGGTGCACTGCCAGAGAGGGCGAGGGGGCAGCAGTCTCCAGCTTGGCTCCTACATCTGAGAGAGGAGCCAGCTTGTCCCTCCTCGGGCCTCACAGGGGGGCAATCAGTGAGCGTCCCATCCAGCACAAACATACACTTTCTACCACAGAACTGCAGCAGGACAAATCAAAGGCTCTCGCTCACTCACTCACCGTCAGTCACCAATGTTTCTCAGCCTGGAAATCCCTTACAAACAACCTCACATTCCAGGAATTCCAGGACAAGTCACTTATTGTCCTATCAGGTCCCTGAACCCCAGCTTGAGAACCTCTGCACTGGGTCTGTATCTTATTGGCCCCTTCTATCATGTTTACTACACGGAGCACAAGCAGTGAGAGCAAACACAGGACAAGCAAAGAGCCTTCAATGCTGCTACTACAGGAAACCTGCATTTTATTTCTAATACAGAAAACAGCATCTACACGTTTCTTACAACAACAAATCACAGATGTTTCAGTTAGAAAACCTGAGCTGCTGAGACTGTTTACAGGCTCGTGCTGTACATGACCTGACATCTGTCTGATTCTGGATTAAAAAATGTCAAATGAGCAAGGCACTCACCCTGTGACTGGAGTACAACTCCCACTCTGTAAAAGTAAAGTAATCCAAACCGCAATGAGCTCAAGTCTCTGCTGGAAAGAGTCAGTGCAGCTCGACACAGGGAGAGTTCAGAGAGAAAGAACAGCATGTGTTCACAGAGAAGCTGTCTGACAGCTCCACCCCCGACCTCCCTCTCTCCCTCGCTCTCTCTCTCTCTCTCTCACAGCATGCGAGTCTCTATCAGATATCTGGACTTTACCAAACAGCTGGTATCACAACGTGCAGATAGCAGGTGTTGGCAGTGAACAGCACAGTGAATCTTAGTCCTGAGAAGCAGTGATTCAAACTCAATCATCAATAACGTATAAAGCTTGTGCATGATGCATCTTTTATTGTTTCCTTCAACTCATTCAGTCAAAGACAGAATTTACCTTCACATCACAAGCTTCAATGTTGTTCTTCAGAAGGGTGCCTCACCATCAGCCTTAATGGATCCAGCTTTAAGGTAGTGTACTCCAGATTCTGACCCCATCAGAAAATGATTCAGCAGTTATTCTATGATGCAGGTTTATGGCTGCGTGTTCTTAGCGGTTAGCGATCAGAGACACTCTGCTGTGAACCTCGAATGGCTTCCAGTCACTGCTGTCTTCCTATCAGGATCTGGTGAAGACGGGATTGTTAGCCTCATTTTATTGACAGATCTGAGAGAGCGTGCAGGAGTGTAACTTACCAAGTGTTAAGGTAAGCACGCTTTCAAGCAACTTCCCCTTTAAAATGAATGATGGCCTTGACATTCACATATTAAAATATTTAAGACAGAATCCTCACATGAATAATGTTGTTGTTGATGTTTTTATCTTGTTTATCTGACACGGTGACAGTTTAAAAGATTTCTTTATATTTCTAAGGGTAGAAAATCCCTTTGGAGTGTGGTCTCTGTGACAGCGCCGTGACAGGACAGTCCTCCAACCCACGGGTCAGCGGTTTGAACAGAAACGTTTCAGGAGAATTAAGAGAATGAGCAGAATTTAAACACATTTCCATCTGACCACACTACAAAACGTCCTTCAACATGGAAACACAAACAGGTGCGCAGCTGCTGTATGTATGAGAGGTGCCCCCGTCCCCCCAGCATCAGTGACCTTTACCTTCAGAGGGTCTTCAGTGGCCACAGGGAATCAGAATGAATAAATAATAGGCAGTGTCTCAGAGGGACCTCATTAATGTGTTACAGGACACAGCTGTGCTCCAGAACACGTCCAAAACAGGAGACATAAGAAGGACTTTCAACATGTAGTGGTGCCATTAAAAGAGCCGACGTCAGAGCAGAGGCACAAGGCACAAGGCAACAGAACCACAGCACCCACCTCGGTTTTTTCCCTTTGTCAGCCGTGCATGGAGCTACCTGTTAGATCACTGACTCCTACCTTTACCTGTAGACTGATCTCAAGGCTCGATGATGTCTGATGTCTTCCTCTGATTAAGTGATGTTAAACTGACCTGTGAGCAAACACAGAACCAGACACTTATTTTTAATTATACATTAGATTTAGTGAAGAAAAAAATTCAGCTTCTGTTTGTTTAAAAAAGTAACTGTAGGAATGAATACATAAGTGGTTCATTCATGCCGTCTGCAAAAACTTCTAGAAGCCCGTCAATGTCTTAATATGTGGACTCATCTATCCAATTAACATCAACTGCTTCTTTACCCTCTGCTGCACACAAACCAGGTTGCACTTCTCTAAAGATCGTGAAGGACCTCAGCCACCCCAGCAATGGACTGTTTTCTCTGCTGCGGTCAGGAAGACGTTTCCGCTCTCTGAGAACCAACACAGAGAGACTGAGGAGGAGCTTTTTCCCACAGGCGATCCGGGCCCTCAACCAGACCGCCAACCGCTGACCAGGACCAGGAGCAACACTCGCATCCAGACC
>JAUMTR010000017.1:242917-254507 GCA_032270685.1 Microctenopoma stevenorrisi
CACACACAGCGACACAGAGTAAGGCAGTCCTACACACACACACACAGCGACACAGAGTAAGGCAGTCCTACACACACACACACAGCGACACAGAGTAAGGCAGTCCTACACACACGCCGTATAAATGTTGGTTACGATCTTTCATTAACACTTTCAAAATAAACTACTCTGTAGATTTTATATATTTGCAGCTTTGAGAAATGGATGATTGTGAGCAGCACGACACGTCTGATGTGTGGATGCAGCTGTTTGTACAGGTTTTATCAGCTGACTCATTCGTACCTGCTGTAATATCACAGTAAACACACGCAGTGAGCTGAAACATTGATGTCACTGATAGAAATAATGGACAACAGTGTGATGTTAGTCCGGGACTCGTGAGTTAACGTGATCCAGCAGGGGTCCCAGTGGTTGATAACACACTGTTACATCTAAGGGGAAGCTGCTGTGTGTGTCCATGTGTTTTCTTACACAGCTCAGGGGCAGAAAGTAATTTCCATTATCATCATTATCTACATATAATTGTTGTCTCTGACATTTGGTCTCCACCTGTATCCAAGGCTTCAGTTACTCTGCAGATTTACTGTACTTTGCTTGGCAGACGCTTTTATCCAGAGCAACATACAGGGAGCTAGCGCTGGGGTCTGGCTCAGGGACACACCTGGTAGGGGATGGACCAGGAGTCAGACGGGGTTTGGAACCTGCGACCTTCTGCATCCCAGTCTGACGTCTAATTCATTGAGCCACCAGCCGCAGATGTAGAATCTATGAACTAATATCAGCTGATTTTATTTCAGTTTTCTGTTCTGTGTTCTCTTCCTGCCATTAAATCTCCTGCACAGACTCAGACCAACAGTGAACGTCACTGATCCACCTTCATGAACTCACACAGCCGTTTACGGTCTGCTGATTCTCACTACACCAGCAGCGCCTGCTGCAACAATTAAAACCATGGATGTTCAGGAGGAACCGTCAGAGATGAAACAACCAGACTGTTGGCTTGAGTCTGGACAGGAGACAGATAAAAAGGAGACACACAGGACACAGAGCAACAGGCTGATTGGTAGAGTGACAGAAAGAAACTGACAGGAAAACGTATTCAAATGAAATAAAGGATGTGAGAAGTCACAGGAGATGTGCAGGTTCTGTGAGGATGGAACTCAAATCTAACTTTGGTTTGTTCCAACATTAGCGATGGACACTGTTTATGATGCAACAGGACGGATCAGAGGACGTGTCGTCTCAGCTCTGTGCTGTGTTCAGCTCTCGTTTTCTTCCTCTGATGTAACAGTGGCTGTGATTGGCTCTGACCTTACGTGGCTCACACTGTGTCACGACTGTCGTGGTATCGAACTCGCTGCTCATACATTCAGGTTCAAAAGCCAGTGACACGAGCCTGTCTCTTTGAGGTTAGGGTAGGGTTTAAAATCGCCACCGTCCCTCCCGGACTCTCACCAGACTGCTTGTCCTGGTCTCAGCCAGTCTCTAAGACTTCATGCAGCCGGTAATCCACTGATGTCACGTTCACTGCAGGCCAAGGTCGACCCAGTGTGAGTGACAGCTGGGTGAGAGCCAATCACATGTTCTGTTGTTGTGTTCAGTCAGCGACATGCTAACACACTGAGCACGCTCCGTTCTTCTGTGAGCTGCTTTCCTATTGGACGGTCTGACTGGTAGCTGGTTGTGATGTCAGTGTGCGTTGTGGAGGGCAGTTCCTGTCCTGTCCTGACTGATCGGGGGCCTGTGGTTACAGCTGGGTGGGGCCCCGGCTGTGCAGGTTGCTGCTGCCAGGAGGGGGCGCTGTCACTAGGCTCCTCAGGTAGACACAGGGGTTTCTCCTTCTGCCTGAGCCAGGGGCGGTGCCAGCAGGTGGTGGAGGTGGTGGCAGAAAGCCAGGGGGCCTTAGAGGCGACATGAGGGGCTGCATCTCCTGTTGCGTTGTCTCCTCCTCCTCTTCCTCTTCCTCCTTCTTCTTCTTCTTCTCTGGGAAGCGGAAAGAGCCCTGTGACATCTGGGCTCCAATGGAGGATGTGCTGCCCCCCACGCTGCCCGGCGGGGTGTAGGAGACAGGGCGGGGTCCTCCCAGTCTGGAGAGAGCACTCACCCGGGGGTGGACGGGCTCAGGGGGGCCAGGCGGGGACGAGATGCTCTCCAGGGAGGAGATGCTCTGGTTCCAGGCCTGCTGGAGGTCCACAGGGATGATCTTCGTGGCCTCCACAGATACACAGGGGGGGGGTGACCCCATGCTACCCTTCCACGGCAGGTGGCTGTCTGCACTGACGGGGGAGAGAGGGGCAGGTGAGGGACTGTGACATCCATCCAGAGCTGCTGGAACTGAAGGAGAAGACAAAAGCAGGATTAGAAGGAGGAGGAAGCATCAGAGGAGGCGCTGACTCCCAAACATCACCTCCGGGGGGTGAGAGGCACAGCTTCAGTTACAGAACATGACACCTGAACTGTGGGAAAGCAGCACACGGCAGAAACGTCTCTACCTGATTTGGGACGCTGTTTGGGGGTCTCCACCTTCTGAGCCACAAAGGTTATCCCCATGTCTTCGTCCTTCTCTGTGTCGGAGTGTTCAGCTTTCTCCTCCTCAGACTCCACAGGAACAACTGCGGGGTCTGAACAAACACACACTCAGTGGAGGTGTCACACACACACTGACCGGGATCCTCCACACTCAGCCACGGTTACCTTTGTCTTGCCAACTGACATTGCGTCTGGGTTTGTCGCTGGCGTCTTCCTTGGCGTCGGATCCTCTCCTCTGGTGAAATCAGGACAGAAGAGACATGGGAGTTAAACCTGCAGTCATAACAGGAAGCAGCTTTGGTCATGTCCAAACACTCGTGTTTGTCGAGTGTGTGTCTGCTGTGACTTGCCTTCTTGAAGCTACGCTCCTTCTTGTGCCGTTTGTACCGGGTGGACTTGAACGTCTCCATGCGGCTCCTCATGTTCCTCTGGAACACCTCCCGGTCCTGACGCTCCTTCTCACCCAGAGGCATGAAGTGACGGCTGTAGTGGGACTGATACTGAACGCACAATGCAAAAGCTTTTCAGCAAATGTCTGACACTTGTTGTTTTATCTGCGTAGCTGCAGTTTTCATCTGTGTGTCTGTGTGTGTATAATAATAATAATACTAATTAGCAAATATACACTGTGCACGACTGTACCCACCAAAACTTCTTCTTCTAAATCTGAGGCCCCATCCAATATATAGCTGTCATGCTGCCTATGATCTGTGTGTGTGTGTGTGTGTGTGTGTTACCCGTCTCCTGGGTTTGTATAAGTTCTCAGCGAGGACATGATGTGTCTCTGTGTCCTCTTCCACTTTGGCTCCGGGGACATTATCAATCACCTGAAGGTCCAAACACACACCGCTGCCATTCTCACGCCTGCAACAACACACCATCAACACGCCATCAACACGCCATCAACACACACATCTCCGACCAGGAAACGGTGAGAAACACGCGGTCTGACCCTTTAAACATGCGACTCACAGGTAGTTGGTGACGTTGGTGACTTCAGGGAACGAGGCTCTGCTGGCCATGGAGGGCAGAGACAGTCTGGCTGAGGTCAGGACGTTCCCCCCCTACACACACACACAAAGGTCAAAGGTCAGTACCTGCATTTCCACCGTTACTGTTCCTTTGAAGGCCACTTTTTCCACAATCCCTAAAATCAACATTCAAAAATCAATAACTCTGATTGTTTGTTAACACAGAAGCTGAAGAGACTCATGTCTCTCGTGAAGCAGCTATGGGTGGAGGGTGGGAGGGGTCTCTACCTGGTCGATGACGCTGATGGCGTCTCTGATGTTGATCTTCTGATAGGCCTCCCACAGCTCACTCTTCCTGTACACAGACTTCCTCAGCAGCAGCTTACTCAGGTAGTTCTTATCAAACTGCTCCCATCTGCCCAGGAGACAGACAGAGACACAGACAAAGAGACAGACAGAAGGAAAGAGACAGACAGATGGAGAGAGACAGACAGACGGAGACAGACGGATGGATTAGTTTGTGTGTGGCGCCCCCTGCTGCTCGCTGCCTGCTGTTACAGACTCACTCGTTTCTGCGTGTGATCATTAAAATGTTATTGTAGGACTCACTTGTCTCTCCAGTGGTGGTATCCCTGTAGTCCTGCGATGTCCTCCACTGCTGTCAGGATGTGGTCAAACGCCTGAGGAGAAAAACAAAGCAAACCCCGTCGTGTCTCCACCTGCAGCGGGTGGAGTATGTGTGACTGCTTGTTGTTCTCTTACCCTCTCGTAAATCTCCTCGTTGATAGTCGGCTTCCTGTTGGTGGAGCGAGGAACTTTGAGCCAGTTGACCAGAGGTTTGATTGTCAGGCCCTGAAACAACAGATCGTGAGAATCAGCTGCTGCAAATGTCCACATGTCCCACGTCCCTGTGAAGCCTGTGTCACGCTAACGACCCAGTGTCTACACTCTGTGATTTCCTCGTCTCGCTCGGACTGGCGAGGTTCACGCGCGGCTCATGCTGAGCTCCAACACATCCTGAAGTGAGCATCCTGCAGCAGATCCATTGCGACTGCTGCAGACATCAACCCTTCGATAAACGGATCAGAAACAGCAGCAAGAAGAGCGTCTGGTCCGAGAGCAGTCAATAAACAGCTGCAGCTCCTCATCACGTCCTCTGCTCTGGTTCAGTGTCTTCAGGGTGACAGAGCTGTGCTCGTGGATCTGTTCCTCCTTACTTTCATTCACGTGGACAAACACCCCCACCTCATCCTGGCTGTAGAGCTCCCCCCTCTCGTTTCCAAGCTGCACTCATCAGCAGGATTTGATCTTCAAAGTCCTGTTCTGCTCAATAATTATTCTGCTCTGTTGATTTTATTGATCTCTGCTCATTGGCTGCCCTCCTCACAGCTGCAGAACATTTCCCTGATGTTCACCTCCTCTTTTTAACATCACAGAACCGCCTGCACTGAGCTCATCAGCTGTTCTGAGGGTAAAACACACTGTGATGAACGCTGCACCCTCCTGAATGACTAATGTTCCCACAGACTCGTCCACAGGAGGCAGTTTGTGTAGAAACACTGTCGGGGACTGTGGACAGAAGCAGCGCTGCTCCTACCTGAAACATGACGGTGAAGAAGACAACCACAATCGTCGTGGCCACAAAAAAGTCTTTGGCTTTGACGTGTTCACTGTCCAGCAGCACCACCAGTGCAAACGCCACCGCCCCTCGCAGGCCACCGTACGACATCACCACCTGGTCGATCTTATCCAACGGGACGAGCCGGAAACGGTTCAGAATCCAGGTCTGACCGATCACACCTGGAGCACAGAGGTTAATAAAGGTCAGGACGACATCACATTTGGTGAAGGGCGGAGGAGAAGAAGCTGAGATCAGTAAAGTTGGGACCTAGGGACAGAGGACGGCCTCTGCGTGACCCGGATCGGGATCAGGTTATGAATATGTCAAACATTTTAACGTCAGATCATTTCCTGACGATTACATTTGATCTGTCTCAGAGAAAGAGAAACTAGGAGACAGACCGACAGCTCTGAAGATGAAGATGAAGACGAGGGTGCAGGACACCAGGCCCGTGTCCCAGGCCCACTTGGATTTGTCCACAGCTGAGATCCCCAGGAAGATGAAGATGATGGTCTCAGCGATGCTGGCCAGAGTCTTCATCGTGTACTTCACCGTGGTCCGAGACTTCTGGGAAATGTTGGCCTCCACGTATTTGTTGGCTCCGATGCCACAGAAGGTCATCCTGAGGAGAGAGGGAGAAATGACCGCTGATCAATCAGGAGGCGCAAGAACCGTGGCGCCGGATCATGCAGCCACGGGTCAGACCTGATTACTGTGAGTGAACGGGTCTGGGCGGGTCAGCCGTGCTGGTAAACTGTGGCTGATCCGGTTGGACGGACTTACGACAGAATGGCGGACAGGGAGAAGAGCTCGGCGGTCAGGTAGGCCAGGTAGACCAGCAGAAAGACGAAGAGTGGCTCGATGATTCGGACCTTCTTGGTGAAACGAGTGATAAAGCCCAGGATGACGGCAAAGACCAGACCCACCAGAGTCCCCCCAATGCTGACGATGAGGAAGGAGGCTGCAGGGTGAGGCGAGGAAGAGTGAGGCGAGGAAGAGGAGAGCTGGGGTTCGATCATACAGTGTTGGCTTGTGCACTCACCAACTCCTTTGAAATAATCTGCGGTCAGAACATTAGCTGCTCCCACTTCCACAAAGGAGATGTAGACTTTGTACAAAACCTGCAGAGGACGAGACACAACAATTACTTCAGATTCAAGCGGGTTTCTTGTCGTCAGAGAGCAGCTTAGCTCGAGCCGTCGACGGGAACCTGTGACGACATGCTGAGCTGGACGGGTTTGTCTCTGGATCCCTGAAGAGAAGAGTTTCTGGGGTTACAGGTCACAGGAGAAGTCTTCCCACACTTTCCTCAATCTGTTGATGGGATTAGCTCATATTCCGAGTGCTGGTGCGGATTAGTAAGCTGCTCCGAGCTGGTTACTGAGTGAAGCTTTTACTTTTCCTGCTGCCGTCCGTCCATCTGTCATCAAACATCTCAGTGCTACTGTGGGCTTCAAAGGAACATTCTGCAGTTTTCACTAAAGGTTTAAAGTCACCAAACGCAGAGGAAGGACACAAAGAAACACAAATCTGAAACAAGCATACAGACAGAGATGCAAAGTGGTCACACAGGGCAGTAAACAGTAAAAGTGCTTACACATGTAAACCCCACAGTGTGCTTATGTCATTGTTGACCTTGTAAGCCTCTTTGTTGTCATAGCAACACAGCCACAGGCTTCGTATAATGCGGTGTGTTCACATGTGTTCGTGTGTGTCTCACCACAGTGACGGCGTCATTCAGCAGCGACTCTCCGAACACGATGATGAAGAGCGTGTCATTGACGTGAACTTCTTCGAACACGGCCAGAACCGCCACTGGGTCCACAGCAGAGATTAACGCCCCAAATAGCAGGAAGTCCATTAGGTCCGCTTGTACGCGCTCATCTGCGCAAACACAATCACACAACACTTCACAGACTCATAATTGCTCCTGTCGCCTGTTCATCTTCTACAAAAACCTTTGATTTCAGGTTTACAGTTTGTCAGTATCAGGTCTTAGACCTCGATAACTGAGTGGCTGACCTGTAACCACCTGTCATCTATAGACACCTGTAACCACCTGTGACCTGTAACCTTTACTTTCCTTTGCTTGTCAGACGCTTTTTTAAGGAACTAGCGCTGAGTGTCTGGCTCAAGGATACACCTGGTGAGGGACACCTGTTATGTATAGTCACCTGTAACCACCTGGTGAGTCCGACGGGGTCTTAAACCTGTGACCTTCTGTATCGCAGTCTGACGCCTCCCCATTAAGCTACCGTGCCGCTGATAGGCCGCTGACCTGTAACCACCTGTTATCTACAGACACCTGTAACTGTGACCATTAGTAACTGATGATCAGTGACTGACCTATGACCCCCATCAATTTGGCGGTGTACAAGCAGAACCCAGTGCAAAAGGCATTCCACAACGTTCCCACCACGGCGTACATCAGGATGGCTCCCAGGTTGTCAAAGAAGAGGCGGGCTGGCATGAAGTACCCCGCATCGCCCACGATGGTTGGCAGCAGGAAGAGGAAGAAGAGGGCGGGCTCCAGCTGGTACAGCTGTTTCTTATTGGCAATGAGAACGATCCCGCCAAGGACCAGACCCAGCAGGATGAGCATGCAGCTCTCCGGGACGACTGTGGTGAACCTCTGGGAGAAGTGGAACACTGCAGGACAACAGAGTAGTTCAGTTAATCAAAGAAATCACAGAAACCAGAAGTGTTGACATCGACCTACATCTCTAAACACATTGATTTAATGGAAGTACAGTGGAGTGTGTGTGTGTGTGGTTCTGGTTCTGCTGCTACAGGCGGATGAAGTCTGTTCTGCTGCAGTGGGTCAAATGCTCAGATTCAGAGCAGGAACCCTGAACACACTTAGTGACAAACACAAAGGTCTGGTTCTCTGAAACAGTCAGAACAGACAAAGGGTGAAGGGAAGTCGTCCAGAGTCACGTGATGGTGGAACACCTGTAACGCTCACTTCAGGAATTTATTTACAAACCCAGCGATCTGTGGAGTCTTATCACTGAGTGTTCGTCATCCTGCTGTGATGGACACGTTACCAGTCACTCTCGGCAGCTTCAGGGCTGCTAGAGCTTCCTACATGGGTGTACACCCCCCCACCCCCTGACTGTCCCGATGACGTGCGTCCTCTGCACTGACAGGTCCCAGACCTGAACCCTAATGAGGACCAGACAATGTGTCCTCACAGTGATGCTAAAGCAGTTCAACACGTAGATAATGGGACACACACACACACACACCCTGCTCATCAAAGCTCTAACTACTCTGTCTGTGTGGAGCAGGACTCTGCTCCCTCCTCCTCACTGACAGCGAACAGTCACCTGTCTGTCTGTCTGACTGGACACGGCGCTGCTGCACATGCTCAGTTCCACCATGACGGATCTGTGTATCTGATCCGGTTTGTGTGTTTCACACCTGCTGCTCGGATCATTCACAGCGTCAGTGGAGACTGAAGGAAACAGAGAAGCTCGGCAGCTGATTAAACTCATGCTGTCCCACACCAACACGTCACCAGTGGCTCGTGTCAAAGAACCGTTCAGGTACTGAAGTGAAGAACAGGGAGCGGTTCTGGTATCAGACCGACTGATCTGTTTTCAAAGAGCAGATGAACCGTGTGTCTGCAGCAAGCTCTGAATCTGTGACACACTGAGCAGCTGATCTACTCCTTATGTTTCCTGTTCGCACACACACACACACACACACACACACACACACACACTCTCATTGTGACTCTTCAGACGCTGGAAATTCCTGAGACTAGAACGTAGCAGTGTGACCGCGACATGAACCTGAACCAAGTGTAAACAGTGAGAAAACATCTGATGCTGAAATTAAAAAATGCTATTAAAAGCTTTTCTCACACACACACACACACACACACACACCAGGCGGACGCTGAGGACATGAAGCTCAGACTCTGCTAGAATTCACTTTTTCACCGTGTTGAACTCATCATGATGTGTTTAAATGAACCAGGTGAAAACAGAACTCGGGCCCAGCGTGTAGGCCTGTGCTGGCTCTGACAGTTCTGCAGAATGAACTGGAGTGAACCTGAGTCCCTGCGGACGGAGCCGATGGAGCCGAGCTCGACGCTTCTGTGTCTAATTAAAGCTGCACGTCTCCAGAGGACAGAAATGTCCCACAACAATCATAGACAAAGTCTGTCAGCAGTTCTTCCTGGCACGTTCAGCAGGAGTACCACCGTGTGGAGACACAGAAAAACCGCAGCACCTGAACCTAACACGAGGAACAACGTCTGGATCGGGTTCTAACTGCTGGAACCAGCAGCTCGGTGCTGATGTGATAAAACCAAACTGGACCCTCACAGTACTGAGCCTTATTCTAAACAGTATTTGTACACTGTGGTAGTACTACGCCGTGGTAGTACTATGTTCACTTGTTTGTGTGCCAAGTTTCTATTAATGATTTATTTTTCATTTTAATTCGATTTAATGAACATTTATGTTTACACTTGTCCAAAGATCTTTGATAAGGTAAGATGCACCACCCTGAGTGGAAAACACAGCTGTGTCCCACTCTCACAGTTTGTTCGGGACCACAGAGACCACCATCACTGACACAGCGCAGTAACACTGAACCTGTTCCAGTCTGGACTGTGAGGGTTTGCTGGTTCTCCCTGGTTCTCCCGGCTTCACGTCATCTCTCCCTCTAACCTACGCTGGTTCTGACCAAACATCCAGTCTGGGCCACCCACTAGACCACTCGGGTCCAGTCCGAGTCCTGGTGCAGTAATTAGACCATTAGCTTCTGGTTTAAAGCAGTGGTTATTAGACCAGCGCCGGTCCAGTCTGAGTCCTGGTCCAGAGGTACCAGAGGGCGGACTTACAGATCTTGGCCACGCTGGCCACCAGGAGCCAGATGGCGATGATGTACGGCGTCTGGACGTAGCTCCACTCCCACTGGACCACCCGGTACCCGCCGCCGTGATGATGATGCTCCCCCCCCTCTCCCTCCTCCGCGGGACCGACCGCTTCCTCCACCGCGGACCGGGCCGAGGCGACGCCGGGGGAGCCGTACTCCGCCCCGGGCTGCGGGAGAAGGAGGAGCGGCGGGGCGGAGGCAGAGGCGGGGACCGGCGGAGAGACGCCGAGCTCCGGCCCCCGGAGCGGAGGAGCGCTCGTCCCCGGCAGGTCGGCAGCGGCGGCCCGCAGCAGCAGCAGCATCACACCGAGCGGCAGCATCTCGTCCCGGAGCTCAGCGAGCTGACATCCTCCTTAAATACGCGCGGAGGAGGCCGGACCGGCTGCCGGGCTGCAGCATCAACACACACGGAGGAGGAGACACCGCAGCTCCGTCCCCCTTTAAAGAGACGGACACCCCCCCCCTCCCCCCCCAACACACGCACACACAACTCAAGCTGGGTCATTCAGCACCTTTTATTCTGGTTCCCCTCAGCTTCGGAACCGGTTCCTGTTTGATGGTGTGGAACTGAGATTAGAACCAGGATCCTCTGGACCATCTGGACTCTCTGGACCCTGTCCGCCTCAGTCCCTCTGCTGGTCCAAGTAAAGAGCAGGGACCCAGTTAGTCAGAGGATCCTGGAAGAAGTACTCATTTAAAAAGTACTGCACTGAATTATAAGTAATAAAATATATACATGAGTACACAGAAGCAAGTACATGTACTGTACAGTATTACTACCAAGTACACAAAGAAAAATACACCAGTACAAGTAGAGGTGTCCATTCACTTCTTACATCAGTAAAAGTACTACATCCAAAGTACAGTGAAGTAAAAGTATCCACTACAGAGTAATGGACAGAAACAGCAGCAGCATCGTGTTACTACGACATCATGACGTCATAAGAACCTGGTTCTGATCAAACTTGTAGTAAAAGTAGCAGAGAAATACTCCACGCACACAACACGTCCGAGTCGGATCAGGATCAGAACACGACAGCAGCAGTTTAAACATAAACATGACTAAATATTGACACAAAGAGTCAAAAATCAATTAAAACACTTTGATTCTTTATTACGATTCATTTCAACAAACACGTCACAGCAAAGAAACTAAAAGAAAACAACTGAGATCATGTGTGCTGCACACACACACACACACACACACACACACACACAGACACACACACACACGCCGCTCCACGCTCGTCTTGTACCTCAGTGATTCTGGTGTCAACAGAAGTTTGTCTCCACTCATTAAAAAATAAAACACAACGTGTTTTTGTGTAAAATAAACAAAGACGTGATCAAACAGCTGATGATCAGATGTGACTTTACTTCAATTTGTTCAGAACAAATGTGTGTGTCTCCGTGTGTGTGAAGGTGCAAGAAGTGTTCAGGGGTCTTTGTGGTTCTGTGCGGTGACTGATGGAGACGTTCTGACGGTTCTGTCCAGTGGGTGGTTGTGGTTCTGTGCGGTGACTGATGGAGACGTTCTGACGGTTCTGTCCAGTGGGTGGTTGTGGTTCTGTGCGGTGAC
>JAUMTR010000017.1:307566-325740 GCA_032270685.1 Microctenopoma stevenorrisi
CACCCAGCGCTAGCTCCTTGTAAGTCGCTTTGGATAAAAGCGTCTGCCAAGCAAAGTAAAGTAAAGTAAAGTAAATTATTTACCTGACGAGGTGAGGAGGCTGACGCTAAGCTAAAGGCTAAATAGCTAGCTAAGAAGTGGAGACGTACGCCTCAGCTTCCTCCTGTCATGTGATACGTGGACTCACTGGCGAATAAGAAATGATCCAGCTTCTGATGCGTAGTTACAGCTTGCTGACATCCTCTCTCCATCTGCAGGCGGATGTGGAGGACAATTACAGCTCCACCCGAGCGGAGAGTTGTCTCTACCTACCACCAGCTGATTTAGGTGAGTCTCGTGAGTCTGAGTGGGACCAGCACCTGTTCTTCCTCTGACCTCTGTGGTGGCGTGCGCCCCCCTCTCTGTGGTCGTGTGCTGCGGAGACGCCTCACCCCTGGACGTCCTGTCACAGTCTCAGCCCGACAGCGAACACGTCCTGAGGACTGTTGATAGTTATATCGCCTGTAAAAGACGAGCATGAAAAGTGTTCTGAGTCACGTTCCTGATAAGGCCTGTGCTCGCTCTCCTGGACAGAATCACCTTCACACGCCCTCAGCTTGACCTCCTCTCCCACAGGGTACCACAGGGAGGAGGAGGCTTTACGACGCCAAAACCCTTCGTCAGGAATCAGCGATGATGTTGTTGTCCACCTCTTCACAGCTAAACTTAAAATCTCTCTGCCAGCAAAGTCACGTTTCACTGTTCAGCCTCCTTTAGCTCCAAGTTTTGGTTTTGAAGCCTGTTCAGCCGAAGCCTACATCAATATTTCATGTTCATATGTAGTAGGATAAACCAGGGAGGACGAGGACGAGGACGTGTTTCCACAGCTGCACCCAGTCGTGTGTGATTGCTGTGATGTCGACAGGTTCACCGAGCATCAGAATGATGCTGCGGGGTGAGGACGTGCGTGGAGAAACTGTCATGTCCATTCCCAAACCTCAGTCTACTCTCTGTGTTAATCCCGTTTACTCCTGTACAGGAAGAGACCAGGCTGGTTCTGTGCCTGGAGCTGCGTGTTCGCAGCATTTGTTTCCGTGTGAGGCGCTGACAGTGAGGCCGGAGCTGCTCTTCGTTTTCAGATTAAGTTTCATCGTCAGGAAGCTGATGCCCGGATGACGACGGCCCACAGCCTCCCACCGCCGTTTATTTTTAGATGCTGAAGCCCTCGACAGCACTGGGCATGATGGGAATGGTGGGAGGGGGGAGGTGGGAGTAGAGTGCACTCCGTGTCAGGCGGAGACGCTCGACTCCTCATCGGGAAGGTTTACAGCTTGCTGACATCCTCTCTCCATCTGCCGACCTTTGAATGTTGATGAAACAAAACAAATGACTCAGGTGATCATGATGTCACCGTGTCAATCATTCATCATCATCATCACTGTTGTTCTGTGTGATAAGAACTTATGACACACACACACACACAGCCTGGTCGACTGTTACCCTTCACATGACTGGAAATGACGACATGCTCAGAAAATCCCCCAGTTCAGCACCGACACATGTTCTCTAATAAGTTCCTTTGAAGCCGGAGACGTGTGAATGTTCCCACGTGGACTATTCTCACACACACGCACGCAGAGTCGGGAAGTCATGCAGGTAGTAACAGCAATAAGAAAGGAAAACAAAGGGCAGAGGAACATTCCTCAGCGTGAGACTCCTGAAGTGACCCGGAACGTAATGATTTCAAATTAAAGTAGGAGGGGATGTTTGCGTGTGGGGGGTGTCTCCGGTTGTCCCGGGACACGGCGGTGCGGTTTGAACCGTTACGTACTAAATGTTCAATATGAAACAGAACATGAGCCCAGAAACCACCGAGACAACGACTAGGAGTCGAACCGGGTCAGTTTAGTGACACAGCTCTGGTTCCGTCAGAATCTGTGGCTTTAGATTGTTCCGAACATTTTCTGATAGAAATCTAGAATTTTCCTGAAACAGCTTCTTTAAAGAAACTTTATTGATTAAATCATTTAGAGAACATTAAAAAAGACAAAACACACAGTTTAACTTTTTTAGTCAATTTTAATTTACACTGCACGTTAACCCCCCCCCCCGACCCCCTCCAGCTCGTCCGATATAAAAAAGCTGAGTGACACAGAAATGCTGCCCAGCAACATTCAGACAAAAGCAAACGTGACAAACACATCGGATTACTTTACAGTAACCCCCCAGGCCAACACAACCCCCCCCATGCAAAGACGCCGTATAAACATGCTGCTGTTTGAAATTAACGTGTAGAAAAACATGGGTAGAAAAGTGTGAAAGACAGACGAGCCAGCGAGCAGCCAGCGTTCCCACGTTTCCTCACATCATTAATGTGATCATCAGCTGATCCTCAGAGTCGCGTCGCAGCTGAGCTCAGCAACAACATCCCTGTTTGTCTGAGAAACTCATCAGGTATTAATTCCACGTTAATACCACAGTGTGGTATTAATGCTCAGAGCAGACGACCTGTGGGACGCCACGGGTACCAACGAGCGCACAACTCGACGACCGCGCGGGACCCTGCGGGACCCTGCGGGACCACTGGAACGCTGTGGGAACGTTGACGCGAGCGGCTCGGAGCGTCAGGAATCAGACAGACAACAACATTCCTGCAGAGAGCTCCTGACAGACAAATGCTGTGGAAACACTCCACGCCCACACAAAGCTCACATAATTATCAAGTCCCACAACAACAACAGCACGTCGCGGCCCCACCCACCCACCCACCCACCGCATGCTGTGCCGACGGGGCGGGGGCCGCAGCGGGGACCTGTTCAGATCTGCTCGCGCCTCATTAGCAGGCGGCTAACGACCTGGCCTGGTTTAAAACAGGATTAATGTAAAGCTGCGGCTCGCCTTTAGTGTCTGGGTCCACCCAGCACTACAAACACACACACACCTGTCTGGGCCACGATGCTCCACCAGGTGGAGGTGAGGGGCGGAGGGCCTCCAGAAAACACAGCCTGGCTCTGACTGTCATATTTATGGACAGTTCTGAGTCCGAACACGAACTGGTTCCAGGTTCTCATTGTTCAGCCAATCAGAGAGCAGGTTTCAGGTGGCAGAGACAACACTTCCTGCCTTAGAGCCAATCGGCTTTTTGCTCCTTATTCCACATTAATAATCATTAATCCAAGATTAAACGCAAACGACAGGATCCCGTCTTTGCATTATTAATAAATAATCGTGTGTTGGCCTCCGTCACTGGACACATGGAAAGTATTCCAGGTTTTCCAGGACATGTTGGACTTGCCTACGGGTGTGTCAACCACAAATATGACAGGATGTAGAGTAAATGTTGACGTCTCCACTGAGTGTTTGGACGAAAACATCAACGTGTGCAACGCAAACATCATCTGTTAGTAAAGGACAATGCTGCTGTTTGAGTATCAGAGCTGAAGTCAGAAAGCAGCAGAACTGCCCTTTAAATATCAACATGTAGTGAATGTTCTCACATTAAAATCTCTCTCTCCAGGTTCTGTTAACTAGAACTCACAGAAAATACACATCCTAAAAAGGAGAATTTCACGCTGTACATCTCCATCCTGCAGCTGACGTAGCCCACAGGAAAACGTTCCTCTGCTCCAGGTTCACAGCACGTCAACTCTGACTGGACGACATCTCAGTTTATACGAGTTCATGTCAGCAATCGATCCATCGATCGACTGATCGATCCGTAACACACTGTGACCGTTCAGTCCTTCTCGCTCCTTACTTAACAGTTTGTTCTGATCCAGTTGCAGGACAAAAGGGAACGAATGTGGAAAAATTATAACTGAATTCAATAAACTAAAGAAAATATCTGGAAAATAAGAGCCAAACTTTCCAGGAGGAACTTACAGGTGGCGAGGAGCAGGGATTAACAGATTACATATGAGAAAATAATTAATAAAAGCAGTGAAGAAGAAGTGAGCCTGTGTTTCCTGCACATGTTAAATGTCAAAGTTCCCCCCATCCCCCACCCCCCACCTCACTGCCCATTGGTGGAGGTATTGTTTGGGGTGGGGCTGGAGCCCTCCACGCCTGCTGGTGGCTGCACGTTGTCAGCCAGGTTGTGCGCGTGCTCCAGGAACAGGTCTTTGAGCACGCTCAGCTCCTTGCTCAGCAGCTTGATCTTGGCCTCCAGGCGCTCGTTTTCCTCCTTCAGCTCGTTGACGCGCTGCTGCGTGTCCAACGCCTTCTGCTTGCTGCGCATGCGGCTCTTCTTCACTGCCAGGTTGTTGCGCTCGCGCCGCTGGCGGTACTCGTCGCTGTCCTTGTCTGCATGGGGCTTCTTCATCTTGCTGGGGAGGGGAGACTTGCCGCCTCCGGCTGAAGGGTTAGCGGGGACGAGCTGGGGGACCTGCTGCGGTCCGGCTACGGACGCCGGCAGAGATGAGGAGGACGAGGCGTGGGCCTGGCTCTGGATGACGCTCACGCCGTTGTGGTCTGCTGTGGTTAGTTTTGCCTGCGACGGCCGGCTCATTTGGAAGTGCTGCCTGCAGGTGCTGATCTCTGAGGCTCCCCAGGTGTAGAAATGAGATGGAAACAGGAAGCAGAAGGAAAGAGAAAAGACTCCACCCGAGCTGGAACCTGGCGACAGGAGGAGAATGTTAGAGATGTTAGAGACTGAAGAGTGGACGTTCACGTGGCAGCATCGAGTTCAGATGCTTCATGTTTGTCATGGATTCAGCTTCAGCTCAGTTTCCCCTGAATCACGAGCCACATGTAAATCAGAAAATGACAAAATGTTCTAAATGCTGCAGAGATTATCTGATGTCCAGGAAGATGCATTTCCGCATCTTCCAATGTTTGGTTTCCAGCTGTGTGTGTGTGTGTGTGTGGGGGGGGGGGGGGGGGGGGGGTAGTTTGAGTGCAGGAATAAGAATAAAATAAAAATAAAACATTAGTAAATAAGAGCTGACAATATTTGTGCTGTGCTAGTTTGTTTTATAGATTTAGAAGCAGTGAATTATTGATTCTAAATCAATGTTGACTCCTGAATCTAATCAAAACGACATCGCCACAGTCGCCACAGAGAGAATCGATACGAGATCAGAAACTGGTGGAATCTGATCTGAAGCCGTTAGAGATGATAATAAAGATGAAGGATTGTAGTTATTTATCACCGGGACACTGATGTGATTTCACCGCCCACACCAGATTTCTGCGCGTGTCAGACCTGTGACAGAAACCAATAAAATCCGACTCACATCTGCAGTTTCTCTGCAGACTCTCAGCTGACCTCAATCCATCAGTCAGGTGGTTTCATCTCCCCCACGAACACCCACCACCTCCACCCCGGTATCTGTCACACTGCTAATTGGTCGGATTGTTATTCCGCACGTACAATTAGTAGCGTTGCTCTGATTGGCCGGCCCGTTGCCATGCAGCCAGTCAGCGGTGCGCAGGAAAAAGCGCTCCGGGTGAAACCCAGCGGAGCTCCGGTTGTTGCCTGCTGTTGCATCATCGCCGGATCGCTTTGTGAGAGAGAGGGGAACTCCGGAGTCATGCGGGGCTAAGCACAATTCTCAGTTTTAACGTGACTTTAACTCAGGCTGACATAAAATAAAAACACAACAAACATGGGGACCGGGCTGTCGAACCGAAACAAGTCGCTTCCAGCCCGAGAATTCAGATTTTTTCACCACTTTTAACAACTTTTTGTTCACGCGAAGCAGACAACAGATTTACTACACTAACAGCAAGCTTTCACGCTCCAAATACAAACGTAGATATGAGTCACGTGTCGCGTTAAATACGAACGAAACTACGTTTTTGTTTCTTCTAACAAACACGTACACAACCCGTTTAGCCGGGCAGCTAGCCAGCTAATTAGCATCTGGTGCTAACAAGTCCTAACCTCACTGTCAGCGCCCTCTTTTTTGGGCGCACACAGGCTTTAAATGACAGTTTACCTTCAGAGCGCGGCGGAGGATTCAACTATCCGTCAAGGAGAAAAGATGAACGTAAAAAGTTGTCGTTTAATCCCGTCTGTCTGTGTTGTGAGTGTTTTTGTTTGGAACATGGAGAGGAGCCGATTGCGAAATCTCTTTACCATGTACGGCACTGTCCACGTTCAGCGAATCAGAGGTGAATAGGTGGCAGCTAAGAGACCTGCTGGCCAATCACATCTGAGTTTACGGCAGAGTGACGCAATCTTTGGCATAATTGACATATGATTCGACCAATAGCAGGGGGCTGTTTCTTATGTAATGTTCGCTTGGAAAAATGAGTTCATACATGCAGTGACTTCACTTCTGAATCACATTCAAACTACTCATTTTACGTCTTTATATGTGTGCTGCAATAAAAATAGAAAAATGACCTTAACTGTGTCATCCAAGAATCCACCTAAAGAAATAATAAAAACCATAATTAGATGAAACAACCTGTGGTGTTACAGCAGGATCTCGTATCAGGAGAGTCAGTGTGAAGGGAGAGAGCACACTTATCACAGAGGAGTCGAACTCCAGTTCATTCAGATGTTCCTGTTTGTCCCTTTAAAAAGGGAGCTCAATGGGTTAAGTGTCAGACTGGGATGCAGAAGGTTGCAGGTTCGAAACCCTGTCTGACTCCTAGTTCATCCCCTACCAGGTGCGTCCTTGAGCACTAGCTGCCTGTAAGTTGCTTTGAATAAAAGCGTCTGCCGAGCAGAGTAAAGTAAAGGCAATAGTACTCTGAATTCTAAGATATAAGGAGCGTTCCTCTCAGGCAGACGATATTGTAACTGAGCGATCAGCTGGACAGGTTACTGATGATGAAGTCATCTACAGTCCTCAGTCTAGCATCTTGGTGTCAGTCACCAGGCACTGACTCCGGACCAGCATGTAAAGGGTTCTGTTGACGAATGGATCGAATGGAATAGAACTACTACCCATCATCACTGATTTGCAACTTAAAATTCTGATCCCTGTCTCTGAGGTCCTTTGATCAGGCTGCTGCACAAATGCCCCATCACTACGAAACAGGATGGGAGGGGCTTCGGCACGAGAGGAACGGACGCGTAGTTCTAGAATTTGCTTCTTTTGGTTTTTGAAGACAAACTGAATTTTTCTAGGGACTGTAACATTTTCCTTGTTTCATTTCTGATGTTTCATAAAGTAAAAACCTTCAGTGAAGGTCAGGAGTCATGCTAATGACTGAAGCATGAGGTCATGTGCAGCGTGATGCAGCAGGAGCAGGTCCCTACACACCTAAAGCTGGGAGACTCACAACAAACGGACTAAAACTATGTGTTTATCTGCCACATCAGAGTTGGAGCTGCATCGTGAAACACACCCTCTCATTCTGTTCAGTGCGCTGGTGCAGCGTGTGTGTCCACACACGCTGCACCAGTCCTCTTCAGCCCAGTAACGCTGAAGCTGGTGTTGCGTTCAGTCACATGAATGCAGAACACACGAGCTGACAAGCAGGTGTTCTTATCTCAAACTTGATCGATCCTCACGAGGAAGTTGTTGTTGGACAGCTGCACATGTGGACATGCGGCCTGGAGGAGCCGTGGACTGTGGGGTTCATCGACGACTGATCCTCTGCTGCCCTAGATACTGAATCATAATCATGTGACAGCAGCAGAGTAGAAACAAGATCATAGATAAAAGTTCGGAGGTGTAAAAAAAGTAATGATAAAAGCAGAAAAGACAAATAACATTGAGAGATTTTATCAGCAGAGGCTATGAGATAAGAGGGAACTGAGACAGGCCCGTGTTAAACACTGTACTGTCAGGTTAAAGGTCAACATGCCTAACACACCCTGACTGAGTCATCCGCTCTCTGGGCCAAGTCAAACCCACTGTAGAGTACAGTTTGTACTGTATTTGTTTTCACATGTGAGCTGAGGCCAGCTTTGTTCTGCGACATTAGAAAAACTGGACCTCACGGGTTCCTGAGCTGTGTCGTCAGATATTCTGACACATTTTACACACAAGTCCATTTGTGCTGAGTTTGCTTCCTCAGAACACGTTTCCATGGACACCCCTAAGCTTCTACCCCCCCCTCCCACAGACAAAATACCCTCAGGAGTTAAATCTGTTGAATTCAGAGAATGTTACAGATACATTCTGTTGTTTTCTGTCTGTCTTAAAAGAGACAAACTCAAAGTCTCTCTCTCTCTCTGGGACCCTGAGGAACATCTGGACCTCCTCGGGGACATGCCAGCGTTGCTATGGACCTTCCTCAAGCAGAAGAACTTCTCATATTTCACCTCACTGATCCCTGCGCTGTTCTCTAGTCATTTTATAATGAAAAGCTTGTCTCCAGTTCCACAGAATCACGGCCGATCACAGCGGAGTCTCGGCCGACAGGGGGCGTCCCAGTCCGCGCGTTCAGGCTCCCAAACTCCCCCGCAGCCCCAGATGGACCGTGTTCCTGTCACCCCCGCAGATCTCTGCGTGACTGTGCGTGTCTCGGATTGTTCATGTAGAACCTCAGAAACAAAGTAAAGGAGTCAAATCCAAAATGTTTCCTGCAGGATTTCTCTCCTGCCACAGCTTCTTTTAGCGTTTCATCACCTGCATTACAGGGTCGCGTCCCCTCACACACACACACACACACACACACAGACACACAGACACACACACACAGACACAGACACAGACACACAGACACAGACACAGACACACACACACACACACACACACACACACACACACAGACACGCACACACAGACACGCACACACTGATCTTCACCAGCATAATGACCATTCCTCTGAAGCTCGACGCGCGTCGGGAACCTGTTGCACACATATAGGTTGAGAATTGAGTTTTGTGGGTTTAGTCCAGTTGTGGACCGGTTCGTGTCCCGTGTTCGTGTCTCTATAATCTCTGCGTCGTGTCCAGCGAAAGCAGCGAGATTAACACAGAGTCTAATTAACATTGTAATCTAGTCTGTGCGCAGCGATAGTGGGTTAAGTCCTGTGTGTGTGTGTGTTCCCGCCCCCTGCCTCCTGCTATAAAGCTGCAGTTTGACACTTCAGACTTTACTGAGCAGGAGGACTCACACCGACACCCAGCAGCTCTGCTCCGGATCACAACCTGTTACCTTCGCATCGAACCTCCGCGCGCGCTTCACTGCATGCCCCCCACCCCCCTGAGCTGAGGACCAGACACAGGACGTTCTTCTCTAAACTGGATTCCCGGAGCCCCTCGCCATGCTTGCCCGGGTTTAGATTCTCCATGGAGCTCTCGAACTTATACGAGGTGGCGCCCCGGCCCCTGATGAGCAGCTTGAACCACGGTCAGCAGCCCCCCTCCGGCTACAGAGACCCGGCAGACCTCGGCGGTGAGATCGGAGACAACGAGACCTCCATCGACCTGAGCGCCTACATCGACCCGTCGGCGTTCAACGACGACTTCCTGGCCGATCTGTTCCACCACAGCTCCCGGCAGGACAAGCTCAAGATGATGAACGGAGAGTACGACTCGGTTCCGTGCGTCCCGGGCCCCCAGCAGATCTACATGTCCAACTACATGGAGTCAAAGCTGGAGCCGCTCTACGAGCACCACCCGCAGCGCATCCGGCCGGTGGCTATCAAGCAGGAGCCCCGGGACGACGAGGACATGAACTCGGGCGTGCCCCCCACCTACCACCTCCCGCACTCGCATTCCCAGCAGTACTCCCAGCATTCCCAGCATTCCCAGCAGCAGCAGCAGCAGCAGCAGCAGATGCCGCACCTCCAGTACCAGATTGCGCACTGCGCGCAGACCACCATGCACCTCCAGCCGGGTCACCCCACCCCTCCGCCGACCCCGGTGCCCAGCCCGCACCAGCACCACCACCCGCAGCAGGGCGGCGCGAAGCTGCTGGACCAGCAGCGGGGTGGCGGGAAACATAAGAAGTACGTGGACAAGAGCAGCCCGGAGTACCGACTGAGGCGCGAGCGCAACAACGTGGCCGTGCGCAAAAGCAGGGACAAGGCCAAGATGCGCAACATGGAGACGCAGCAGAAGGTGGTGGAGCTGACCACCGACAACGAGCGGCTGAGGCGGAGGGTGGAGCACCTGACCCGGGAACTGGACACGTTACGGGGCATCTTCAGACAGCTGCCCGATGGATCCTTCAAACCCATGGGCAGCTGAGAGACTACTGAGCCGGACCGGAACCAGAGTGGAACCACGCTAGTGTTCCGCTGGATATACGCCCACAAACGGTTCTATGTGGACTGAGCTGTTGTGTCCACGTGTCTGAACGTAAAACAGTTTTTTCTCTGTGTGTCCAGCTGTCACCAGGACTCTGAGGACACAAACTGTCTCCTGGTCTCCTTCAGGCGCTGCGCTGGGAGAAAACCAGACTTGTATGGACTCAGTCAAAAACTGTTCTCTGCAGCGTTCGTGTGCCTTTAGAAACGTTTGTGCTGAAGCCAATAAGCTCGTCGTGCCGTGTGTCTCGTGCCTTGTTCCTGTACAGACTGTGTCCCTGTGCCACCACACACTCATCTCACACAGAGCAGCTAAGGTTGGGCAGGTGGTGACACGGCGTCGTGCATGTTCCTCCTTTATTATCGTGTGTTTTATACTAGTTCCAGGATCATAGCCTTCCTGTTTATAGAGTGTTTGTTTTCTCGTGTGTGTGTGTGTGTGTGTGTGTGTGTGTGTGTGTGTGTGTGTGTGTGTGTGTGTGTGTGTGTGTGTGTGTGTGTGTCTCCACATCCGTGATGAGTACAGTAATAATCACTATATCATGATGAGTCCACCTGTGATCAGCAGAGTTGAAGCATCTTTCCTTCTCAGTTCATAAAGCAGCTGTTGTTGTGGAGACACAAGGTTTTTCATGCCAAAGTGCAAAGACTGGAATCGAACCTGTGGCACCTGCTCCCTCGCGTCGCCGCCGTCCTGTGAAAACCCAGAAGCTCTGAAGCTGCTGCGGGTTTTCACAGGACGGCGAGGGCGGGAGCGACACACGTGCTGGTACTGATCCGAGCAGCGAAGAGAGAAACAAATGTGTATTTATGTGCTGTTGTTGAAAAAATGAAATGTGAAAAGGGTTTCTATGCAGAGTGTCCTCTTCCTGTTCACCGCTGTTCAATCATCACACACACTCGGTGCCTTCTGATCCTCTGAGATGACCTTTGACCTCTGGCTGATGATGACGGTGTCAGTGAGGCGGGAGGATGCACTTTTTTACAAACTGATGTTTGTCTCAACGTCTCATTTGTAAAATAAGCCTCTATATAAATATATATATATATAAATAAATATATATATATAATATCAAAAATCTGAACTATACTAATAAAAGAGCTCGTTCTATCTCCGTGTGCTGTGGCTTTGATCTTTTCTGTTCACTGTCTGAACCTCTGACACACGACACCTGACCCGAGGCCCTGGACGACTCGCTCAACCCAGAGAGGTTCTGTTAATAACCTGAGCATCATCACCTGTTATTGGGTCAGAACCCAGCAGCACAGTCTCCTCCATGTAATCTGACCCCAGGTCCTTACACACAAAATACACAATAACCCAACGCGTGTGTGTTTCTCTGGCTCCAGAACATTTAGCAGCTGCAGAGTCAGTGAGATGATCCAGTCTGTGTTACTCTGAGGTGATGCTGCAACACACACACACACACACACACACACACACACACACACACGTCGGTGTGGGATGAGCTGCAGCAGCACGTTGTGTAACTTTTCTCCTGGTGATTTCTCAGGCCCGCTGGTTCCTGAGCTGCTGCTCGGTGATGAACCGTGAAGGTTCCTGCATCGTCAGTTCAGTCACCGATCATCTCTACATGAACCTGACTGTTCGATCACACACTCGTCAGTAACAATCAGACGACGCATGAAAACAGGAGACAGGAGACAATCCTGATTTAAAAAGTGCTTTTAGGTAACATAGGTCAAATATTAGTTCAGTGACCCCAGAGCGGGAACTGATCCAGATCAGCTTCGTTAGAGAGAAGCGTCTTTCAGGAGACAGGCTGTGGAACCAGTTGGACCGGCCAGAACATTCTGAGGGAACATCAGCTGATTAGTGAAACAGGTGAAACGCACTGATGATGGAGACGTGAGACATCAGAGAGAGAGAGTCTGGGGCATCTGCCGCCTGATGCTCATGACGCATGGGACGGATCAGGGAGCGGGTCTCTGTGTCCCTTTGTCTCCGTCTCTGTGTCCCTCTGTCGTCGTCTCTGTGTCCCTCCGTCTCTGTCCCTCTGTCTCCCTATCTCGTTGTTTCTCTGTCCCTCTGTCTCTCCTTCCCTCGCTCTCTCTGTCTCTCTGTCCTTCTGGCTCTTCCTCACTAACTCCCTCCCTCCGTCTCTCTGTCTTTCCCTCCCTAACTCCCTCTGTCTTTCTGTCCCTCTGTCTCTCCCTCCCTCCCTCCCTTGCTCCCTCTGTCCCTTTGTCTCTCCCTCCCTCTGTCCCCCTGTCTCTCCCTCCCTCTATCCCTCTGTCTCTCCCTCCCTAACTCCCTCTGTCTCTCTGTCCCTCTGTCCCTCTGTCTCTCTGTCTCTGTGATGATGGTAGCTGAGCTGACAATCCTCTGACATGTTGTGGTTTTGGCAGGATGTGTGGTGAAGACACACAGGTCTTTTATTCAGCTATTGGACGAGTGGCTGGAGACTTTCCAGCGGATGGAAGACATTAGCCTGGTGAGTCCAGGACAGGTTGGCCTGACATCAGTCTTAATAATCCGAGGAGCTGGTTTTCATTTCAGCTTCACTGCTGACAAACCACTGTCATGTTTCACATGTAATCAACGTTTTCTCTGAGGTCTGGAGGAACTGGTCCAGTTGTCCACTTCAGAAATCACGTCACGCTGATGTCACGGTGTCAAACTGGTCACATCTCATGTTCTGAAAGAATCCAGTGGTTCTGCTGCCTGCTGATGATTAACAGGATCTGAATCTGTCAGATGTGCAGACTCTGTGGAGGGGAATGTGGGTCCAGACTGAAATATCTCCACCACTGGGAGGAAATTATGGTGTTTGTAAATGAGCTGTAGGATCCTGATCAGATTTCCTCTGAGCTGGAATTTATTCACTCTTTTAACTCCGGTTTCATTGTTGGTGCCAACGTCACTGGACCGCCTGAGCTCAGGGCGTCTGCACCCTGTGCGCTCGCTGACGGCGCTCTGGGACTCGTGTTCTGTGCGTGTCTGCAGACGCAGGAGAACATGTGGTTATTTTCAGATGCTGTGTGTTTGCAGACTCAAAGTGCTTCAGTTTCATTGACATGTTGTGTAGAGAGTGTGTCAGCAGCTCTGTCTTTCTATCTGCTCTATTTGACTAGCCACTTTTTCTGTTTGACCGTGTTTAAAGATTAACCAGCTCTGTTCATTGACTGAGCAGCACTTTAGGTCGGGAGGTGCTCCGACTGTTTGTTCTCTGATACCAAGGAGACTCAGCTGCTGCAGGTCCACATGGACTGAAAGGAGCCTTTGACGGGTCCATGGACTCATGTCCTGGACTATGAAACAAAAAAGGTTTGTAGCTTCCAAACATGTTCTTTACCATCACAAGTTCAGGGCTCTTAGTTTGTAGTAATTTACAGAACCTGATGGTGATTACTGGAGTCTTCTCCCCGTAAGTCGCTTTGGATAAAAGCGTCTGACAAATAAAGTAGAGAAGAAGAAGAAGAAGAACAATCCATTTATTGTCATTGATAAATTTTACAACGAAATTTCTTCTCTGCATTTGACCCGTTCCCCCTTGGGGGGAGCAGTGAGCAGCCACAGGAGGCGCTCGGGGAGCTAGCGCTGGGTGTCTCGCTCAGGGACACACCTGGTATGAGGGTTGGTGACTCAGCAGGGAATCAAACCTGGGATTCCTGCTTTCCAGCCCTCTGCCTTAACCACTCTGCTACAAGGCCGCCTAAGTAGAGTAGAGTAGAGTAGAGTAGAGTAAGCCCCTCCCTCGTAGATTTGTCCTCATCGACAAATATAGAAAGTATAATTATAGGTATAAGTAGTATAAGTGTAATTATCACTGA
The DNA here is from genome assembly GCA_032270685.1 of Microctenopoma stevenorrisi. Classification (NCBI taxonomy): domain Eukaryota; kingdom Metazoa; phylum Chordata; class Actinopteri; order Anabantiformes; family Anabantidae; genus Microctenopoma; species Microctenopoma stevenorrisi. Next base: position 321,499 of record JAUMTR010000017.1, read on the forward strand.
GTAGAAATACTTAATACTCAAATACTCAAGTACAAATAAAGTAAAAAAGCTGAGATGGAGGGACGGAGGGACGGAGGGACAGAGAGACAGAGGGACGGAGGGACAGAGGGACAGCCTGACAGAGGGACAGAGAGACAGAGGGACAGAGGGACAGCCTGACAGAAAGACAGAGAGACAGAGGGATGGAGGGACAGAGGGACGGAGGGATGGAGGGACAGAGGGACAGCCTGACAGAGGGACGGAGAGATGGAGGGATGGAGGGATAGAGGGACAGAGAGACGGTGGGATGGAGAGACAGAGGGACAGAGAGACGGAGGGACAGAGAGACAGAGGGACAGAGAGACGGAGGGATGGAGGGACAGGGATAGAGGGATGGACAGAGGGATAAAGGGATGGAGGGACAGAGGGACAGAGAGACAGAGGGACAGAGGGACAGAGAGACGGAGGGATGGAGGGACAGAGGGACAGAGGGACAGAATGTAGGTTTCTTCAGTTTGAACCTGAGTCTCAGGAATCAAAGCGTCTTCAGAACAGAAGACAAACGCTCGTCAGCCCGTCTGTGATTTGGAGCCAGAACCGAGCAACTTAATCCTCTGATACCACAATTATTTGCAATTTATTGTGGGAGGAACAAAGAGAGGAAATTTGTCTCTCTGTTCAAACAGCGGTTGGCATTTACTGGCTCAGTGTGACGCTATGCATGACATTGGGGGGGGGGGGGGGTGATAGGAAAAGAGTTGTCAGCTACAGTCTTGGTGGAGATTTATTTAACTGCACCCCCCCCACAGAGAGACTCAGCTGATTTCTGTTGATGTTGTGTCTCCACTCTGCAGCTCCACCTGATCATCGCCTCTCATCAGGACCTGGGTGAAGGTTTCAAAGACTGAGGCTCTGGTGTTTACGGCCGAGGCGCTGACCCGATAACTCTCTTCATGTTACTGACATGAAGCTGCTGCTGCAGGTTAACACGCGTGTTCCTGAGGCGTCCAGCAGACCACCTGAAACAGAGCGACTCCACCCGCAGCTGCTGTCAGACCGCTCAGTGAGGGAGGAGCCGCTGGGAGAGGAGCTGCTGCAGGGACCAAGCGCTGCTCCGCCCGTGCGCTGTGACTGAGGCTCTGATGAAAATCTGTTTCATTTCTTAATTCTGCTTCTTTTGTTCTGCAGCTTTTCCTCAGACTCCGCTGGAACGTGCTTGGTGCGTTTCCAGAGCAAACAGCGCAGAACGGGTGAATGAATGCTCAGTATGTGAGCGCTGAATCTGATAACGTTGCTGCTGCTCGCTGCGTTTCTGCAGCGTTAATCATTCACAGCGTTATTACCAGCGCCTGGCTCTCGCTGCGGCTCCCTGAGTGCTCAGCTGGCTGCACGCCTCATTTCTGCTCCTGCGAGGCCTCTGGCAGGAAAAGCATCCAGAGAGCTCCAGCTCCGACACAGGAATGTGTGGGAAGATCAGCTCAGGCCTTGTGTTCGGGACCAGACTCTGCAGCAGGTCCTGCTTCACGCGGACTCTGAATACTCCAGAATCCTCATTGATTCTCAGGCCGCCATGTGAGAGGGTCCAAAGCTTACAGAGTTCGGGAATGAGAGATAAGAGAGAGGCTGTCATGTAGGTCAACCCGGAGGAGAAGAGGAGACTATGTGCTCCTCGTGTGCTCCTGCTGGACTCTCACCTTCTTGTCCTCTCCTGACATCACGCACAGGAACGCGCTCACCCCCCCCCCTCTGGGTTTCTCTAAAGTAACAGAGCAGCATTGCTCCACACAAATGAGGAACTTTGACTTTATCACAGAGCAGCGTGGTGTCTTGACAACCCCCCAGCATGCACTGGGGCTGACAGGTCACTGTGGTAGACGGGCCGTGAGTAAGCAGTAAAACCAAAAACACAGTTCCCAAGAAGAGACAGAGGAAGGAGTGAGACAAAGAAGTCTGAATGTTGGTGTTTGTGGTTTAAAGAAGCTCAGCTCGTGTTGTGTTCACTGTCCGTCAGACAAATCACAATTACAAACTCTCACCACAGGTCTGTAAATATTTTTCATTGTCACAGTTGAACAGCTCGGACACCCTGAGGCTCCTTCACACTGTCCAGAGTCCTGCAGGTTGCAGAGCGGCTGACCCATCAGAGTCTGCTGTTCGGGTGTTAGACTGTGCACTATGCACCTGTGAATGTCAGTTTATCACTGAGCTGCTGCGAGAGCTTCAGGTCCAGGATCTGATCTGCACACACATTATTCTGCAGGAGCGTTCTTTCATGTTTCTGCTGAAACAGGACGTTTGTGACAAGGGGACATCATACATTGAGACCTAGATGTCCCTTCACTGGTTCCATCGTGTTAAAGAAACGAGTGTCTGCAGGTTCAGCTCACGAGTTTCAGGTTTCTGCTCGTATGATCAGAGCCAGCCAGGAGGTTGAGGAGGTTTGGCAGCTCTACTTCCTGCTAAAGATCCTGAGGGTCTGGGACAAATGCTGTCTGGTTCTGGTTCCTGAGGGCGCTGAGGACCCAGGCCACTTCCTGCATCTGTGGAGACTGAGAATCCTTGGTTGACGCCTTAACACTGCAAGTTAAAACTGCAGTGTCTGTGATCAAAGTTAAGCCAAGCTAAGCTAAGCTAACTGGTTCCACACTAAGCATTTCACATGAGATGCTCAACTCTGTCTACATCAGTTCTTCAATTCACTTTACTTTACTTTACTTTACTTGGCAGACGCTTTTATCCAAAGCGACTTACAGGGAGCTAGCGCTGGGTGTCTGGCTCAGGGACACACCTGGTAGGGGATGGACTAGGAGTCAGACGGGGTTTCGAACCTGTGACCTGCATCCCAGTCTGACGCTGAACGCATTGAGCTACCAGGCCAGTTTTAGATCATTTCTCTTCTTCTTCTGTGGTTTGGGACCGAGCTGCAGTGGTTTTCCGTGCACTGTGGCGCTCGTGTCAGTGGCCTTCAAACTTAAAGACGAGCGGTAAAAAAACACCTGAAAAGCTGTACTTCTGTTTCCCTTCTGCTGCTTCCTCCAGCGCGGAGCTGCTGTGCTGCCAGACGTGGGTCGAGCAGAACCACACAGCAGAGACACATGTCCAAAAACTGTCCATAAAAATTTCTCCCAACCCGTTTCAGAGAAATGCACCATGGGAGTTGCAGTTAGCTGTCCTAAGGCTTCATGTAGCTGTCATTTTAAAGAGTTTCCTGGTTTCTCCATCTGAGGGTCGGCAGGAGGGGGAGTCGTCTGCTTTAGCTGCCTGATAAGGGGCAGTGGGAGGCAGCGGTGGGAGCAGAAGAGCCGGCTCCAACGCCTCCTTGCCCCCCTGCTGACTGGGTGGGTCGGCTCTGGTACCCGGTTTATGTTTTATGTAGCTCGTGTTGCTGCTGAGTCCAGTCAGTTATTCTCACAGCGACACCGATGATCAGAATCGGACTTTCACATTCGTGTCCCTCAGCAGCACGGGCTGAGCAGGAACTCTTTACTCATGTTCAGTCTGTTTGTGCTCCCTGTTCTTCTCACGTCTGAAGCTGAGCTGTGGAGGAATTCTGTCAGCGCTCCGTGCCGGTTTGGAAACGAACCGACAGCTCCAGCGCGTCTGTTAAACTCACAGAAAACTAGTTGGTGCTTACAGTAAACACTGATAAGATAAACCCTCCAGGAAAATTCCTGCGTTTCATTTTTGAGGCGTGTACAGTTGAAACCAGCACGCTCTCACATTCCTGTGCTCCAGAACACACTCCAAGAAATCCCTGTTCACCTCGGTCTGCAGGTGACCGCTGACCCAGCGCTGACCTCTGGACCTGTCAAATGGATCCCCGTATACTTTCTGTCCTGACCGTCCAGTTGCTGACAGGTTGACGGGTGTGAAGACGTGGAGATTTGACTGAAAAGCAGTTCTCAAATCACATTTCCAATCTTCTTCCACCTTTACTTTACTTTGCTTTGCTTGGCAGACGCTTTTATCCAGAGCGACTTACAAGGAGCTAGCGCTGTGTGTCTGACTCAGGGACACACCTGGTGGATTAGGAGTCAGACGGGGTCTCGAACCTGCAACCTTCTGACCTTCTGCACCCCAGTCTGACGCCCATTGAGCTACCAGGCCACACCTGAGGAATATTTCTAAGATTCAAAACATCCTGTCTCACAGTGAAGCTGAGAAACTAGGTTATGCATTTTAGCCTCAGTTAATCCAGAATGCTGCAGCCAGAGTTCTGACTGGACTTAATAAGAGAGATCATATTACTCCTACATTAGCTTC
>JAUMTR010000017.1:378365-405404 GCA_032270685.1 Microctenopoma stevenorrisi
GGCGCCGTTTCTGGTGAGGGGCCGTCGACAGAGGGCGCCGTTTCTGGTGTCTGGTGAGGGGCCGTCGACAGAGGGCGCCGTTTCTGGTGAGGGGCCGTCGACAGAGGGCGCCGTTTCTGGTGTCTGGTGAGGGGCCGTCGACAGAGGGCGCCGTTTCTGGTGAGGGGCCGTCGACAGAGGGCGCCGTTTCTGGTGTCTGGTGAGGGGCCGTCGACAGAGGGCGTTGTTTCTGGTGTGGGGCCGTCAACAGAGGGCGCCGTTTCACGTGAGGAAGAAAAAGAAGCAGATAAAATGAATTTAGAAAAACATTTACCTTTAAAGCGATCTTTCACAGAGCGTGAGTACTGTGTATGATCCGCACAGGAAAAGATTCTGAGCAGCTGGACGATTCCCGACTAACTGTCCTGAGACCAGTGTCACATTCTGTAACAGCGATTCCTGAGCCGTGTGATGCCTGATAATTATCCTTTGGTTCATACTTGTGGAGACATGTGGTTAAAGTGCAGCTGAAAATAATTTACCTCAATTCTAGATTCAGAGTTTATGAAATAAATCACCTGTGATCTCTCCCTCATGACACGACAGTAGACGATAAGAGGAGGCGAGGAGAAGCCCCCAGAGACACTGACCCAGAGAGACTCTAAGCGATGCAACGTTTGAGTCACTGCTGCTGACACAAACACCGTCACGGTCCAGTGAACATCTGAAGTCATTAAAACCTTTAATAATAAAATGTTTGTTGGCGGTTTCTGGAACAGGAGGAGGAGCTGAGGGACAGATGGTGCTGCCTCCGATGAATGCAGGCTTGCTGAAGGTGCTTTGTGACGTTCAGGCGTCTGCATCACGCCGCTGACGTGGGCCATTGTTTCCACGCAGACAGAAGCCTTTAAAGCTGCTGGAACGGTTGAAAGCTCTGCTTATATAACTGGGACTGTTATTGTGCAGCGGTGACGAACGGCACGTGGTCCATAAGAGGATTCTGCAAGGGCCGAGCGCGACCCCGCGTGCCTTCTCGCTCCTCCGTCGCCTCTTCTGCTGCTGAACCTGAAAGAGGAAGTCAGAGAAACCACTTCCTGCTTCTTAAGAGTTTGTTTTTGTGCTGATTCACTAGTGCTGCTGCCCTGGACACCAACAGGGACTCTATTCAGTTAGAACTGTGTGTTTTGACTTCACCTCAGTCTCTCACCTCCTCGTCCTCTGGGTCCTTTTGTCCTCTCTCTCTCTCCGTATCTTCCCTCCCTCCACCCTAGAGCTGTAATTCCTGGTGCTACCAACCTGCCCAGGTCCTCGTCGGTTTCTTCTTCCTCTGCACTGTCTCCTCCTCCTCCTTCTAATCCGTGTAAGGTCTTGAACACTGTGACGTGTCATGACGATTTCTGTTTGTGCTGCTGAGATGAGGATGAAGAAGCTGCTCAGAAACACTTGCTGTTCCTCCGTGTCTCGTTCCAGCTGCTCCCTGTCCACCCCGCGGGTTCAACAACCTGCAGTTTAACAGTTTCACACTGAGGGATTAGGCCATCAGGTCTCTGTCTGTCCTGCCCGTTCACTTCCTGTTGTGTTGGACTGTCAGGAGTCTCCATCAGCTCGAGGTCGTCGGCCCCATTTCAACATGAAACATCTTCCCATCTGTACCTCCTTTACTCCTTTCCTTCCCCTCATATCTCCTTTTCCTTCCCCTGTTTCTCTCCAAGCTTCTTGTTTCTTCTACTGCCTCCTCGTTGTTAAACTGCCACCTCTGTTACTGCAGCTCTTTTGTCCTTCACTACGTCTCTGTGTCCTCCGTTAACTCCCTAACCAGCCGACAGTAACGTTTACGTTTTAAGGTGCAGGTTTGATCTCAGTTACCTGAAGCACTTCGTGCTCTGTGATTGGCTGGATGATGAGGTATATCTCAGTCTGTCGTGCTGTGTTGAAACTTATCTGTGAAGATAAAACCACATCAACGGGTCATTTTGACCTCGGCCATCGATCACAGAGTGGAACCGACCTCAGTGGATTCAGACACAGATTGAGGTGTTTCTTTAGGCCACTGCAGCGAAAATACTTTTTCTACGATTATTTCTAATCTAGTCATGACGTGAGAAGATAAGATAATATGATCCTTGATAGAGTAGATACTTCTTACATATGTAAATAGGTATTTTATCATAATCCAATAATTAACAGTATCTGACGGGCGGCTGGGGCGAACCCAAATAACTGTTCAGTGAACTGTGATAGTTAATCATAAGCATCAGTTGTTTTCACAATAATCTCTGATGATTAGTTGTCTCTGATATTCATCACTAATCTGTAATTGTCTCCAACAATTCTTTTTCTGTGACCTGAAACAGCAGTCGCTCTCTCTCCCACTGCTCCCGCACTGATGGACGCTGGTTCTCAGGTGCACAGACTGTGTGGATTTACATTCCTGCAGTGGCGTGTACGTTCTCCCATACGAAGGCACTCTAACGTAAAGCAGCCTGATCTGTGATAATCCCCTGCACCATCTTAATCTCCTGTAAAAGTGAGGGGAACGAGCATGTGATTGCAGCGGCTGACAGAAACCCACAGTGGGCTGTTTGTTCAGGTGACATGTTTACAGCTCCAGTCCCACCGTATGACTGCTGAGGTCAGCTTAGAGCTCAAACACACTCAGTGATTTCCATGATAAACCTACCTTAACCTGGACTCAGGGGCCTGGGTCATGCAGGGGTCAACTGGTTTGGTGTGTGAGACGGTAACTGGTTCTGTTTCAGTTCCAAACCTTTTACCTGCAGTGAGGTCAGAGGTGAAACACAGACTGAAGCAGGTGTCACAGTCGGTGGTGTGTCTCTGAGATTATCATCCCTCTTTGGTTACCAAACTTACCCTTTTAGCAGGTCCAAAAGTGCCCTAAACATTCTCCAGTGAAACCAAATACTTGGCACATATGTACACTTTGGGTTAAACTTCCACCTCCCAACTACGGGGAATTTGTCCAACATTTTGTGCAGCCATAATTTTATTGCTGTTTACTTTTGCCAAGTCAAATGTAATATTCAGTTGTACTGCGACTTCTCTGCTGCAGCGCGTCTCCCTCAGAGGTTGTGTTGACCTGTTGGACCAACACTGGCTGTTCTGAGATCAGATAAACACTCTGTACTGCTGTGTTAATCCCAGCAGAGAAATCACTGCAGAACAGCCTGAACCCTCCAGAAAGTCTCCACCTCTCTTTATTTCAGCTGCACAGCACTTTTTACATTATTATATTTCTCCCAGAGAGACTGAGAGTGAGGACGGCAGCTGAGGGATCTGATCATTAATTGGAGGTCAAAAGCACAGCATGTATGTTTGTGTGTTGTCAGTGCAGCAGAGTTAGACGAGCCCACGTATGACCAAAGCAAAGGCAGACGTTGATAGCGGAGCTAGAGAAGGAGGATGAGGTGGATGAATGGTTAGGGTTAGGTCACTGAACACAGGATGCTTAATTAAGGTTTTTTTAAATCACATCAACTAATTTTTATTCTATGTCAGAACAGAACTTTATTGGACGACTCACAAACTCATGGAGTTTTTTTCTGGTCATCTGAAACAAACCTGAACTTTTCACAGTGTTTTATTAAAAGAACGACATTTATTAAGTCGCTCAGCCAGATATTTGTAACAAAGACTGTCTGTCTCAGCAGTACATTAGCTTCAGAGTATAAATCAGACGTAGCTTGTGAGGGAGCTCTGTAGAAGGTTTACAGCTACATAAAACATGTCAACACCAAACGTATTCATAGAAAGGGGACCAAGAACAGAGCCCTGGGGTTCTCCATTAACTTCACTGGATGGGTATTTGCTATATATTTGTAACATTCATTCTGTCACCTGTCAGGTGCATGAAGATCAGACTGTTTACACGTCCACGTTCAGTCTGTCAACAGATTGTTCATTTAGTGAACTAATAATTTTTTTAACGCTGTTCAAGCGAGTACAACAAACAGGCTCTTTGCGCTGTAGCTGTTGGCCCGGGTTCATGTCCAGTAGTGCAAAACGTGTCTGTGTACGCAGACCAAATTATAATATAAAGACAGAGGGAAAGGGGTAAATATTAGCGTTAAGGCCGTTTAAACAGAGACAGTTAACGTTCACATTTACAACAAAGTACTGCTTGTACATATATGGATGATCTGTTGGAATATTCCTCGAGATATCTGGAGAATTTGAAACTAATTCTATTCTCTTTTCTTTTGTTTTCTTTGTCACTGTGCTGTCAGGCATTTGTTTTTGTCCCGGGTTTCATATCCTGGAAGAAATTCAAGTGCAAATTAATTTTCTCAGCCGCTGCAAATAAAGACTGTGATATGTAACGGGACAGGAGGACAAATCCACATCATAGAGTGTCTCTAGTCCACAGTCAACGTTTAGGACAGTCAAAGTAAGTTGCAGTTTACTCATGTTCTGTACTTTAGTACATTATTCATACTGCGTTTGGTATTTTGGTCTGTTTTGATAAAAATCCTATTACTAAACTCTGAATGCAGTGGGTGTAGCAGAGTATTTCGTACTGTTGTACTTGTACACGAGTTCTCCCTCTATCACTGTCTTGTCCAAAAGTCCGGCTGTTTCGAACTGAAATGAAACCTCCCTCTCCAGCTGCTTTCTACACTTTAAGGCAGTTGAGGATTTTGGCCGACTGACGGCTGCCGACAGCAGGACAAACAACTCAAATATCAGATGTGTTATGAACTGGAGGAGATAGAAAGAAAAAACACTCCCTCATTGTTTCTTCAACCCACACAAGAAGCAAACTGGAGCCAGACGTGTCCACATAAACAGCTCAGCTTTTCTAACTGCAGGACAGAGAAGTCAGGTGAAAACAGGATCGAATCCTCAAACCAGCAGGAGCTGACGTTAACATTACAAACGCAGATGATCAACTAGCAGTAGTAGTAGTAGTACTAATACAAACTGAAGTACGGCGCTGCTCCCCTGGATCTGCAGCCTCCACATCCTGTCTCCATCATCCTCCCCCCTCCCTCTCACTGTCCAGAACTCCTCCAGAATCCCTCCTCTGCCCGTGCAGATCGGAGCTGGCAGCTCCTCTGCTCCAGTTTTTACCCCCACCTTCTGAATTTTTGTTTTCTTCTAGGGGGGCTGATGATGAACAGCCGTGCTGCACTATCTGCTCTGCTGGGAGGGGGCCGAGGGAGGGGGGAGGCTTGTAAGATCTCCACAGAGGAAACTAGAGACGAGGAAACATGTTCACAGCTTCGTGACACGCCCACAAAAACCTCTTTTCACATTTGTCCCGCCACACGTTCTGACTGTGAGAAGTTAAACCTCCGGACGTGGGCGCTTCTCTCCTTTCCTTCTTCCCTTTCATCCCATCCTCCATCCTTTCCTTACCTCCTCATTTACTTCCCTTCCTTTTTTCCTTCTGTCTGTACCTTTCTCTCTCATATTATTCTACATCCTTCCTTCCTTCCCCTCCATCCTGCCAAATAGTGTCTTTCCTTCATCCCCACCTCCTCTTCTTTTCTTTTCTATTTCATCTCTTCTTTTTCTTCTTTCTCGTTTATTCCACATCTTTCTTAATTTTTCTTGTTTCACCCATTTCAGTGCCTGCTCCCTGACATCCTTCCTTCCTCCCTTCCTTTCCTACCTCCTCACCTCCATGCCTTGCCTCCACACACTGACTGAGGGTTGCAGTGTGTTGCCTCATGCAGCAGGCCTGCAGAGGCAGATCAGAAGCAGCACTTAATGCTTTAGTCATGAGTTTCTGAGCAGCAGCCTGAACGTTGGTCTCTTTAATATTTCAGACGGCTCTGCATGATGGCATCATGATGACATTTAGAGCTCAGGCGGTGTAACTCTGCTCCAACACGACCCGAGGACAGAACCGGCAGGAGAAGACGAGCGCTCATCCTTTGCTTCGGCACAGCGTCAGGTTCAGGATAGCAAACTTCACACATGGAGTTTTCCATACAGAGCTGAAGGTGGACGGGTTTTCACCGCTCAGGTTAATATCAGCACAGTGGGACTGTAACAAAGTCAGATGTACATTACTGTGTATTATTAACGTATGTATGTAACAAGCACTAATATATGAACCATGTGTTCCTTCTGAAAAAGGTGGAGTTTCATTAATTAACAGCTTTAACATTTTAATAGAACAGTAAAAAGACCTGCAGTCAGCTTGTTAGGTGTTAGGCGTATGTTTCGGCCTGTGATGGACGGGAGACCCGTCCAGGTGTCCCCCACCTCTCGCCCAATGACAGCTGGGACGGCTCCTGTAGGTAACGCACTGATGTTCTGCTGATGCTGGATGACAGCAGACTCACTCTTTTATTCTTTAGGAATGAAAGGTGTGGAGCTTGAGTCCTGCCGCTCTGCGCGACGTCCTCGTCCAGGGTGTGTTGAGGTGAGGTGACTTTTTATTGATCCCCTGAGGGGAAACTCAGGTGCCACGGCAGTGGTTAGAAGCTACAAAAATATTACGTGTCAGCTGCAGCAAATGTCCCAGCATAGACTGTGTGAGAGTTAACTCTGCAGGGTCTCTTCATAAAACACACAATGGAAGTGTGTGTGTGTGAGACAGAGGTGTGGAGTGACGTGTGGTGCCACACCAACACATGGCTAAAGAAAAACTTAAGTACAAGTACTGCAAAGTGAGAACACGAATCAAACTGTTCTGTTTCTGCAGAGTAATCAGTGTCAAAGGAACATTTTCTGACAGACGGGGTTTAAATGTTTGTAGAGTGTGAGCAGACGCTGACACCTCGTGGTCACAGACAGGAAAGAAACTTCAGCACCGATGATGTTTCAGTCAGTTAAAAAGTTATTTATGTTTGTGTAAAAAACAGTGAAGATAGCAACAAACAGAACAACTAAAGCTGCTGATATAGATATGTAGGCTGCAGTGTGTCCCTGACATGACTGGCCCTGGTCCGTCCTGGTTCTGTCCCAGATTACACCACCCTCAGCTGTGTCCAGGTCTAGTTTAAACCCCTGAAGTTTAGCAGCCTGCTCGTGTTACGAAGAGCAGGGAGGGGGCTCTGTGTTTTCTGTGGAGTCGTGGGGGTCTCAGATTTGGATCTTTACGAGGCCTCAGCGTTCTGCTGAGCCAGGAGTTTGGTTTGTGTGGGGCAGCACGAGTTTTTATAGATCACTGGGGGGATGTGAGTGATATCAGGCTCAAAGAAAACATACGACAAACTGTTGTGTGCTTTGGACGAAGCTTCAGCTCCTCAGAGGCTGCAGAGGAAATGACACGGCTCACTAGCATACAAGAAATCCATTAATATAATTATCTGAATACAGTATCAACTGTACTATGTCTAAAACGACCTAGTTCTGACCTGTTCTGTGTTATTATAAATATCTGTGACAATATGAATTTATAACTTTATAATTATAGAACATGTGCTGATAAGACATCTGTTCCATTACAGAGTGTGGTGCTTTTGTTTGTTCAGGTCTCGAGACATCTGTGTGTCAGTGAAGGTAAATGGAAATGATTATGCTGTACATTCAACTTTCAATTAAATAATTCATGTTATTTTATAGAGCTTACTACAGTCTCTTTTATTTAAATCACTCGTTTCTATTGTTGCAGCTGGTGTCCAAAACTGAATCATATGTATAAAACAACTGATAAGGTGTTAAAAAAGAGGAAATGTAATAGAGACCAAAAAACTCAGATATTTTTACATTTTAACTTCCCATTAAGTCAGATAGTAGAAAAAAGGTCGCTGGGTGCACATGTAGTCACCTGTAAAAACGGGTAAATGTGTTTTTGGGTGAACTGTACCTTTACCTGTGTTATACGTGTTGTTACCACGGGGTGTCGCTGTTTCACTGAGATAGCACGCGCCATCCGTTGCTGCGTTTGGCCTTCTGCGGTTACCGTAGTTGTAGTGAAAACATGGCGTCGGACAGTGACAGCGACCAGGATTTTGTGAACTACGGGACTCCTTTGGAGCCTCTGGAAGAAGGTGGGCTTAATTTAAACACTTAAATAATCGCGTCGTTGGCGCTTTGACTTTTGTTGGACTGTTTAATGTAGAAGAGAAGAGCCGCGCTGTTTGCAGGGGTCAGTATAGGATGCTAAGCTAACGAACGGCTCACAGTTGCTGGACTAGCTCCTGGTTTCTGCTCCAGACTCCTTTGTAAAAGTCGTGTATTTATTTAGTCGTGGACACCAGCTGAAAATATGCAGCAGTAGATTTGTCATTAATACCCTTTAAGAATTGCTATTGTTCATTTGTGCATTCAGCTAAAAAATGATTTTTCTGTCCAAACGCGTTTGTGCTTTGCCCCTTACGGTGAAAGTAATGGTCACGGGTCCCGATGAATCTGTACATTTGTCTGAGCCTGTGAGCAAGTGAAAAGAACAAAACTTCTCATAACAGTGTGATGATGTTAGAGGTAACTTCACACAGACTTTGATGGGCTTCGTTGAATGTGGCAGAACGTGTTGATGAATGAATGTTCTGTTGTCCTGTGTGCAGACGAACCGTTGAAGAAGCCTGTCCCGCTTCACGAGCAGACGGTGAAGGACGAGAAGGGACGGTACAAGAGGTTCCATGGCGCGTTCACCGGGGGGTTTTCAGCCGGTTACTTCAACACTGTCGGCTCCAAAGAAGGTGGGTGATCATCGAAGCAAAGTCTGAGTTTTATTGGCTGAGGAGTGCAAAATGTGCAGAACTGGCAGTACGTCACCAGGGAAGGACCCGAGCATCTGGACGTGTCTCCTGGTTCACACAGAACTAGCTCAGGTCCTGTAGAGTCTGGATCTCTACAGGACGGTGTTTTTGTTCTTTCAAACACTAAATGCTGCTTTGTCTTTTAGGCTGGACCCCGTCGACCTTTGTGTCGTCACGGCAACAAAAAGCAGAGAAACATAATGCCAGACCCGAGGACTTCATGGATGAAGAGGTGATGAGATTATATATATATATATATATATATGAGAGAGAGAGAGACTGAGTCTGTGTGTAGCAACTGTGTAAGTAAATGTTTTTTTCTGTGTGTCAGGACTTTGACGAGCACGGCATCGCTCCTAGAGAGATCACCACCAGTCAGGAATTCTCGTCCAGCCTCAGAGATGAGACCCGGGACAAAGCGAGAGCCATCAACGCTCAGGCAGCGCTGATTCCTGGAGACACGCTGCTGGAGGAGCTGATTGCGCCGGCCAGGTAGGTGCTCGCTGTGAACCAGGAGCCGCATTCATCCCACTGAATCAGAGTAAGCCTGCGCTGAGGTGCGTTGGTTTCGTTTGTCAGGTCGTCCATCGGGGTGGAGCTGCTGAGGAAGATGGGCTGGAGAGAAGGTCAAGGTGTCGGGCCGCGCGTGAAGAGGAAAGCGCACAGACAGCAGACTGGTACGTACGAGGTTTCAAACCGCAGGTGAAGAACAATATGAACGGAATCGCTTCAGGCGTCTCCGACACCTGCTGGAAGGTGTCGGAAAGAACTGGTTGGTGTCATGAAACCAGGTTTAATGTGATTTACTTTTTCCTCCCTCCTGACAGATGCTGGAGCCAAAGTTTATGGCTGTGTCCCCCCACGTGAAGGTTCAGAGGAGTCAGAGGTGACAAAAATGGGACAACTACACACACACACACACACACACACACACACACACACACACACACACACACACACAGAGACACTCACACGTCTGAATCAGGAACATTTAACATGACATGAAAACGTCTGTTCATGTTCCTCCTCTCTGTGTTGAGCAGGACGATGGAGACGAGGAGTTCGCTCCAGAGGACGTGACCTTTGCCCCCAAAGATGTGACTCCAGTGGACTTCAGCCCCAAAGTGGGGGTTCAGGGTCTGGGCTACCGCGGTCTAGACCCGAGTCTGGCGCTGTTGGGCCGAGGAGCAGCTGAACACATCGACCTGTTCAGACCCGAGTCTGAGACGAGGAGTCAGCTGTTTGGAGACGCACAGAGAGGATCACGGAGACCAGGAGTAGCCGGACAGGTGGGCTTTGTCATGTGATTTTCACTGAGAGTGACGGTCATTAATCTACTCACTGCTGCTGACCTTTGACCTGCAGGCATTCGGGGTGGGGGCTCTGGAGGACGATGATGAAGACGTGTACCACAGAGATTCCATGTCCAGATACGACACAGTGCTGGGAGGAGAGGAGCCTGGAGACGGACTGTACGGCTGGACGGCTCCGCAGCAGTACACCAAGAAAAGAGGTGACGCCTCCTGGAGACGTGTGACTTTCACTTTCTGTTCTAGATGTTTTAACCACATTCCTTTCTTGTTCACAGATAAAAGCAAAGATGCATCATACCTTGGAAAAATCCTGGAGGGATTCACTCTGGGCCAAAACCCAGCTGAGGAAAAAACCGTGAGCCTCTTTGGAATGTGCTGATTTGTCGCTTTTGGAAAAACCGTCACTAACAGCGTTCTACCCGTCTGTAGATCTTCCCTCCTCCCTGTCTGCCCAAAGATTACAGACCGGTCCGAGGCTTCCGTCCATCAGTGGATGGTTTGAGTCTGTCTGGGGTCAGTCCAGCTCTCGCTGAAGCCCTGAAGACCTCCAGGGGCCATATGGTCAAAGAGGAGCCCCAACAAGGACGTCACCAGCTGGACTCGGGTCAGAGGAGGGTTCTGCTGGGAGAGGACACTCTGCAAGGTGAGAGTCAGCTAGAGATGAGTGGATGAGTTTACTGGGAGTCTCCCTAACCCTGACCCCTAACATCCTCAGGTCCCAGTTCAGTCATGGAGCTGCTCAGGCCAGAGGACAGAGAGCGTCTGCTCAGCCTCCGCAACTCCTCCACCCGAACCAGCACCATGGACTCCCTTAAGACCTCGCAGTCAGCCGGGCCGTCGGCAGGGTTGGAGCCTCAGAGCATTAAGGCCTCCTCTGGCCTCCAGCAGCAGCAGGAGGCTCTGGCAGCATGGAGGGGCGTCCAGACCTCGTCTCAGTCCTTCAGACCGTTTGAGCAGAACCCGAGCAAACAGGCGCGCTACGAGCTGTACCTGAACTCCCTCAGACAGGGACACAAAGGTGGGGGCTCGTTTAATGGTGATGTTTTGTTGTTTGGTGTCTCACGCTCAGTAACGACATGACTTCACACACGTGAGCTGCTGAATTAAAATGAGTCCCCGTCCCCCTCAGACGCCCTGGAGCAGAGTCTGGACCCAGGGATGACAGAGTGGGAGCGCAGCAGAGAGAGGGACGAGTTTGTGCGAGCCTCCATCTTGTACAGACCCAGCTCCTCCTCGCTGTCCACGCGCTTCACCAGAGCCAAACACCAGGAAGACGAAGACACCGTGGAGGTCAGCCAGGACCAGGAGGTAGGACCCACGCTTTAACACGCTCAGGTTTCTGGTTGTGGGACAGATGAGGAGGCAGAGGAGCTGTGCTCACAGAGAGGTCGGTAAACGTGTGGTGTTGTTGTCAGGGCGACGCAGACGACAAACAAGCTGCTGTTAAGATGAAGATGTTTGGGAAACTGACCAGAGAAACGCTGGAGTGGCATCCTGACAAACTGCTCTGCAGGAGGTTCAACGTCCCCGAGCCCTACCCCGGGTACGGCCGTCACTGTCTGTCCATCACATACTCTGAGTGGACAAGGTAGTGCTGAAGTCTGACGGTCTCTCTCACAGGTCCGGGTTCGTGGGTCTGCCCAAGGTGAAGAGAGATAAGTTTTCAATCTTCAACTTCTTGACAGTGACCGAGAGCAGAGAGACGACAGGTAAGCTCCAGGTTTCAGTGCAGCACCGTGAACTCTCCAAACATCCTGAAACATAGACTTGTCTCTCCGGGTCACCTCCTTCCGTCCTCAGCTCCTCCAAAACCTCCAGAGTCGAGCAAGAAGTCTCGGTGGGACGTTTCAGACCAGAAGGACGCAAACAAGCAGAAGGACTCTCTGAGTGAGCTGCTCAGTGCTGCACGAAGCCAAACCTCTGAGACCAAACTGGATCAGACCTCAGTACCTGCCTTACCTTCCCCGACCAGCACCGGCGATCAAACCCCTGACAACAGAACTAAGGTTGAACTGAGATCAAGTCCAGCTCAGTTTCTGGACCCGTAGTGGCCCCTGCAGAAGGTTTTGAAATTATTGCTGTGTCTTCTTTATCCAGACAAAGCCAGTGGATCAGCAGCAGTCGTACGAGAAGAAAGAAGGAGAGGAGGAGGAGGAGGAGGAGAGCCGACCTCCTATGGACCTGTTCAAAGCCATCTTTGCCAGCTCCTCTGATGAGGAGTCTTCGTCTTCATCAGAGGGAGAGAGCAAGGACGAGGAGAACACAAACCGCACAAAGGAGGATGAGAGGAAGGTCGATCCACAACCTGTGAACCTGTTCAACATCCCCTCCACCTCCTCCATCACCTCCTCCACGCCCAGACAGCAGACGGGTAACGCTTTTTCTACTTCAGCACAACACTGTGTTCGTGTTTGATCAACGCACAGCACATTCAGACTCTGCCGTCGACCTTCAGCCTGGACGAACACATCAGGATGTCAAACAAACTGAACCTGACAATGGCGGTGTGCGTGCCTGCGTGTGTGTGTGTGTGTGTGTGTGCGTGTGTTTAGTGCGAGTTGTTAAAGACCACACAGTCACAGAAATCTTATCCTATTTATTTACTCCACGTAAGATCAGAGGGAGGCTGCAGGACGGAGAGTTGATGCAAACTAAAACAGTTTATTCTCCAAAATAGTTTCAGGAACGTGATTATTGACGTGTGGGCGATGTGTGTGTGTGTGTGTGTGTTGCTGACATTTCTCTGCTCTGTTTATGTCAAAGCGCTGGTTTCATCTCAAACCTCGACACAGGAAGGGGAGGAGTTTGGTCCGAAGCTGCCGCCTCCTTCAGCTGCTCTCAGTGAGTCACCAGCAGCAGCTGGTTTTACTCGTCCAGCTCAGAGTCCTGTAAAGTAAAACTGCTAAAACCACTTAGTTTAGTCACGTGTGCAACGTTAATTCACGTGGTTGGAAACCAACATTCTTCGTGTTTATAACAGTGTTTTTCATATTTTCCATTTTAACAGGATGATGCTCCTGTATGAATCTGCATGTGCTATGTAGTCACAGTCTCCTCGTTTTGTTCTGTTCAGTCAGAGGAGACGTCGCCTCCCGCCGCCCCCCCGGGGAGGAGGAGAAACACAGCAAGAGGAGCAAAGAGAAAAAACCTAAGAACAAGAAGCAGCACAAGCACAAGAAAGACAAGAAGGTGGGAGAATGAGGAAAAAGCTGAATCTGTTGGTTCACTGAATATGTTCAGTTAACATGTTAATATGTTTCTGTAGAAGAAGAAACACAAACGCAAAGCGAAGCAGCAGAAGAGAAGGAAGGAGGCGGAAGGAGCAGACGGCTGCTCCGAGAACAGCGACGCCGAAGGAGGACGAGAGTCAACAGACGAGCTGCTCAGAAGGTCAGGTCTCATAAAAACTACATCTGGGGGGAAGTCAGAACTAGAGATGCTCCGATCAGGTTTCACCAATCACCAGTACTCTCTGTCCTCACCTGTCCTCCAGACTGAAGAGCGTCCCATCGCATCAGAGGTGGTGAATGAGCAGGAAGCTCGTCCTCTGTGAGGACGGCCAACCCAGAAAGAATGTTCTTGTTTTAAATAATAAAATGTTGAGCGTTTCCTGTTGGTTTGTTTGCTTTTTATGTACATTTTTAAAGTAACCAGGAAAGAGGAGATTCTCATTCAGTGGTCCGTTAGCTCCACACAGCACTTCCACTAATCTAAAAGTCAGTGTTTCTCCACAAAATGGACATTTAAACATACATGAATAAATTTATACCGTCTATTAAAGTCGTGCTATGTGTAACATGATTGATCAGAACACATCAGCTGCACTTATCAAAGCTTTTCTGCTGCTTTTGTGTTTTTAAATCAGCCTCTCACCACACACACGATACAGATGCCTTTCAGAAAATTGTGACTAGTCAAAAGTCTAAATAAAGATATCTTAATTAACGTCATAATTCATTTAATTAATCTGCAATTTAAATCAGAACAGTCAAAATGTGATGAAAGATATCTCACATCAGAGTCGAAACTAATAATTTTGATATTTTTAGATACTTAAAGTAATGTTACTTTACTTGACAGTGAAAACGGTTTCCTTCGCCCAAAGCTCCTGAAAGCACCACTAAAGGCGCGCGTTTCTATGGTAACAGTGGCAGAGCTCTCTAGCTCACGCTAATGATGGCTAACAGACTTGGTACAAGTTTACTGAAAGGTCCGACAATGGCGTCTAAAACTCTGGACCCGTGGTTGGTGGAGGAGCCTTCAGAAGGAGAAGAGGAGGAAGATGAAGATGAGGACAGAGGAGGTGGAGAGTGGAGTCTGGAGTCTGGAAGCTCAGGTACAACTGGTTAGCCGCTAACGCTAGCCTGCAGGTGCGTTTAGGGACACACGAAAGAAGAAGTGTGTTTTTGTTCAACGTTTCTTTGTGTACAACAGAACTCGAAACTGTTCATTTCATTAGGAATAATTCGGACAAGCCTAAACAATTTCTCTGCACATCTCTATACAAGAAATGCTCATAAACTGTAAATGTAAATAGAAAGCGTTTTCTGCTAAGTCACAGAATCTGAACGATACAAGCAGGAGCCATGTTGTGTTCAGAAATAGGACAGGTGAGGCTGACGTGTCGACGTGTCTGCAGGTGCCAGTGCGAGATTTGGCCCCCATGGCCAACCATAGACCGCTGCATCCTCAGCTGCTCGGCGGACCACAGCGCCATCCTCTGGGTAAACTCGGCACAACCAGTGACCTGCTGCAGAACACAAGCTGTGGACACACTCATATGTGTGATGTTTATTTCCAGCAGCATACACACACAGCTGCATTATTCACAGGTGGAGATGTACTGTTTGCAGGTTATTGTGATTTCCTGCAGAGCTATAAAGATATATCTTCATTTTACCACATTTTATCCAGAATGCTGTGTTTTGAATGATTATTAACACTACACAGGTCACATAGCAGTTCAGTTACTCCCTCTTTGACCTGTGCAGGACGTGGAGCGATGCAGGCCCCTGAGCGTGTTTGATGACCTTCATGGAAAAACCATCACTGAGTGTGCTCCAATCCCAAACACCAACAGGCAGGTCTCAGCTGGTTTTACTAACGTAGATTTTATCAAGGATGTTGTTTACCATCTTATACTCGTGGTCTGTTCTGTGGTTTTTCTGCACTGGCCTGAAACACCAATAACACACGTCCTAAAACCAGATTAGGGAGTCCAGTTAAACAAAGCACGAGAAAATCTCACACCTTTACTGTTTTTATCAGTAATATTACATTTTCATGTCAACCAGTGTCTTGGGTAACTGATCTGACCGCTTTCCTCACACAGAACAGTTTGAGCTCAGAGATGTTGTTTGGGGTCTTTTGTTAGAAACAGTTGTTTATGGTTGTTCTGCTGCGTGATGATCTTTTGTTTATTGGGTTTCACTTCACAGATACTGTGCTACTTGACATATACGATTTGTTCGTTCTGCTTTGGTCTCATGAGTCTGCAGAACCAGCAGCTTCCTGCAGCTCTGACACCAACACTGTTGTAGTTCAGCGTTCTCCTGATGGAGACTCTAAACACTGGAAGAGGCCTGACCTCCTGGACTGTTACCCACCTGCTCCTGGTCCGATCTTTGTCCTGGGGAGGGAAACGGTGCTGATGTTACTCTTGTTGTCCTTTGTTCAAACCATGACTCACCTCTGTACTTTATATCTGGGTTCAGGACCTGTGTGAAAATCATATTTTTATAGAAATATATGTCCATCATTTAATGGTACGTTTGAGATCCTGGGTTTTTACACGTTATAGTAGAATAAACGTTTGTCTGGACCTGACGATGTTTCCCCTCAGTATTCACTGTGTCTGTCAGGATGATCACTGTGTCCTGGGATAAGAAGATTGTGACAGGACAGATTCTGGTAACACTACTCTCACGGTTTCAAACCGGCAACCCTCGGGTCCATTCATTTAAGGAAGACCAGATATTTCTGTTGAGTCCTGACAGTTTGAGTCGTCACTGATCAAACCGTTGATAGTGGCGTGTTTGAACAGTGGCGGTCGAGACAGGCCGGCCTGCTGACCTCCTGCAGTGTCTCCACTGACGGCCGGTTGGTGGTTTGTGCAGCAGATCATCATAATGCGGTTTACATCAGCGAGGCAGCGAGCGGACGGACACTGCACCAGCTGAGCAGTACCAAAGCAGCACAGTGGGTCCAACACTATCACGAGTCACGTTCTAGTGATGCTGCTTGTTTTGTCTCCCAGGTCACCACCGCTCCACCATCGCACGCTGCAGGCTTTTAACGGAGTAGTTACGGTTCCTTTAAGCACTCGAACAGTTTGCTCTATCTCTTATGTTGCCCCTGTTGTTTTCCCTTGCGTGCTCCTTCTCAGTAACCATAGCAACGTCATCTCTGACTGCTGCTTCACCTAGAACGGACACTTCCTGTGCACGGCATCATGGGATAAAACGCTGAAGCTTTGGGATCTGCAGGCAGGAGGGTTCAGATCCTGCAGTGGGGCGACTCTGCAGAGAGGCCACGAAGGCAGCTTAAGCTGCTGCAGCTTCTCTGCCGGCGGTGAGTGTGTGTGTTGGGGAGGTAACTCAACTCACCCTGATGACCTGCATGTGATGTGTCCTCAGCCAGCCTGCTGCTGTCACGCTCCTACGACAGGACAGTGTCTCTGTGGGACATGTCCTCCCTGTGCCAGGCTCTGACCCTGAAGGTGATTCAGTCTCACTTCACTGCAACAGGAAACGCACCAGGAGCAGCTCAGCCTTTGTTACAGGGCCACAGTGTCTGGGCGACAGATGTGTCAGTCAGTGCTGACAGAAAGTTGGTGGCCTCTGCCTCCAAGGTACCGGGACTCAAGACTTGGACGTAAGCCTGTCTGCTTTACGGAGCGTAGCTGACACCAAACTGATTTCCCACGCTGTAGGACGGGTCTGTCAGGCTGTGGGACATAGAGGACATGGAGGAAATTCCAGAGGTGATGGAGAAGAGGAGCACTGAAGGATCTGGGATTCACATCTTCAAGGTCAGAGTTCTTTATGGATCCTGTTTGCATCAGTACATATCGTGTATTTAACAATTACTTACAGACAGCTGATGAAATAAATCAACCAAACAGGAACAATAATACTAGTGTGAGGGAGACAGGTGTGAGGTGTGTAATCCAGCAGCTGATTGTGTGTTTGCAGTGTGAGGAGTGTGGGAAAGCGTTCCCGGTGTCCAGGCTGCAGACCTCAGCACTGCTGACTCAGTGCGTCTTCTGCAGATTAAAATCACCCTCCAGATACCGACCACAGCCTCCCCCTCTCATGTAGCCTCCTGTCCAGGAGGTCAGAAGGGCGTGGGCGTGGTACAGGCGACTAGCTGCTCCACCTTCTTTCCTCACTTTAATGTCCAGGTCTGCACGGTGCGTAGTGGAGATCAGTCCCCACCCGACTAATCTGTTGGTGGTCACATAATTCATGGAAAGAAGAGGAAACTTCTACACACTGACTGGAATATAAGAGTAACACGCAGAAACCATTCATTCATTTTATAAACATAATACAACGTTACAGAACGTTTAAATAAATGACGACCTGGATCAACTGGGATGTTTTACTAGTATTTTTACATTAGTACGCTGCAAACAGAATTTTTATTCTCTCGGTTTCATTTTCAAATTTCATAACAGCCTGTGATCACGTCTGTCTCCGGCAGCATTAAAGCCCCAAGGAACGAAGGACAGGCACAAAGACGGAGATAAGACAGTGCCCTGACGGAGGCTTCACTGGACATCAGAAGGTGCTCTGCAGGAGACAGTGGCAGCCGCAGCCGGCCGGACACTCGTCCTGCCGACGAAACCAGTCCATCATGTGGCTCGTGTGTCCTCCGTGTCCGCAGCTCAGGCAGAAGTTGGAGGAGCCTCGTACGGCCACGTGGCAGATGGCGCACTGGAAGGTCAGCCGCTTACACACGGCGCACTGAGTCCCACGAGCCTGACTGCGACAGTGGCAGCAGTACACCCCGAACTCTGCAGAGACACCCAGGGGAGACACCCAGGGGAGACACCCAGGGGAGACACCCAGGGGAGACACCCAGGGGAGACACCCAGGGGAGACACCCAGTGAGACCGCTTTAGCTCAATTCATTACTACACCTTGCAGAGACACCTACCGATGCCTTTGTGGGGTTCTGGAGGACACAAGGCGAACTTCAGCACGTCGGCTCTTTTCTCCCTCAGGCCCCAGCGGTACAAGATTTCACCGTAACACTTCTTAAACTCGTCGAACTGCAGCGTGTTGGCGGGATCCAGCAGTCTGTGGAGAAGGACACCGTCACACAGCCCCCCACGCTAACACAGGCCTGGCCAGCAGGTGGAGCACTCCTCACCTCTTGTTCATGTCGTGCTGCTCTCGCTCTCGGTCCCGCGGGTCTGTGTAGCCCTGGTTCCCGTAGCGATAGTCATCCGGGGAGGGTTCGCCCCAGGGGTTGGTGTGCTCCGACTCTCGGCCTACGAATGAGAAGGAGTCATTGGTTTGGGTGGAGACAGCAGTCGGTGGAGCTGTGGACAATCACCTGTGTTCCAGGTGGTTGTAGTGATGGAGTCCGAGGTGCTGGAGCAGGACCCCGAGGTGACGGAACTGGAGGTGCAGCTGGGCTGAGACAACAACAGACACGTTCATATTCAGTCCGGTCCAGAAGTATTCAGACAGTGATTAGATGACGACACACTTACGTATCGTGAGTGGTTCGGGGGGAACGCCGCGGAGCGCGACGGGTGGTGTCCGTACAGGGAGAAGGAGTCAGGAGGTGGAGCCTGGGCCCTAAACACGCTGCACAGCATGGCCAGAGTCTGGACATCACTCATGTGACTGTAGTGATCCAGGCTGGAGGTCCGACACACAGAACCTCACTTAACAACACGCGGCTGTGGCAGTCATGTAGAAATGTCCATGGTTTCAAACTACATCCGTCTCATCATCAACTCACAGAGTCTCCAGCAGGTGGCGTCCAAACGGGTGTCGGGCCCAGGGAGTCTCTGTGTCCGGGTCTGAATCTGGACTCAGGTCCTGGCTGGTGGCTGCAGACGCCAAAGCCCAGACCTGCACGCGCAGGGAGACGGGTTTGAGGGACAGATAAAAATACTAAACGAGCAAAGACAGAAGCAAAATCCTGACCTTTGCCACGTCTCTGCGTCCGACTGCGAGCGCGGCTGCTGCGTTCTTCTGACACGTCTCCTGAATGTCGTTCATGTTCAGACTGAGCAGAAAACAAATGATGGACTTTTTACCAGAGAACTGAGGATTCTGAAAGTGTCTGTGTGGTCGCTGCCCTCACATGTAGCTCTCTCCCAGAGCTTTGTGGACCGGCAGCAGACACGAGATCTCCTGGATGATGACTTTCCCGGCCAGTTTGATGGGGCGGTTGCCGTAGTCCGCCCCCTCTCTCTTCGTCTTGAACCTGCGGGATTTCTGAAGGACAGGTAGAGAAGGAGGGAGCAGGGAGGCAGCAGCACCACCTGATTAAAAGTGGTCTGGATGACAGATTACTGACAGAGACGGTTCACGCTGCGAGGCTTTGGGGTTCCTTCCCTGAGGACGTGAGACTAGCGCCTAAGCAGACTGTCAGAGGACACTCGCAGTGTGAACACGTTGTTTGCTTTATTAAAGTAACATTTAGCCTGAAAATCTTTGACGCTAGTCGACACTTACCTGCAAGAGTTAGATGTTAGTGAGCGTGGAGAGCAGAGACGGGTTAGTGGTTATTAAACGTTACCCACTCTCACACTGGTCCAGTCTTAGTGAGAAAGGTTTAAGTGTCTGCATGTTTCTCCATCACACTGCACGGAAACAGAGGCGTGACGCGGGGGGGGGGGGGTCAGAGGAGACGAGGATGCGTGTGTTCAGTGCGGACATTACAGGAGGTGTCATGAACACTTGGTTTCATTACACAGATGGTTTCAGACTTTTAGCTTGATCACATGAATGAATCTAATGGTTTTAATGTGAATTAAAGCGAAGTGTTCCTGTCCTCGTCCCTCCACCCTGGGGGGTGGTGGTATCGTGCAACAACTGTTAAAATGTCATGATGAAGAACACAAAGTCTGGAGCAGAGGGGGGTGAGGAGGGACAGAGGCACAGAGAAAGATGGACGGGTGGACAGAGGCTCAGTACCGGCCAATCATGGAGTGTTTGGACAGACCAGCGGCGGGAGGCAGAGATTGGGAGCTTCTGATTGGAGGAAAGTGAGAAGGAGGATCAGAGATAGGTCAGAGATACAACACAGAGAAAAACAAAAATAAACACAAACAAAAATCTATCAGGGAGACAGACGGGACACAGAACACCCCCACCGCCCCACCCAGAACCCCAGGGACTACGAGCCGATTAATTCTTCTTCTTCACATCCCTGCTTCAGAGTGTGGTCTCTGTTTCCTTCCTGTCTGAGGGGACATGGTCCAAACCTCCAGCTGCACCCAGCAGCTTTAAGCAGCAGGGGATTAGAGCTGCAAACTGGACCTGAGGCTCAGTACTGTGATCCAATCAGGCTGCAGCATTTCTAGACTGTAGCTCCGCCTCCATCGGGTCATGATTCTCCTGCTAGCAGCTGGTTTTACTGGAATCGATCCGTTTCTCTGAGCTTCATTCGTTTTGTGCTCAGTGTGTTTGATGAAGACAAAGTGTTAATGGAACAAACCACTGCTGTGGTTTTATTTTGTGCCACGGGATCAGATACACACAGCGAGACCAGGTCAGTGTGATTAGTGTGAGCGTGTGTGTGTCTCACCCGTTCTTTGTAATAAAAGGAGGAAATAGAAACGGTGTCCTTGTCGGAGCGAGTCGGGCTGCCGCTGTACAGCCGCAGGGTACTCTGAGACTCTGAACGCATCTTCATGGGAGTCAACACACCGCTGTGATAGGCCGACAGAGCGGACAGAGACCTGCACACACACACAGTAAACACACTTTACTGTTTCCATCAAGTCAGAAAAGGTCACACTGACGTTTCCTGGAGATGTGGAGCCTCTCTGCAGGTCCGTCACCACGGCGCCGTTCTCAGCCTGGGGTCCGTCTCCAACCTGCTCGTCTTCCTGTTTCAGCAGGGTGAGCTCAGAAACTCGTCATTTTTATTCTGACCTTCCTCACTAGTTTCTCTTTAGTTTAAACCCAACAGTCGATTCATTCAAAAGAAAACAATGTGAAGGTTAATCATTGGTTTAAGTTCTGCATCATCTCTGTGGTACCAGCACTTCCTCCACCTGTGCAGGCGCATTTACCTGGGCGTGGGTTCGGTGGGTGGGACCGAGCGGTGCATGGTGATTGGTCGGGTGAAGTAGACGAGGCAGCCGGTGCCACAGAACCGAGCGCCTGAGGTCCGAGGGAACGGGATGTTGGCGTCCTGTTGTGAAACATGGAAACGTTCATTCCTGGTTCATTACTTCTCCTGCCGACATGCGGCACCGTCCTGCTGGTTCCTGTTACCTGATAGGATCCGTACGTGTTGGTGACTCGAGGAAACGCCTGCAGGGCCGGAGCCACAGGGTTCGAGAGGACGAAGGGACCAGACACCGGACCGTCCTCCTGAGTCTGACACACAGAGACACACATACCTAAACAAGCGTCCTCACATCTGGAGACCGGCAAACGTGTGTGTGTGTGTGTGTGTGTGTGTGTCCTCACCATGTCTGACTCCAGACAGGACACCAGCTGTCGGACACACGGCTCTAGACAGTTCTGGTTCCTCTTCACCTTCTGAAGGGACGTGTCCGTCAGGATCTGAGGACAGTCACACGTGAGACATTTCTGCCTTAATGTTCACAACTAAATGTTTTATCCATGTAAATATGTGATTCTGATATTTTCATGTCTCATTATTTCCCCACAGCGAACGTTCTCTCTGTGTGCTGTGGTGAGTTCAGGAGCATTCGTACCTTCTGTATCTTGACCCTCATGGCAGAGGGGATGGTGGTCGGGGAGACGAACTGGAAGGTGGGGGCGGCGTTATTGGGGTACTGGGCGGGGAACTTCACCACTAGATGAACCTGATGGCTGCCGAAGTGAGCCGACACCACACAGCTGCAGTTCATCGCGTCCATCTGCGAAGGACGAACAGACACTGAACGCAACGTTTCTGAATTTACAGTAGTAACTTTGATGCGTTTACAGTTTGTATTCACTACACGTGTTTTCTCCCCACGGACGTGAAACAACGAGCGAAGCAGAGACCGTGTGGATCAACTTTTAATGACTCAGCAGCTGTGAGAACGGACTGTACGCGTGATGATTCAGTAAAGGAACGTGAACACAGAACACCTGACTGCTCCCAAACACGCGTCGACTGCTCTCAGCTCAGAGGGGGAAAAAGGGGAGGAACCGACTAACTAAAACTCATGCTGCGTTTCGTTTTGTGACCGTAACCACGGTGACGGTCTCACCTCCACATTGACGTTCCTGATCTGCAAATTGACCAGAGAGAACTCCTGCTGCAGAGTCTGAGGGAGACCTGAACCCAGCACCGAGTCCTGACGCCCACCAGTGCTCAGAGAGCCGTCCTGATCTGTTGGACGACAGCTCGGACTCAGACGGGCAGAAAAACACTTTGGAATTAAACTGTGTCAGTGCAGAGCAGGAAGAACCAGAGTCTGTCTTTGTAAACACGCCGATTATTCATCCATTAACCACAGACGGACTGTCCCGTGTAATAAGGAAGTGGATGTTTCTGTCTCACCCTTCACGTTTTCAGCAGCGGGACCGACACTGTGCTGAGTCTCTCGCTCCTGAGACGACTTCTCCAACTCCACGTTCAATGACATCCCCTCCATCAGGTCCTCAACCACGTCACTGACACACAGCTACACCACAACAACCAGTCAACAGAATGAATCAGGTCCGGAGGACCCGTGTGTCTGTACCGTGCTCTGAGGCTGCCACTGACCTTCTGCAGCTGAGGGTCCACCCTCCATATCCTCAGAGTCTGGTCTCTGGACCACGTGACCAGCTGGTAGTCCTTAGAGCCTGCAGTCAGCACAGAAACATCTAACACACACTGAACATGAGCCATCACTAATAAGATGTGTGATCGGACCTGGTACCAGGTAAGCCCACCGAGCCGTGCAGCGGTGAGATGTGTACTAAGATAATACTATCCTGTAGAACTGAACCTGACTGTCTAATTCTCTGGATCCTGGTTCTGCAGGATGTGGTTTGCATGAGTCAGTCACCCTCTTTCTGCGGCCTCCACTGGAACTCGAGCACCACGTCATCGTGTCCCACGAAGGCGTGGACGGGACTGTTGAGGTCGAGCGTGCTCCACAGTAACAGACTGTTCTCTCTCCTCAGCTGAGGAACCATGACTGTGACCAGACCGTTGGAGAACGGCTGAGGACACAAAGCAAACACATCAACGTGCTGCATTCACTGCCACCGTGTTTTATCAGTGTCTTTCTGGGATTGAGCGTGAAGCTTACCGTGTAGCGGGCCTTCCACACCGGCACCTGACAGGACAGGGTGTACAGGTGCTTCCTGGGCTGCCGGTAATCCCAAAACTACACAGGTTCATTGAGGGAGGATACACAGGTTAAACAGGTGTGAGGGACACGAAGAAGAACAGCAGAGTCAGCTGTGTCCCTTCCTCTCTCTCCACCCTCTACACCACGGTGTATGATCAGCTACGCGTCGGACTTTCTCACCCTCACTGAGTTGTCCTGGCTCGACGTGGCGAAGATGAACTCGTTGTCTGGATGCCAGTCGAGGCCGTGGATCTTGGACAGGTGAGCGGCCACGTACTCTGCCGCCGTGTTCGGCTTCTGCTCGGAGACAATGAAGAGGAAGAGGAGGGATCATACAGCCACACATTCTCTGATTGGTAAAATCTCTCTGCTGACTCCGAGTCTCACTCTCTTATCCCAGATCCGGACGTCTCCATCATGACTGGACGCGAGCAGGTACTGGTTCTTCCTGTTCCACTTCACCTGAGATGCTCCGGCTGGAAACAGGAAGTGAAACAGCACAGTCTGGTTTCTAACCTTTCCTTTTATGAATCATTCATCTCCGTCGATGCTGCCGTAGCCAGTACTCACCGACAGCAGACAGAGCCACGGTGGGTTTCCGAGTGTCCCTGTGGAGTCAAACACACACTCAATGTTTAGCAACGTGTACGGTGTGCGTTTGTCCTGTCACACACTCTGATTCAGCTGTTGGAGAAGATGCAGGTCCAGGAGCTTAGAACTGGACTGAGTGAGCCAACTGGGACACTCACCTCGTGTCCCAGATGTAGATGTAAGTGTCCACTGAGCTGGTGACCAGGAACTCAGGATCAAACCAGGACCAGTCCAGATCACTGGAGACATCAACACATCACAGTGAAGACCGGAGAGCAGAGGTTTATCAGAACTCACATGAGTGTCCCAGACCCAGAAACCACATCAGAACCGGGACACGTTATCGTCTGTGTGAGGTGCGTTTGACTTGACCACTGTTGGTACCTGATGACCCGGGTGTGTCCCTGCAGGGAGGTGTGCACCTCTCCACATCCGTCCCTCCATGAGTACAGATCCACGCGCTGGTTACTCTGCACACAAACGGCGGGTTCTTTTAGGATCAGGTGTTCTGGACATGCAGAACCTTTTACACACAGTGAATAGCAGAACTCACAGAGGCAGCAAAGACATGTGACTCCGATTTGTGCGGGTTCCACTGGACCGTCCCCACGTCCCATTTGCTCTGACGGCCAATCTTCCGAGGAGGTTCAGACGGAGCCTCGAGGTTCACCATGTAGAGGAAACGGCGCCTGGAAAACACAGTTATTCTCTTTTCCATCTGACCCAACGTCTCTGGAGCTTTGGAGTTTTTCACGAGTCCATTAAAAAACTCAAAAGCTGAGTCAACTGATGGAGACAGCAGTAACCATGGTAACTGTGAGTATAAAGGTATAACTGGATCATGATTCATGGGACAACAGGTGAACTGCGGCTATCTCTGTGTCTATTTCTGGACAGAGGGAAGGACTCAGGTGCATTCAGGTGACCTGGACTTACCCGGAGAGCACAGCATGGGAGCCCAGACAGTCCACTGACATGGCCGTGGCCTGGAAACCAGGTAACGGGTGAGAATAGTGTGCAAACCAACACACTCCATCACTACACAAAATGTTCTACACAAAGTCATTTCATTTTAGTTGTAGGAGTAAGGATTCATAAATACACAATTAAAGCTGATTTAACATCTTCAGTCTCGATTCAGGTCGTTTTCATCAATAATCATCTTCACGTTGAGGAAGGTTAAAACCTCGGCAGAACCCCCCTCCTGCACTGTGCGCATTAAATAAGTTCTTCTCGTGTTCTGAGCCGCCTCCTCTTCTACGGACCAAACTTGAACCAGAACTCATTCACAACTGCACCGATTATTTGATTATCAACCTTCACATCTCGGTTCACTCCCGGTACAGTTAAACCCCACAGGAGACTGTGTCAGTTTAAACTGGGCCGAGTTGAAGTTTTGTATTTGACAGGTCGTTTCCTGGTTCCGCCTGAGCTGTCGCACCAGCTATTCGCACCAGCTATTCACACCAGAACTTTCCCACAGACATACCTGGGAATCCCGAAACTCTACCACCACATTCTCGCTGCTCCACCGAGCCGCCATCTTCCTCCTTCTTCCTCTACCGTCAACAAACGTCACGTGGCCTGATGAGCGCTGACGCTGCATTCACTTACTTGACAGAGAATCAGGAAAACAGAGCTTCTCATAAACGGGCTGAATTATTTTTGATTTCATCAAATTAGTTGACAAAAGCGTCAAAGAACAAGTATAGGCGTCAATTTCTGCCTGTAAAGTAAAATGTAAATACAGAAAAACTTCGCGTCTGATTTAACTTTAAGCCTTTTTTGCTTATATTCAAAAGTTTGCAGTTTATAAAAAAGAGTCACTCCAGATGCATCTCACTGAGTGTAACTATGTTTGTGACAAATAAAACATTTTGAATCATCAACCTTGAAGATAATGAATAGTATGAATCTTGCTTACAAGTTAGATTAAATATTAAACATAATTTGACTGCTTATTACAAATTAAAAGTATATATTCAAAGGATTATAGTTGTATTTTATTTAAATCAAATATAAACTAATTACCATTAACGTCAACTAAATGATTTTGACAGATAAAGTGAAGCGAAAACGGAGGTGTCGGGTTTCAGTAGGAATGCGTCATGCGTCATGACGCTACCGTGTCGTCTTTTCGGATTGGTCAGTCCAGGTGTTGGTCATCGATCCAAGATGGCACTCACCCTGGTGGAGCATGTTGTCGCAGATGCAGGAGCGTTTTTAAAGAAAGCTCCTCTGCAGGTGAGAAATCTTTGAGTGTTTCATTTAAATTCTTTTTAATTAGATTGAAACGAATCAGACGGTGAGTTCTGGTGTTTGCACTCAGTCCGAGTTCAGACAGGGAAGCTGAGTGTGGTGGAGGCCCACAGCTCCGTCACACAGTCTCATTAAATCACACTCAGGTAAACGTCTTCATGTCACGTTAGTGTTCTCGTTAACTGGGGATAATATGAGGAACCATGTTTTCACTGTCAGTGAATGTTTCTCACTGTTAAGTGTTAAAACCCAGACATGTAAAATCATTGCTTAGGTTGGTAGAGCTATGAGTAAGTATGAATCATCTAAAGTAGAATAGTTACAGTAAGGAACTGAAGCAACATGAAGGTGGAAGGTGCTACCAGACAGATTAATATCAGTGTGATGCTTATTGTCTGAGAGGGTTGTTTGTTTGCGTTGCTGCAGGATATCGGTAAAAACATCTACACCCTAAAAGATGTGGTGGACGAGATCAGAGACAAACCCACCAGGAGGAGTCTGGCCTTCCTGCCATACAAGCTCATCTTCAAAGAACCACATCCCGAACACGTCAGACACGGTAACTAAAGCTGAGCACGTCAGGAACTATCTACCTAAGGCAGGGGTCTCAAACTCAATTTACCTGGGGGCCGCTGGAGGCGGAGTCAGGTTGAGGCTGGGCCTCATCAGGATTTCCACAAGAAAAGCGCTGATAAAACATTCCAATGTTCTCAAATATCGTTATTTT